>OZ007586.1:275714988-276314988 GCA_963931845.1 Maratus michaelseni | reverse complement strand
CATCTCACTACGTTCGTTTTTTGTTTATTTTAAATTAAATTAAGTTTTCATTTGCTTATTCAATAATTATATCATTCCAATTAATAATGGTACAAGTGCTACCAATCACTTTACAGTATATTTAACTAGTGACGAAGTCCTATTTAAATACTTTAACAATTATAATAATAGTAAAACATTTGAAGATTTTATGTACAGTAAAATTTTTTGGCTTTTAAATTTTAGTTATAAAAAGGATGAGGGAATTCATATATATTGTGTTTAAGTTATTTCAAAGATTTTTGTAGTTTGAACCTATCTGATTGCTTTTTTCCTGGCGACTGAAAAGTATTGTAGAAATTGAAAAGTAAATTTTAAAATACCTTTATAATTGTTTTCCGTATAGAAAAATATTTCCCCCTTCAAAAATAAACTAGAAAGCTGAAATTAATTTTGAGACGTATCACAAGATACCGACATCGTTTTATTTCAAAAACTGGAATTTTTCTACTGTGTACTTGCGATTTCATTTTGTTTAAACACTGTGTACAAAAATGACCGTTACACTACTAAACCAATAAAACATTCTGTCAGATTTCTTCTGTTAAGTTATCGTTTGAATAAACACATTTTACAACGAAATATGAAAACAAATTCTTACTTTTTAAAAATATATGAATAAGGAGAACCATATAATCACAATAAAAACTGTATTTATAATAAGTTTGGAAGTATTTTTGAATTGAAACAAGTATTTATACAGTCATCTATTAATGCATAAAAACGATTTACAATTATACTTTTGCGGAGAGGACATTCTGAGAAAAAATTATGGGAATTACAATTCTAGTAGCAAACCAATATTGGTTATATTGGTTATACCTAGACCTAATATTGTTCCAATATTGCATTCATAAGAAATGCTTAAACTAATAAAATGAAATAAAATATCGATTAAATATTGGTTGAACAATCGGCTAAAAAATAGATACCACTTCATACATTTTAACCATTTATGCCCCAAATTATGAATTAAAAAATATATCCTCAAAACTTTTGTCTATTATGTTATAAAAGCAGATTAGAAGATTTATACAATAATAATAAAATATAATATTAAAAACTACTGTCACAGAAATTGTTGCATAACTACTGTGAGCAGTCTCTGAGACCGCTTGATCAAAAGAGGAACAAAAAGCTAGATTAATTCATAGGATTTTGTTTCTACACTAATATTTATGTACAAGATTTTCATAATTAAAGATAAAGAAGTCTCCAGCGATAGTACTAAAGCTCGAAACGAAACAAAATTTCACTAGTATCTGTAGATAAACTGAAAATTACAAATTAAACTATGAAAATCAAAAAACAAAACAGAGGTTTGTAGGACCGATAACAGCAATTAAAGATTAAAAAACAATTGGTTAATTAGAGCTAATAAACTGAAGTGGTACTTTTAGGTACCGTCAGGTCAATATAGGTGAAAATACGAGTATTTCACAACTTTGAACAAACGAAAATTGTACAACATTCCTTTGCAAATTTTTATACAATTTATAACAACATAAATGTATTCATTGTTGATGGAAATCTCAAAAACAAATTTTCTTTTCATGTAAACATAAAATCACATTGCAAATTAACTAACTTTTTATAAGTAGCCGACAGTTATCACATGCCTACAAAATTATATATTTTAATTTTTTTCATGCACTATTTCAGGTAGTTTTACCATTTTTTGATGCTCTGAGTCAAAAAATGACGTGTTCTTCTCTTTATCACATAAGGTTTTTTTCAGGAAATGAGGATAAATATCCATGAAAATAGCAGAGAGGATATAACAAATTAAAAAAATAATAATATATATAATTATATTGAAAAACGCTTAAAACAATTTGTATCTTACATTTTATTAATAAGTTAAATTTGTTATATTTGGCACAATTTTAAATATCATTATACTACATCTTCCCCCTCTCGAAGAGAACTGTTACTTTGAATTATATCTTCTAAAGCTTTATGTATTTAGGACAAAATTTATAAAATATCAATTAAAAATCCTGGTGTTCTTACGACTAAATTTATAGTTTATCAACCAGACGGAAATTCTCGATTTGTGTCAAAACTGTGCGTGATGGAAAAGTTTGAGTATTTTCTCGGGAACAGGCATAAAAAACCATAAGAAACACCCTTTATTTTGAGAAATGAGGCCTGTGCTAATTTTATATTCGTAAGCTACAAAGCAACTATTGCTTTGTAGTCACGAATAAGAACACTTAATAAGAAAGTAAAATTGTTTTATTTTTTTTACTTAACCGTTTTAGTACCGTAAAATCAACGGGCAAATTCAACGGGCAAATTTGCTGTTAATATTGGATGTTCGTATAGAAATTATTAGAGTTTGGAACAATTTTCTTATTAAGATAGCGCTTTAACAAGCTTATTTTTTTAACATAAATTGAAAGAATACATTATGCCCAGTCGAATGGCTATCTTCGTTTTATTCTGGTACATCTTGCTGATTAAAATGTATGGGGTGTTCTCTTTATTTTTCAGACTGTACACAGGAAATATTTGCAATGCAATGCGATTGTTACGTAATATGGCTTTGCATTTGCTATATTCGCTACAGAACACCCAATATTGCAGAAATATTGACTTTACATTAAAAGTTCTGGCAATAAAAAAGAAAATATTTCTTTCCAATATTGGTAAAATATTCGTAAAGTGTAAACACCCATATGTTGTGGCAATAATTCATGACAGTATTGCCAATTTTGGTCAAGACATAGCCAATACAAAAGTACTGACGCAGTACCGTTTTGCTACTGGAGAAATAAAAAAAATAACACTCAAGTAAATATGATTTTTTTTTAAATTGCTTACATTGCTTAGCTTTACTAACTATTAATTTCTGGTAGTCAAGCTAGTTGTTTATTAATTAGTGTATTTCAAGATATATAAAGTTCGAACCCTATCATATGGTAGTAAGTTCTTTTTTGTTCGTTATTTTCTTTAAACTGGAGGTCCCAAACTAAATACGAGTTATGTGCATATAATTCCTGTAACACAGAATAGTCAACCAGCAATAATTCTTGGACTACAAATTACGCAAATTTAGATGCATATCTTCGTTGATAAAGGTGACAATCATTACTGGCAACTGTCAGAATACAGCTTGTAATTAAATAATATATTTCTTGGACTATTTGTGTCTGTTTCCAACATTTTTTCCCCGTAGCATTTCGAACTCTTTCACGTCACCAGCCACATTATCAGGGGAGGGTCTTTAATCATCTGAAACTACGAACTTTAGAACACCGAATAAAAGGTTTCTCTTTGTATATTATATCATGGCTGAAATTATCATGATTTCTTTCTTGACTCATTAATATTTCTCTAAATAACTGAGAATTATTATAAAATTAGGCATTTTCTAATTGTGCGAAAGAGTTACAATAATTTCTTCATATTTGGAATTTAAACATTTATCCTTATTTTCTCTTTTTTCAAAACTGAAATCAAGAACGGTTAGTTTCCGGCCAAATGAAAACTCTTTCATCTTAAACGCAATTGCTTATTTATTTACGCTTCATAGATTAAAGCATTCTTTTTAAAAACAAAGTAATGAATTTTCTGTTGAATAAATCAATTCCTTTAAAGAAGAATCTAAATAAATAATTTGATTTGTAATCACAAATCATGCCAATTAATTTTACAGTACTAATAGTGGCCGTATCATCTAAAAACTGCAACGAAAACGAAATTACTTCGAGTTTTAATTACTTTTCTCGTTTGAACAAGAATTTTCTTTTTTTAAAATAACTTATTTCATATGCTTACTTTAAAAACTAGACTATTCAGAGGTTATAAGAATCCCTTAAAATTATTTTTGAGAGCATTTCGTATTTTTAAATCGCAAGGCGAAAAAATTGTCAGAACACATTAAAACCGTTAAATATCATTAGACGCTTTTTTTAAACAGCAAATGACTTTAACCTTTTTTTTCAATCAGTTTTGTACATTTTTTTATTGAGTGAGAGCAAAGTAATTACTTTTTGCATTCTTGCAGAAGGCCCTTAAGGCGTTAATGTGAGTTAGTTATGATTGAAACTTTTAAAAGTAATTTTTTTCTGATTCTTTAATGTGTATCTCAAAACTTAGGAAATTGATGCTTCAGTGTGTAAAAAGTCCCATTCAGATAATGCATTAAATGGCCACTATATCGACATAAAACTCACAATTTTAATTAAAAGAGGCATATTTTGAAGACTTTAACAGAAATTGATTTTTTTTTGCATATTTTAAAGATCGGGGAGACGTTATATATATTGTTAAATCAATGTATTTTTATTAAAGTTAAATACATGGTAAGTTTTAAAATACAGACCTGTCCTACTTAATAGAAACCGTATAAGTTACGTAAACATTTAACCCCCTCGCTCACCTAAATCTCATGTCGAGCTCATAATTTAAATGATAAAAAGCAATGTTTCAAAATGGTTTTAGGACTAATCTTTATTTTGAGTGATATTTCTAAAATAGCCAGGCCTCATATATGACATAAATGTTTTTTTCTATAATCTGGAATAACATTTTAACTATGCCAATTAAACTAAAAATTAGTAAAAAAAGGGAGTGACATGGTTAACGTATCTAGCTACATTTATAAAGTAGTCTCTACACGTAGGTAAGCGAGAGTGTTGCACACGATGACGCCCGTAGAGGTAGAAGGAAAATAGAGAGAAAACGTGCTGCTTTGGCGTGAAACGAAAAGTGCAACCATAACACAGGTTACAATTCAGCCCGAACACTTGCAGGTTGCTTTGACGCGTCTGACCTTTAAAGCTCCTCCCCAACGAGAGAATTCAGCCTTCGTCCCACGTGCTTGTTCTTTTTTAGCCGAATGAGGCCATTCTGTATTTTAGTGATAACCGGTCTCGTATTACAAACCCCGTTTGAGGGTATATGCCATCTCTATTTCCTTATAACTCTATAGATGAATCATCCACTTGCATCAAACTTAGCGGAGAATTCCGTAACTTAGCGATTCTATCTCGAAAAATACTAGCGATATGGGAAAAATGTCAATTATTAAGTTATTATGCGTCGTACATTTAGTGGGAATTTCTATTTGCTTGAGCAGCAAGCAGAAAAGCACGAATGCAAGTTGGTGCGATTTGCGTTATTTCTTCTACAAGAACGAACGATTGGCGTCTGACAGTGACCATTTCGAACATATGCAATAAGTTTTGTTTCTTTTGTCTTAATCATGTTGTTTGATTATAGTTTCCAGAATTTTTATTTATACTGTATTTTTCTGTAACGAAATTAACAATGTAATATAAATGGGATTCGAACAATCTTAAATTTCGCATTTCTTTCACAAGATTATATCTTGCGAATTTTCGTCTCTAAAGCAATGATGGAATTTGAGATATGGAGTTGGTGATCGAACCCTTGGGATTGGTGATCGAATTTCGAAGAAAATCCCAGTATACTATTTCCATGTCCCGAGATTATTTATCTTAAAAGTTTAATATGTAAGTTTTTGATACATTTTTAGGTAAGGTTTAGTCTATGGGAGGCAGAGGGTTGGGTTGATTATTGACGGCCAATTATCTACACTTGGGATATAGGCCCGGGGGGAGTGCCCTTCGTGGGTGTCTTTCTAAGAGAACCTAACCCGTATTTACGCATGGATAAGTCCACGGCTCGAAGAAAACCACGAAAACTCCGAACGATTAGGCCGACGGGCGCGATTGGGATCGAACCCAGCACCTCCCGTCTACCAGCTTCGATAGTAGAACCTCTCAGCCACTGGTGGGGCTGGGAGGCAGAGGGAGAATTTAAAAAAATTCTTTAATGATTTTTGCTTTATTTCCAAGACACATTGTCCTGAGAAGTTTCTCCTCTTTGTTTCCAATAGATTCGAAAATCTTGTGATTGATCAGTATAACAAATTTAAAATTTCTCTTTAAAAATTTGAGTCTCGAGATTAAATAAATATTCCATTCCAAAATACCTTTGCGCTGAACATAAAGATTCCCACGCATTCATGCGCAAAATTTGAAAAACAAACAAACAAACAAACAAGCAACAACCCAAAAATAAACAAACAAACAAGCAACAACACAAAAAACAAACAAACAAACAAAAAGAAGAGAGTAAAATAATTCTTCAAGATTAGATAATGAAACACTTTCCAATATATTCAGAATTCCGTAACAAAAATTCACAGCTTAAGAAACTGAAGGATGATGTCTAAAGAAACAATTTGTTAAACGCGTAACACATTTGAAAACCCAATTTCAGCACTTACCATCTATAGTCGGAAAATATCAGATTTTTTTTTGTGTAGCCCTGTATATGATCTATAGATTTGTATATATACTACATAGTATTAAATTTAGTTTAGTTAGTAAACGCATAATATAGTTGAAAATTCCCCTTCAGCAATTTTTGCCAATACGCGGAAATGTACTCGAATTCTTTAGTGCAGCCCTGTATATGGTCTATAGAATTTATACACACCAAATAATATGCAAAAAATAATTAAATTTAATAACGCATACCACAATTAAAAACGCACTTCCAGCAAATATAGCTCATAGAGAGTACTGTAAACGAATTTTTTGTGTGATACTGTAAATGAACGATGAAACAATGAAACGAACAATGAACACACCATATTCTATTGTAAACATCTTGAAGTACACCTCAGTGATGTATATCAATTTTAATGTGTTTCTAATAGTGTAGTACCATTACAATACACTGGAAACAATTTTTCTCATAGACCATAATGTAACGGAATGCTTTTGCCCCTGTAAACGAAATAAATTGCTACACACTGCAATTTCAATACCGAACATGCCATGGTAAACCTATATAACATATATCAATTACATGGTAATCTAAGTATATTTACGCACGGCCAGACAAACGGAATTCATAAACACTTTTCAACAATGGCAGAAAGCGTTACAAAATAGACATACAAATATTTCCTTTTGTGTATAGCTTAACCAGAGATTGTTAAAATGAATCTAGATTAGAACGGGTTGAAAAGTTAAGCGGTTTATTATTTTAATGGGATGTTCCGTCTAAGCTGGCTTGACGATTTCTGTTGCTAGAGTTAATTAAACGAATTTTGTTGACGCTTATACTTATTAATACCATAATTAGAAATCGTTCATAATGCAGAAATATTTTGCTACTATAATCCATTTAGTTTGGTACCTTTCCAGATGGATGAAAAAGAAATATTTTAAGTATTTAACAGTTCATACATAATTTTCAATTTCCCCTGTATTGATAGAAGCAAAACTATTGACTACAAAATAAATAAATTTATATCGCCTTTATATAAAACTGATCCCTGTTTCGCGGGGGTGGGCAATGTGTCCACTACAATATATGGTAAGGATGGGTAGGTAATTAAAAAAATATTTCTAAATCGGATAAAAGCGGCAGAGAAAGAAATTTGCAGTACTTACAAATTTTAAACTTTAAATAAAAGTTTGTAAAAATGTGATAAATATTTTTTTTCTGTTCATGTACATATTGAAACTAATAAATTTATTTTAATATATCAGAACCACCCGGCTTCGCCAGAGTTAACCTTGGCCTTCCAGATAACATACGTAAAAATGTAGTACCATAAAAATACATCGATCACAATAACGCATTCGCGTCCAAAAACTGTCAAAATGACAATCAGAAAAAACGTATGTTATTTTGACGCAATCATACTAAATACCTCAGTTTTATAAATGATTAAAAAAAATTCCTTATAAAAATGTCTTAAGCATCCAATCAAAAATCAGCAATAGTTGTCTTAATCTTCCATAATCCGGTTAATATCCGATGTTTAACCCGCTTAGTGGGTGATTTTCTATAATCGCTAAAATACATGTTTAAATTTTTTTTAAAAATAGATTTGTTGTCCTGAATTTCATGCTCCTGCCTAAAACTGCTGCTGAGATATGGCGAAATGACCTAAATCGTTCGAACCCCGCCTTTAACCTCCTTCGGGGGGGGGGGGGATTTTCAAAAATTCTTTCTTATTGCTTGCCTAGGTCATAACAGTAATCTACTTTCCAAATTTCATGATCCTGACTTTAGTCGTTTCAGCTGGGCGTTGATGAGTTTAAAAATATATATAACACTAAAAATACAGGGTGCAAATTAAGTCAGGAAACACTCAAATAACTTATAAACGGGTAAAACAGAATCGTGAGACATGCGTCTACCTGTAGTAAAATGGGTATGTGCCTACAATAAACTGGGTATGTGTATATGAGAGTGACTGCAGTGCCCCTAGTGGTAAAATTTGGACATTATAAACCATATTAAAAAATATGCGAGAGAGAGAGAGAGAGAAATTTACATAAGTGTAAAAGTCACCGAATTAATAGGAAATGACGTCTTACGTGTGAAAACAACTTTATTAGGATCCCTAATGTTAATTTTTCGATAATCACCGGCTTAAATATGTTACTAATCGCGTGCAGAAGTATGACATCATAAGGTAGATGCACGACTACTAATAAAAGTGAAACCATTAAGCAATGTACACGTTATTTTGATGAGAGAATCAAGTTAAGTATGTTCAATGTGTCCACCATCGGCAACAATACACATGCACACACATGCATACAAATGCATTGCTGCCGATTGTGAACAAATTAAACATAATTACTTTATTTTCTAATTAAAATAAAGTTTTTTTTTACTTACACGTGTTAGTTTTATTCATTGTTTAGTTAGTTATATTTAGTTAGAGTCAACAAGTCATAGTAAATGACTAGTCCTTTACTTCATTATGCACACTTCTGAATAAGATTAGTGGGTATTGGATATAAAAAAAACTAGGGCTTCTAATAAAAATATAAACATTATAGGGCTTCTAATAAAAATATTTTTACATGTAAGACGTTATTTGATACTAAATTGAGCGCGCCCTACACCTATGTAATTGACATTGTTTTTGGCTATTTCTAATAGTTTTCGTGATAAGGTCGATACCGTCAAAATTTCTTCACTAGAGGTGCTGCATCCATTCTCATATGATAGCACATAGTAGTTTTAATATAGGTAGACAATTCTAGATTTATCCTTTCAGACATTATAAAAGTTTCTTGACTTTAGTTTGCACCCTATTATATAAATATTTAATCAGGGCTTTAGAAAGACACACTAATTCATAAATAATGCTTCAGAATTATCACGATTCATATTTATACTAATAATATGCACCGAAAAGATGCTATAATCCAGAATTCTAGGAATAAACAATATCGTTTTATGACTAGGAGAATGCTTTCTCATTTCTTTTTATTTATTCAAAACACATGCAACTCAAAATCTGTAATCTCTTCACCTCACGTTTATTTAATTTTAGAAAGAATCAGCGACACTTACATAATTAAGGGTGGTTTTGATTACCGTTATCATTATTTGAGCAATAGTGTACTGCAACATTATGATGGATGAAATTTCGATTTCTGTAACAAGTAATTTATCAATACAGTACAACAGCATGTTGTATATAGATTTGAGTGTATCACGGAATAGTTTAACAGTATTCTAATGCAGTTTATAAGTAATGTAAATTTTTATTCTTTTTAGCTGCATTTAACTATATAATAATTATTCAATTGTTATCTGTTGTTCATAGGAGGTTACGGTGTTTAGTATATATTTACATGAGGAAAATGTATTTTTCCATATTAATCCACTGATGTCTTTGTGTTGCTATAAGAGTTGTCAGTTGGACATTAAAGAAACTAGGGGATCCGACCCGGGCTTCCCGGGTTACAAAATCATTTCATTTAAATGAAAACCATTCTTTTAAATGAAAACTGTAACAGATTTTTTACATTTAATATATATATTTTGTTTTAGATTACCCACTAACAATACCAAAAATCGTTTTTATATGAAATTATGTATTCAAATAAAGTTTTGAAATGTATTAAAGGCGATACTGGCCTCGTGCCAAAAGTTAATAGCCTATTAATTCATGCTTGAAAATTATTTTAAAAAGCCATATTAAATCAGTTAATTAAGATATAGTCTTAAAATAAATTGCATTCGAAAGTAGATTTTTTTTTCTATATAACGGCGTACAAATTAAAACTGTGCGATGTTTAGAAATTAAAAAAAATTGCATTAGCAAAAGTCGCAAAACCAATATTTCATCATGAAGTGTTGCTATTCGCAAAGTGACGTCAGCGTTACGCACGGACACGTTTGTCCTTTATAGTATAGATAACATCGATTGATTGCCACCATTTTTTTGAAACAGTAATTTTCGCCTTATTTAAAATAATTTAATAAGGTGAATTTTAGTATTTAAAAAAAGCGATAGCAATAAAGCAATCTGATTAAAGAAAAAAATCTCTGGTAAATCTGATGGTATCGTACATGCTACGAAGGACATTTGAGGGTTAAAATGAAATGTTCAGAATAAAGTCTTTTGACTCACAACTAAACTGCATATCCAAAAAGTAACACTGTGCTACAAAACATACAAAGTTTCTATTGATGAACATTTTCTATTTAACAACTACACCCATAACAAAGAAAATGGTTTTTCACTTTTTATTTTACTTTATTTAGATGCTTGCTTTAAATTATAAATTGTATATTGTAGATATTTTCACATATTTTGCTATATTTTACTTTGAATTTAAATATGTAAAAATTAAAGCTAATTATAAAAAAATCCAGAAAATTTTATTTATCCTCGGCAATGAATCCTCTTTTAATAAAAGTTAAGAAACATTTAATTTTTAATCGATTTGTCACATTTCAATGTATCTAAAGTAAAAATGTGAGCTAGTAACGCTACCTATTGTTTTAATTAGTCATCCTTTAAAACAAATAGTTTTAGGACGCTGAACTGTAATGAGAAAATATTTCCTTTCTATGAATATTTGTAAAATACCTATAAAATAAAATTTATATTATTGCGATATTGCCGTTTAGTTAACCCTAGAAGGAGCATCTGAGGTCCAGATAAGAGATGAGACGAGCTTGGGCTCAAATTAAAAATTTTATTTACTTAAAAATTGAAAACGAAAAAAAAAACTTGCCAGATGCTGTTTGAGGAACAAGAATGTACTCTTAGTTGCTTAAAGTGTTTTACAAAAATTAGTTTGAAAGGGACTTGATTTGTTATTCATGGGATATAAAGAGTAATATTCCATCTGATTCTGAAGCCTTACAGCCTTGGTACGATCAATATTATTAATGGCCGTATAAAAAAGCCCTGGGATATACACTATATTGCCAAAGGTGACCGGTCACTTGCAATTTTAGACGTTTTGTTAACTATCTAGAAAAATACATGAGGAATTAACCTGAAACTGCAGGTGTGTAAACAGTATAGTATAGGTTATATATTTCCGCGAAGATTTTTTCACGAAGCCCCATAGGGGACTGTCAACAAATTGCAAAAGAACGAATATATTTTGGATAACCATGTAAAAACTAATGTAGCAAAGGCGTTCAAACTCGAGATTATTAATAAGTGGCTCATTGTAATATACCGTGTTCATTTTTATGAGGATAGCATGTATACTTTGATGAGGATTATGAGGATAGTATGTAGAGAAATTAAGGTTTTTATAAAAACAGTCCCAAATTTTGCCTGGTTTTTTGCTTATAATTTGCGGAGTTCTTAATATAAAAAAAATTATTTTCAGAAAATATGACAAACAACATTGTACATAATACTCTGCAATCAGAATTAAAAAATAATAAAAATTGGATGAAAAGTGAGCAGGTTTACTAAAAAATGTTTCACCGCGCATGCCCGAAAGCAATCAAAATATATTATGCATAATGTATTAGCTAAGTATATGGAGCAACTTTTGTGAAAGTCTCAAAATCATAGCTTGAAAATTCTGAAAATTATCGTCAATAGAATAAGCTCGAAATCCGTTGTTCCCAAAAAGAAGCAAAAAGATGAGGGGTTGTATCAAATATCTGTTGATTAGTGTCAAGATAGCGTACACAATATTGCACGTATATTTGGATACAACCCCTCATATTTTTGCTTCCTTTTGGAAACAACGGATTTCGAGCTTATTCTATCGACGATAATTTTCAGAATTTTCAAGCTATGATTTTGAGACTTTCACAAAAGTTGCTCTATATACTTAGCTAATACATTATGTTAGTATGTTATACATTATATTATATTTTGATTGCATTCGCGCATGCGAGTGAAACATTTTTTAGTAAACCTGCTCACTTTTCATCTAATTTTTATTATTTTTTAATTCTGATTGCAGAGTATTATGTACAATCTTGTTTTTCATATTTTCTGAAAAGAACTTTTTTTTATATTAAGAACTCTGCAAATTATAAGCAAAAAACTAGGCAAAATTTGGGACTGTTTTTATAAAAACCTTAATTTCTCTACAAGTATACATGCTATCCTCATAAAAATGAACACAGTATATTACAATAAGCCACTTATTAATAATCTCGAGTGTGAACGCCTTTACTACATTAGTTTTTACAGGGTTATCCAAAAGATATTCGTTCTTTTTCAATTTGTTGACAGTCCTTTATGAGATTTCGTGAAAAAATCTTCGCGGAAATATATAACCTATACTATACTGTTTACACACCTGAAGGTTTAGGTTAATTCCTCATGTATTTTTCTAGATAGATAACAAAACGTCTAAAATCGCAAGTGACCGGTCACCTTTGGCAATATAGTGTAGAAGGCTGCGGTTAGTAATATAAAGAAACCTCGTCTAGCCTTTCTTTCTGACTGAAGTCCTTTTTAACACTTTCCAAGCTAGTTGAAAAGTGTTTATGACTTCGGTTTGTCTGCCGTCAGCCGTCTGGCCGTTTGGCCGTCTGTCAATGCTCTAACTCGCGTAAATATAGGGGAACTGGGGGATGAATGAGACAAGGTATGGATGGGACATTCTCAATATTTTAGGCAATAAACATTATTTTAGTTGCTTCTTTTCCTCATAGATGACACTATCATAGTGTGCTTCAGAACCAAAAGAAAGACGACATGGCTGTTTTCAATTTCCTTCAAAATTGCATTTCCTGAAAACTTTGCTTAAAAGTAATTTTTTTTATATTTGAAGATTTTTACATATTTTATGCATTATAAACAATTAAAATATGTTATAGTTATTTATTTCAAGGCTCAATATTGGTAATTAAAATGAATGAATATTAACCATTGTGACAAAATAATTTCTGAGACAAAACGGCTGACAATTGAATATATGCATCATGAAGATGATTGGGACATTTCAAATGGGGATGAATGGGACTGCTTCATTCATCCCTAGAGGATACTGAAATTTTTTTTATCAACTAAATAATATTATACAAGTTGATAAATTAATAATTTATGTTAATTATTCTTTTAACGTTTCCTCCTCATTGAAACCACCGTCGTCTTCAGCCATTGGATGTTTCTGTTTATGGGCCTTTAAAGGCAAAGCTGAGATCAGTCCAAAATGATTGGATGACAAATAATCTTGGAGAGCATATTACAATTTATAACCTCTCAGCTTTTGCCAAGGAGGCATTTTTGTCAGCTTTTAGTACTAACAACATAAACATAACCAGCGGTTTTAGGAAAACTGTAATTTTCCTTTTTAACAGCAATATATTGACCGAAACTGTTTTATACCAGCTTATGCGACTGTCAGATCACATTTAGAAAATTTTTGACAGACCACATTTATTGTGTTACTGATATTTGCCTATCTCACCTACTAGAATTGCTCTGAAATTTTTGCATGTTATTGAGGTTTACTATAGCATGTTTCCTATTGCAAATGAAGTGTGTAGTACTTATAGTTTTTTTTACAGGGACAGTCAATAGTATTCCGTTACATTACAGTCAATGGGAAATAATCCTTTCACTTGCATTTTGATGAAACTACGCCATTTGAAACTTGATGAAATTGATATATAATGATGAAGCGCATTAAAGTATGCTTTTTGTAGAATATGGGGTGAAAAGCATTTATTATTCATTTACAGGGTCAAATAAAAGAATTCTGTTACACATTGTTCGACGGGGAAAAATCGTTTGCAGTGTAATTTAATGATGTTTCACTATTTTAACGATAATGAAAATTATATGTATTACTGAGGTGCACTATAAATTGCTCACTTAAAAGTTTGGTGTGCATTGCGTTTATCGTTCATTTACAGGGACACACAAAAGATATCGGTTACAGTATACGTGCGATAATTACAGTCTATGTGTGATAAGTGCGTTTTCAACATTGGTTTGCGTTTTTAAGTTTAAATAAATTTTTTCATATTACGTGGTGTGTATAAATTCGGTTGATTATATACAGGGCTTCACAAGGAAATTCGTAACCATTACAGACTAGGGGAGTGATTTTCTTAAGGGTAGTTTTTAATTGTGTTCAGCATTTTCCTGCTCAACTATATTTAGTAAACTAATATAGGTTTGTGGAATATAAATAAATTCATGTACAGGGATACGCATAGAACAAAATACATTGTCGGTTACGGTTGGTAATTGCTGGAAGTGAGTTTTAAGTTGCCTTATGTATTTTTTACTTGAATTAAATTTTAGCTTAATATGTGGTATGTACAAAAGTGTTTAGATAATATACAGGGCGGTACAAAAAATTTCGAGTGCATTTCCATCGTTGTGCGAAAATTGCTAAATGTGAATTTTCTAACTGAACTAAATTTTATCATGCTATGTATTATATATCCAAATCTACAGATCATATACAGGGTTTCACAAAATAATTTGACTACTTTTTTACAATGGAATGTAATTTCGAAAACTGTACTTTTCAATGTGGTATATGTTTTCTAAACTATTTACTTACATATTTTCTTTTACCTTATTTAACATTGAAGTTTTGTTACAGTTTTCTGGATGTGTTGGAAAGTGTTTCATAATCTGTGCCTGACGCATGATTTTTCGTTCTTGTTTATAGTTATTGGAAAACAGAACTAATTCCTTTCTACCATAGTTGTACAATGAAACTATACAGGAATATGATTTCTGACTTTTGATAGATTTCCTCCAGGGATTGGATATAAATAAGAAATTTGCTATTTTAAACAGATTTTCAGATTTAAACAGATATTACAGATTTTCAGAAATCACGAAATGTCATGATAGAAGAATATTTAGGATTAATAATTATTTCTATATAAGAAGAAATATTTAAATGAGAAAAGTAACCTTGTTAAATGTGTAAAATGTTATTGATAATTTTCTACTGCGTACTTTCTTTATCGGGCTCGGGATTTGACAAAGAGCCCGGACTCATCTTTAATCCAGATGGACCCCTCTGTAACTTTTTTGTCGTGTAATATTTAGATCAATAGTTGATTGAATTGGTTACTAATTTCTTTTCCCATTTTTACATGTTCAAGCTTGATCATAAATAGTTGGATACTTAGAATTCGTCAGCAGAATTTTAAATTTAATATAAAAAATGAATCCGATACGATTACGAGGATTAAGAAGCGATATTAATGTTCCCTACTATATAAATGTATAGGTCTCGATGCTAAATTTACTTTTGGTATAGTGTAAAACATCTAATAAATATAGATAGAAAGCTGTTGCAACGAGTTATATTTTGCGAACTATTTTGCTACATTTTATCATTATTATATTGAATTTTAGCATTATTGTATGCATTATTAATAAAATCTATATTGGATAAAAATTCTAAATGGTATTTTTTTTCGAATTTTATTTCCCAACATATTTATTAATTTATATTTAATTAAATGTGCAAAATTTGAAAATTTGTGACAAATATTTCCACAATGTCTTATTGAAAACGTATGAAATAGTAGAATTTTACTGAAACCATTTTCAATCACGTGAAAAAAATAGCAAGCGGTACAAGGAGAGCATTTTAAAGCCAGTTGCCTAATAATTTATTACAATGAAATCAAAAGTTTTTGAAATTATTTTCAGCTATGTTATAGTAGAGGGGATAGTACTACATAGGAGGCAGCTACAAAGAAATGAATTTCGATCCAGCATTCATTTTCCAACATTATATCGAATCCTAATACTTTGAAATTTATTTAATGATTACATACCTTCATATCCACGTCTTTTTTTTTAATTTTTAGACCGCTGACCAGATCCCTACCTGCCAGGCTTTTGCTGAGCTTAACAGGTTGATGCCTGGCAACGTGCCGAGGATTCACCTGATCTGTGCATGGTGAAGATCTGTTTGATAAGCTTTTGGGCCGACGTGGCTTCAGTGCATCTTGTTGCCTAAGTAGCTTTTCCTTAGTTGGCCGATTGCTAATTGATGTTTGGATGAGTCAATTTAGCACTGCACAGTGTAGCGAAGTCATGCTGATCAGATGTGAGATGCCGGAGTATTTACCATCTCCACGTCCTTATAGCAGCACTAGAATGGTTTCTGCTAGAAGTACGAAGGTTGCCTTTCCCCTTTCTCTTTTGTATAATTTCTATTAAAAATGGGCGTCTTTGGTAAAATTATGTAATAGATGTGTTGTACAAGGTGTCTCTTCTTACTGTTGACCAATAGATAATTCCTGAACGGTTCCCGATTTAGAGGTACAATTCCAATTGCAAAAATGTTTGGAATGTTGTTATTCATCATATGAATAACCATTCGCGGCAAAATAGTTATTTTGTAAAAAAATACGAAATCTAAATTTTTTATACGGTTTACGTGGTTTATAAATTATATTTAATAAAACTTTCCCGAAGCGCTAACAAGTAAAACAGTAAAACTGTCATTTGTGTACGAACAAAACTGATCGAGGTATGATACTTTAATTCTTATGAATTTTCAACGTTTTCTGGCGTTAAAACATTAAAAAATTCAAAGTGTCATAATTCGGTAAGTTTTTGCTTACAAAAATGAAATTTTAACTGTTTTGCTTTACAGAGAACATTCAGAAAGTGTTTTTAAATATAATTTATAGGTCCCATGACCCGTAAAAATTTCGTAACTTTTTACAAAGTAACTATTTTGACGTAAAGGGATTTTCATAAGATGAAGAACATTTGCGAATTTTGTGCAATTGGAAACATACCTCTAAGACTAACAGTTTAGAAATCAGCTATTGTGCTGGGATGGGATTTTGTTAAGCATCTGCTAGTTTTGACCATAATTCTATAGAAGAGGATATTCTATATATCTATGTTCTTTCAGGGAGCACTTTTGAAGGAAAAATAGCCTGAATCATAGCTCCCGTACAAGAAAAACACTGTAAACGTGGCACAGTCTCCCCACGATAACCGCGCTGGTTTTGAACCCGTAAATATCGGTCCAAGTTCTTAATTTTGTGGCCAGTATGCTAACAACTGGGCTGGGTGAGCCCGAATAAGATGTTGGGCAACGATAAGACGGGACAGCCTGTAGACTCAATCAACTTATATGTGCACATATTTAAGTTATTTTTTTTTTTAATCCATATATTCAACGAAGTACAGAGTGGCCAAGATATAAAGAGGCCCGGTATACAGAAGTACAAATACTTATTAATTTTTATTTAAAAGTAGTAAATACAGAATATTATGAATAACAACATACTGAACATTCAGTAGTTCACAGGAGGTGTTGTTATTCATAATATTCTGTATTTACTACTTTTAAATAGAAATTAGCAAGTATTTGTACTTCTGTATACAGGGTCTCTTTTACCTTGGCCACTCTGTACAAAGACTACGAGAGTGTGTGTTTATACCAAGTAGCAGTTAAGTATCGTCTGTATTACCTGAGATAAAATCAATTCCAGAGGACTTTTGTACGAAAAGTCATTAGAATTCTAGCTTTCGAGTCATAAAAATCCTAAAAGCATTATACAGCCACTCTTGGTGTTTTGCGTAATCGAACGCGCGAACACCGGCACAAACTTTGCTATTTATTATAGCCAGCATGCTAATTACTGTGCAGAGTGAGATCTACAGTAACTATGTATTTATCGCATGTAAACTTAGTGCTTAATAAAGTTACATTCGTGTATTTTAAATTTACTGATTTTCTTTTCAAAACACATTTTTTCGTTAACCTTACAATCCACTTTTCCACAAAGATTACGAGTGTGTGCGTTATTACGAGTTTTAAGAGAGTGTGCGTTATTGGTCAAATATTGCCTGTGATGTGATTTTTAAGGAGAATTTTTATAGGAAGTTATTGCTTTCTTATAAAAGAATCATCAACTACACATTTTGGACCATGCAAATTACGAATACTCGAACGTCAGTACCCAGCTTGCTAATTAATGTACACTGTAAAGAAAAAGACGATTATTTCTTAAACTTGGTGTGGAAGAATCACTCTTATCACTTATATTCTTCAATGGAATTAGGAGTCAAAATGACTCGTTCTTCCATTCCAGGATTAATCTTCCATTACAGGAAAGTATACTATAACCATGAATGAAAATACTTTCGAGTTACCCACGAATCCCAAAAGCATTATTTTTCTTTAGAAACCGCAGGAACAAATACATTTTCAAGATTTAAAGAAGCATTTATAAAAACAAGTTTCTTTTGCTGCCACTGATTTTAGGAAACGCGTCCGAGTAGTTTTTATAGTGTATTAATAGGTTTTCTCAACCGGGGATATTGGTTTGTCGGATTCTATCAATTATCAAGTAAATATTTTACACACATGTTTTATAGACAAACATGATAAATTAGTAGCATTAATATTAACATTAAAATTAATATTATTTTGTTACTCTTGCATGTATAAATTCAATTACGCAGCTGAAAATGTTTAATCGAGAATTGATTGTTTCTTAAAAACCGATATTCCGGTTTGAAAAACTGATTATTGCACTTTAAAACGACTAGGAAAAGTTTCCGAAAATTAGAGGCAGCGAAAGTAACTTTGTTTTTATAAATGCTTCCTTAAACCTTGAAAATGTATTAGTTTCTGAGATTCATACAGATAAAGAACACTTTTCGGAATAATGGTTATCTCGAAGAAGTTTTTATATATCTTCGTTGGTGGTTATATTACATTTTCGCACATTAAAAACATTTGTCTTTTATTACATTGTAGCTATCCCGCTTATTATTAGGCTGAGTGAGCTCCACACAATAAAAGTATTTAAATCATGTAAACTTTTTGTCTAAAAATGTTTCAATCACGTATTTAAATTGTACTGAAAATGTATTTTTCGGAAACATACATAAAGTTTGTTTCATTTAATTTGACAGTCAAAATAAAGAACTTGAAATAATTTTTAAAGAAAGAAACAACTTCATAACATCGTCATTCATTATTCTTAGCTTATGTCTCGAATTTTCTCTTTTAACAACGGAAATAACAATTTTCACTAACAGTTTTCAGACCACTGAAGATATATGAAAATTGGAGAGATTGTCACAAAGTATGACCGTTTCAAAAATAAATGGCCTCTTTATCACAATTTTGTTTGTTTGTTTGTATTCTCGTTAGAAAATTCTGTATTTTTCCAAGCGTTGTAGTTTAATTACTGGATTTATTCAAATTAAATAAGCAAAAACTCAAAACTTACTTTAATCTGTTTATTTTCAATTCTCGAAAATGAGCAAATTACATGAAGTAATGCCAAATAGAATAAATTTTAATAACATAAAGCAATTCTTGTTACTACTACAATTCTTTTGACATGAAAGATCCCATTTAAACTAATTAAACATACATATCTTGATTCCAGAATAAAACAATGTTTTAAATTTTATCATGAAAGTTGTTAGTTAAATTCATAAATATTTTTTCTCCAGGCGATTGTTTGTGTGCCATGAAGATTCTAAGAGTTATTTAGTTTTACGAACAATATATTTTAACGTTTGAATTGTTCTAACGTGAAAGTAATTATTTTTATCGACTTAAAATATAATGGAAATCGATTAAGTCTAAAATTGAATTAAGGAGCTGGAGGCAGATTTTTCTAATGGATATTTCACTTGAAATTGGCAATAAAGATAGACGGAAATAAAAGCGCATAAAAGAGTGTTTCATTTTCTGAGACACATTGCGCGTTTTTTAGTAATAATAAACATTCTAATAATGAAATAAGACAACGAAATTGAAATTCTTCATAAGTTACTGCTTTATATTATTTTATTCAGAATATTTCTAAATTAGTTGAAGAATTGAAACATTTATTATTTTTTAAATAAACATAAATAAAAATTGAGAGAGCATTGGAGGAATAAATGTTTTGTATGTTTTTTAAAGTGAGAATTTTCGTAAACAGATTTTACACATAATTTACTCTTGTATCAAAACAATATTGGGTCAATATTGATTACATTGAGTGTATGTTGAACAATCTTGACAATACTGATATGAAATATTTTCTGAATATTAGTGTCTTGACATTCAAGTTTACAATATTCATGCAATATTGGCAAAAACTCATTCGTTATTTAATCGACAATATTTAAAATATAAAACCAATATTTCTGCAATATTGACACAGTATTGGATCCAATGTAACTAATTATGAATATTGGTTTGCTACTAGATTAAAGTTTTGAAACAGCAATGAGAATTGGATACATCCGAAAAAGAAAATAAATTTACATGTCAGATAGTAAGTTACGTGTATTAAATGTCAATTTGTTTTGTATATTTAAATATAAAATACCAAGTCTCATATAAGTCTGAATGTACATTTAAAAAATCTTAAAAAATCACGAATTTGTCGTATTAGAGTTTAGTTTGCCCCATAAGAATTTTTTAAGAGTCTTTTTTTTTTTTCGTCGCAAGAAATAAATCGCTTATCGACTGTAATAGATTTAAACGCCACCTTTCGATTTAAGCACGTTCACCGCCGTAATGTTAAATAATTTTGTAATACCAGAGATAACTTCTTTTTTGGTTTGTAATTAGCTGAAAGTAACATCAAATAATCATATTTCATAATTTCTTATCTATTTTATGTATTTAAAGAAATTTATTAAGTGCAAATCACGTGTGCACCACACGGCCTGAGAAGACATTTTTGGGATTCGCACTTCAGACAAGTTCAAACTTGCATATTCATGACTCGTACGAACTGTTAAATGCGTTTACCCATATTTACCTAGTTATATGCGTTCACGTATATTTACCTAGTTATATGCATTTATCTGTTACATTGCAAATTGGCCTAAATCAAGTAAAAATAAAAACCCTATAATAAGCCACAGCCTCCAAATTGTTACCATTCAGTATGTAATATAGTGTATCGTTTTATTGTCTTTTTGTAATGTACGACATACCAAGTATGTCACTATAAGTATCAAGTGTTCATAATTTGAGAGTATTGTGTACATGTAATTGAAATTCTGCTGCGCTAACTACTATATAAACCTAATTAACTGGCTCCACATTTCTATTACCAATAAGCATTTCGGTTAGATATGAATCGCGGGTGAAAATGAAGACTTAAACACATATTTTAATGCCAAGCAAATACGATTGCTGCAACGCATTGAAGAAGAAATGTAATCTGAATCGTATTTGAGTCATACCGCCGTCAAAGTGTTAATCGTTAAGTGTCGTTATTAGGAACCACAATATAAAACAAGTTGGAAATTGTACGTCAAACGTGACAAATGAGGTGCGTTCGTACTATAGCTAGTTATATAAATATTCAGATCTTGATGATTTTTAATTCTGTGATATGAATTATTATCGTCTGCAGATTAATTTCCGTAATAAAATAAATATCTCGGTCGCTTGAAAATTAAACATTGGAAGCTCCTATAAAAAGAAAGCACGGATTTTTTTTTTTTTTTTTTTAATGAAATTTCTTAATATATATTTTTATTAATATTTTCTAAAGTTTTGATTCGATTTTTATAAAATTTGAAATGTCTCGACAAAATTCTGCAAAGATAATATATCTTAAATTTCAAACCATTCGGTTGGGTAGTTTTTGCGTTGTTATATGCGGACGGACGGACAGACAGACGGACGGACCAGACGACGATAATAGGTGCTACGTATTTATATAATTACGAACGCACCTAAAAACGTATGGCAACGATTTAAAATTATGCAGCAGGTATTCTTATACATTTCAGAATATATAACAAAGACGAATGTTCAATGCAGTTACCTCCACATGAAAGAGCTTTCTTGAAGATTCATTGTTAAAGTACAACTTTAATAGGCGTGTTTTTTCAACAATTGCCAATATTTCAGTCTTGAAATGAAACATACTAATTCAACGTACACAGTAATTCAACTTGTACAAACTGTTGCTAAAAAAGATTTAATGAAATGTTTTTTTATTCAGATTTTCTTCTAAAGTGATTTATTTTGCATATATTCAGAAAGTTAAACAGTACCTATCGGTGAAAAATCTAGCTATTTTTTTCTTCTGCCAAAATATTCAACTGAAGATGAAAGCAGCACTCAGATACGGCAGGTTTTAACACTCTCCAACCTAGTTGAAAAGTGTATATGACTTCGGTTTGTCTGCCGTCTGGCCGTGCTCTAACTCCCGTAAATATGTTCGGATTGCCCTGAAATTTTTATATGTTATTGTCGTTATCTATAGCATGTTCCCTATTTCAACTGAAGTGTGTAGCACTTATAGTTTTTTTTACAGGGACGGTCAAATGTATTCCGTTACATTACAGCCAATGGGGAATAATCCTTTCAAGTGCAGTTTGATGACGCCACGTCATTTAAAACATAATGAAATTGATATATAATTATGAAGCGCATTAAAACATGCTTTTTTGTAGAACATGAGGTGCAAAGCATTAATTATTCATTTACAGGGTCAAACAAAAGAATTCTGTTACGCATCGTTGTAAGGGGAAAAATCGTCTGCATAGTAATTTAGTGATATTTCACTATTTCAAGCATGATGAAAATTATATGCATTACTGAGGTGCACTATAAATTGCTCTCTTATGTGCATTGCGTTTATTTGCAGGGACACACAAAAGATATTGGTTACAGTACATGTGCGATATTTACAATCTATGTGTGATAAGTGCGTTTTCAACTTTGGTTTGCGTTTTAAGTTTAATTTGTTTTTCATAGTACGTGTGTGTTTATAAACTCGGTTGATCCTATACAGGGCTACACAAGGGAAGTATTACAGACCATGGGAGTGAATTGCTTAAGGGTTGTTTTTAATTGTGTGTACGCATTTCCTGCTGAACTATATTTAGTAGACTAATAGAAGTTTGTGGAATATAAATAAATTCATGTACAGGGATACGCAAAAAAAGATACATTGTCGTTTACGTTTGGTAATTGCTGCAAGTGAGTTTTAAGTTGCCTTTTAGCTTAATAGGTTGTGTGTACAAAAGTCTTCATATAATATACAGGGCTGTACAAAAGATTTCGAGTGCATTTCGATCGATTGGCGAAAATTGCTAAATGTGAATATTCTAACAGAACTATATTTTATCATGCTATATACCCATATCATCTACAGTTGATCATATACAGGGCTGCACAAAATAATTGGACTACTTTTTTGACACTGGAAGGGAATTTCAAAAATTGTATTTTTCAATGTGTTCTTATGTTTTCTAAACTGTTTACTTACATATCTTCTTTCACCTTATTTAACGGTGAAGTTTCGTTACAGTTTTCTGACTGTGTTGGAAAGTGTTTCAAATCTATGCTTGACGCATGATTTTTCGTTCTTGTTTAATTTTGTGTGACTTTGAAAAGAATTCCAGAACTTATGGATTTATGCAACAAACACACACATATACACCGAGTGGCCAAAAAATTAGAGACACCCTCTAATAACGAGTTGGTCCACCTTTAGCTCTGATCACAGAAAATATTTTTCTTGGCATGGACTCAACAAGTTGCTGATACTGTTTCTGAGGAATGTTGGTCCATATTGACATAATGACAGCTGTAAGTTGGGTCAGATTGGATGATGGCGTTTCCAATCTTTGAAGTGCTCTATCGACTTTGTTTCACAAATGATCAATAGAATTGAGGTAAGGGGACTGAGCTGGCCATGAAAGCAGGTTAAACTCTAATTGATGTTCCTCAAACCAATTTAAGACCGATCGAGCATGGTGGCAAGGTATATTGTCACGCTGAAAGTGACCATCTCGATAAGGAAACATTATAGCCATAAACGAGTGCACGTGATCGGCAATGATGTTGAGGTAAGCTGTGCTGTTTTGAGTTGTGCTCAAAGATACCAAGAGACACAGTGTACTCCAGGAAAACATTCCCCACACTATAATTTCACCGCCACCAGCCTGAGGAGATGTCATTTGGCAAGGGGGCGATCCATGAATTCATGCTGTTTGCACCGTATTTTGATCAACCCCATTTGCATGATGGAGCAGGAAACGAGATTCATCGGACCAGGCTACATTTTTCCAGTTCTCAAGTGACTAATTTCGTCGTTTCTTCGCCCACAACAGGCGCCTTTTCCTATTTTTTGTGATACCAAAGGCACCTCCAAAAATCCTTTGGAAAGTCCGTCTTGTTGTGCGTTGAGATATGCTTTGTGATGCCCATGTATTGATTTCAGCTGTAATTTGTCGTGTTTTTCCCTTTTGTTGCTGCGGGCTATGCGTGCTACTCGTCTTTCACCTCTCTTGTTCACCAGCCTTTTTCGACCAGAATGGTCCTTATCGTTTGAAGTTTTTTTTCTCAACTGCTACTCTCTAAACACCCGAGATACTGTTTCACAAGAAAATCCTAAAAGAGTCATCGTTTCAGAGATGTTGACACCAGCTTTTTTTGCACCGACGATCATCCCTCGTTCAAATTCACTTAAATCTTTTGTATTACCCATTTTTGCAGTAACGTCCGTGCTAACTACGTCTTACAAATCTGGGAGTTTCTTATATAAGCAACTCTGCGTAGTTACGTCATTCTACATCACTGTTGGACTGGTTTACTATTAAATAATCTCTAATAAGTCATTAATTTTTTCGCCAGTCAGTGTATATATCACTTTATACTGAACAAAAAGTGACAAATAAAAGCTGCACAAATAGAAATGCATGTGGAGCCACCTAATAATAATTAACATTTTCTTTATGTCAAATAGAAAAATTTATTTTAACGGTATGAGCCTCTTTCAGAAGTAAAACCAGTGTATTTCTAAAATACTCTAAATGAAGAATAATGATATTTTCTTAAGTTTATCTCACTCACTAAATTTTAAAGTTTTTGGCTAATCACATAACACAGAAAAGAAAGCATCTTAATATAGTGTGCAAAATTATAGTGAAAGAAAACTTCTATGCAACGATAATTTCATTAGAAGGTTTTTCCTTTCGCATGTAAAAATAATTGCGAAAAGAATTTTACATGTTGACAACAATCTTCAGTGTCAAAATGAAAATATGATTTGTTAATCACATATCTCAAAATAATTGAATTAAACGTAATGGCGTGAAAATTACTGAAAATAAGCAAGATAATTTTCAGCTAGATATATTTTAAAAATTTCGTTAAAACAAAAATTTCTCGTAAATTTTTACAAATGATTAACCACTAAATGAATAGAAAGTGTATATTCGTATTTTTTGTTCTTCATTACACTTTGTTGAACAGATCTGACTTTATGTCTGAATTGTTTGATATGAGATTAGGGATTTTATAAGCATTGGTTATTAATGTTTATACTTCACGGTTGTTTACTTAGAATTATTGTCTTCAAAAGGATGAATCCCAATTGTATTTTTCATTACAATATAAGCATATATGTTTAGGTGATTGTTTATTTACCGTAAAATGAGAACTCTCCAATTCAATCATATTAATTTATCAGAAAAATAAATCTACTTTTGTAAAAATTATAGCATGTCTTAATGGGAACAAATTTTGTTAAAAAAGATTGTATGCTTTTAAAATCTACTTTATATAAATTACATCTGTATAAGCCTAAAAATGTAACAAGGTTAATAAAATAATACATTAATAAAAAATGAATACAAAATAGTTAGTTCAAAAACGCAGCAAAGAAAATTGATATTTTGAAGGTACTTTTTCAGATATGTAATATTTTGAACGAGAAGTCGTTTGGGGGTAAAACAACAACGAAAAATCATGCGTCAAGCATAGATTATGTAGCACTTTCCAACGCTTCAAAAATAATTTTACAAAACATACCGTTTAATAAGCTAAAAGATAACATCTAAGTAAACAATTTGGAAAACGCATAACATATTTAAAAACATAATTTCAGGAATTTCCAACAGATACAATATTCGGAAAAATATCCGAATACTTTTATTCAGCCCTGTATATGATCTATAGATTTGTATATGCTAGGATGCTAAATTTTAGTTTAGTTAGGAAACGCGTAGCACAGTTTAAAATTATCTTTCTGGAGTTTCTGTCAATAAACGGAAATGTGTTCGAGAACTTTTGTACTGCCCTGTATAGGATCTACAGAATTTATACACACCACGTAATAGACAAAAAGCGAGTTAAAATTAAAATAGCGTTTAGTAACTTAAAACGCACTTCCAGGAATTAGTGTTAACAGACAGTAGAGAATTCTTTTGTGTGTCCCTGTAAATGAACGATGACTGCTATACACACACTATTCTGTAGTAAGCCTCTTGTAATGCACCTTTGATATATATATATATAAATTTCAATGCGTTTAAAATAGTGAAACATTATTTAAATAAACCGCAGACGATTTTTCTCCTTAGACGTCATGTAACGGAATTCTTTTGACTGTCCCTGTAAAGTAACTATAAGTGCTATGCACACCCTATTCCATATTAAGCTTCTTCTAATGTACCTTAGTGATATATATAAATTTCAATGCGTTTAAAATACTGAAACATTATTTAAATAAACCGCAAATGATTTTTCCCCATAGACCGCAATGTAACGGAATTCTTTTGAGTGTCCCTGTAATAAAACTATAAGTGCTACACACTTCCGTTGAAATAGGGAACATGCTATAGATTACGACAATAACATATAAAAATTGCAGAGCAATCCGAGCATATTTAGGGAGTTAGAGCACGGCCAGACGGCCAGACGGCAGACGGCCAGACGGCAGACGGCAGACGTCCATACGGCCAGACAAACCGAAGTCATAAGCACTTTTCAACTGGGTTGGAAAGTGCTAAAAATGCATTAGAAAAAATTATAAAACATTCCTATTTAATGTTAAACAAACTAAAATAATTCGACTTCTAAAGAATTAAAAAAACAATGTTATTAAAACATTGTATCAATAAGGAAAAATGTGTGGCGACGCCATCATGCATGGGCAGTAAAACGAATTTCTCGCAGGAAGCAAACAATCTACTGATTTTCTCGGCACTATAGAAATCTCCTGCTGTCCCCAGGTTTTCCGGTTCGAACCATGCTTCCGCACACATATCCTGCATTGGTGACCTTCGACAAACGAAAACACATACATTTACCAACACCAACATCTACTTACCAACACCGACAGATGGCAGCACTGAAAGTACCATAGCATGCAAATCTGTGAAACACTCGCAGCACAAAATCATAAGTCCCATACCACATATGCCTGTCACATTGCATATGTTCGGGACCACATGTGCGCACGGCAACGAGACAGCATCACCCTGGTAACCGCCACGCAATACGAGTGAACATCGCTCGTCGGACGTCAATGAGTTGTTTTCCTCACTGGTGGTGTGCCTCAACCAAGGATGGGATGTTTTAATTGTAAAAAGCTGAAAATTGTGATTATTGTTCATAAATATTGGTCACCAAGAGTCGCAGAAGTAATATCAGTGTTCAGTTGGTAACCAAATGACTTGGGAAAAATATAAAAAAAGGTCCCATTCAAATCGGACCATAAGTAAGAAATTTATGAGTTGGGGGGAGGGAGAGGGGGAGAGGAGACAAACTTGAAAGATACAACATAGCTAAGGAGAGCACTGATTATCGTGGCTCTAAACGAAAGATGGAAATTTGAACTGTAAAAAAAGGCGACTTTTTATTATTATTCATAAATAGTGGTCACCAAGAGTTGCAGAATTAATATCAATATTTAGTTGGTAACTAAATGACTTGGGAAGAATGTCAAAAAAGATCCCGTTCAAATCGGACAATAACTAAGTTATGACTTAAGGGTGAGGAGGGAGGAGACAAACTTGAAAGATACAACTTAACTAAAAAGAACCCTGATTAACGCGGCTCTAAACTAAAATATAACATTGTAACCTCGAAAGAAAAAGGCCCTTATAAGAAATTTGACAGCAGTTTTACCGCTAAATTAGTCAAATCAAAGAATTAATCTATTGCTATGAAATTAGCCCCAGATATATCAATCTATCCCCGTTAGCCCCTGACGGGTATAGATCGATCCGCAATGACGATTTGAAGGAAAATAAAAATGAACGATACTTCCCGTATCGACGTATCAGATTGACCGCAATGACGATTTGAAGAAAAGTAAAATTGAACGAAACTTATTGAGAGGGGTCTCTAGCGTACATTTCTTCTTTATTCAATATCTCGAGTTCTATGGGTCCAATCTTCACACAAATTGAACAATTCGTCTTGGTATGTTTCCCATCACATCATCACCATTTAAGTTCTGGTTCTCTCCTACAAGGGCGCTACATTTTCCTGCATTATGTGCTGCGTAGTGTACATTTAGCTTTATTATTACATGCACACCTGTTCTTTTAATGACAAAACTCTGCACATCTGCATACAATTAGTGAGGTATTTAAGCTGATGATTAGATTGAAAAAATTACATTTCCGGTCTTCTAATAAAATTAGTTCTGTTCGAAAGACATAATTTCAAACTAACTCGCGGATGCTCTACAACTTTGTATTTGACTTTTTTTAGTTTCTCGCAGCGTTTACAAGATAGGGAAAAAAATGTGAAAAATAGCGCAGTACTGGGTAGCTTTGAAAGCGGTCTCATCACGTAGCGACTAGCTACGTTACTATACCTAGACAGCATGTTTATGAACGCTGTAAAAATTTTTGGTCAACAATTACGGTAAATATACTGGCAACTTTGTGACTAGCATATATACCGTAATTTAACTGGACGGTATATGTACCGTAAAATATTTAAAGTATACGTACCAGCTGCACTCCCCCCTCTCCTCATGCCTACACGCATTACGTAACAAGAGCAAGAACTTCACTTCAGGGGTTGCCGTACACCGAGGCGGGACTACCAGCCTTTTCCTTACTGATTAAATAATTAATTTACGGCATAAATAGCGATTTTTTACTGAAAAACAATCATTTTACGGTATAAATACCGTTTATAATCGAAATGGCACATATACGGTTTTTTACGCTTAATTATATCTTAGAAGTCCGGTACTCATACCGTAAAGAGTGAAAACGGTACAGGTGCCGTTAATTTACGGTAAACCTACTGAAATTTTACGAAAATGTTTTAAAGTGAAGTTAATCATTGAAATCAAATGTCATGAGGTGGACAAGACTTTAGTGGGCACCCTATATATAACTTATTTTAAATGTAAAGTATTTTTGCAGGATAAGTCTATTTTTATAAAACAGAATCTTTATTAGAAAAGTTTGAAAAATATTATAAAAAAAAATTGTTTAATGGTAAACAAACTGAAATAATCCGATTTCGAGAATAATCTAAAAAACATATACATTAATAAAGATAAGTGCATATACAATAAAAATACAGCCAAGTATAGCAAAGTAAATTGATATTTCGGGGATATTTCTTAAAAATGCATCGTTTTTAGCAAAGGAAATTGTTTATTACAAAAAAAGAAATTTAGTAAAAAAACTTTTTTTAAATTTCTTTTTTAATGTGAACAAATTAAAATATTTAGAATTTGAGAAGAAATTTGATAAACCAAAATTTTAAAATATTGCATTAATAAAGAAAAATGCTGAAAAATTGTGTAAGTAAAATATTAATAAGAGAATTCATATTTTATATGTGCTTTTTAATATATTACTTGATTTTTGAAAGAGAAGTTGTTTGGAATAAAAAAAAAGTTTTATTACAAAACTTTAAAAATTCTTATAAAAATTTCCTATTTAATGTTAAAGTAATTTGGTTATGAAAAAATCTAATAAATAAAGTTAATAATATAATTCATTAATGAACAAAATTAAATACAAACTAAGCTCACTGTACAAAAGTTAGTAACCCCCTGCAGATATCTCTGTAGTGCCATGTTACACCACCTGTGCCCACCATAACAGCCTGGATTTGTCGAGGAAGCGGGTCTAAAATTGTCTACCTATATCCCAGTTCCCGTTAATGCCACTGACTAATGAGTAGATCACTTAAAGCCACCAAATTTGTTGATGCCGATGTCGGATTTTTAATCGCTGTTCAAAAAAATTCCACAGATTTTCTATAGGTTTATATTTAGGTAATTTAGCGGCCCAGTCTAGGTGCAATAGGTTGCCTGAGTGTTCTTCAGTCCAGTAACGTATGCAGACAAGGGTTAATAGCATACTCTTCATGAAGATATTGAATCAAAGGTAACACCTAATCACACAGAATATTGAAATAAACAGCCTCATCATTATCCACGGTCACCTGAATCAGTGGGACTATGTCATAGTATAAAAAATACCCTAAACTATCAGAGAACAGACTTCGGCCAGAATTACACTGTTTATACCGTCTTGAATGCATATTTTGTCCGTCGGTGCACTTGAAACCTTGCTTAATTAGAGAAAAGGGCAAAATCGCGATTTGTCAGACTATACTACACAACGCCAGCCAGTTATTGTTGACGTTAGGTGTTTTTTGGACCATTGCATATGTGACACTTTATGTGGCTCTGTGAATAATGGCCTGTGAATAATGGCTCTATGAATAAACGCAAGGTACCCTGCTTCAAACTTTCGTTGCATGCAATTTCCTTCAGAATATTTACTCAGTAAAAGGTTAGGATAAACATTAAATCACTGATTGTAGTAATTTCTGTCGGGTTTACAAGCGAATTTTATTAAGAAAGTGTGACATTCGTTTCCGGTCCCTCTGTATTAAGCTCTTTCCAACCACAATTCTAACGCCATGTATCATGGCTACCAGTCGTATACAATTCCTTGTAGAGATTTTGGACAGTCTGAGTCAATACATTTACAAATTGGGCTTTACTTACTGTGTGGTCTTGGCCAATCCGAAACACCAATATCCCCCTTTTCCCACTTAATTGCATCGTTGTATTTCCCTATTTTTAAGAACTATTCCCGTACTTGTCAGCTATTAAGTTGATTCAAAAGTTCTTTTGTATTTTAATACCTAATTTTAATACCCGTAACACCGGTAAAATTTTAATACCTGATAATTTTATTATACGTGCTTGCTTTGAACTGATATGTAAAATTACCAGTTATTAAAAATTTACGGGTATTAAGGGTATTAAAATTAGGTCTTAAAATACGACAGAACTTTTGAATCAACCAAATATTTCCTCAATCTCCGTCATTGCTATGATCTCAGAGCAGCAGTCTTGACAGTTTGACAGTTTGGTAACACCATCTGTATTGGTATAACGAAACCATTGTGTTTCTGTGCAAGAGAGACAAAATGTTTGTCTGGTGAGAAAAATAAACCGATATTTTTGGGATAGTAAAAAAGTAAAGTATTTGTGTTTTGAAAGAATAGTTGAATCGTAAAAGACGTTTTACTAGAAAACGTTAAAGAATCTAATTTTTTTTTGTTTAATGTTAAACAAACTAAAATACTGCTTTTTTAAGAGGACCAACTGTATAATTTTTCTTTTACTGAAATTTATGAAAAATTCTCAAATCAACTAAAATATCCTAGATCAACACAACGAGATTAAATAGTCTCGTTATTTTTAAGGAAATGAAGAAAAAAAATTAGATTTCACAAAATATATGGTAAAGAAATCATTTTCATAATTTTATACTGATTGTCTTACATGTCATACTTTAGTACATGTCAAGAAATTGTTTTTATTTACTTTAGTGAGAACCTTTTTTATAAATCTTACTAGCAGTTTCCCAGTAAATCATATAAAATTAACAAAATAAATACAAGTTTTCTCTTTCAAATATTTCAGCAGGATATATGATAGCACCGCGACTCCCAAAATGTCTTCCCCATTTTGTGGCCTGCATGCTAAACATTACGCTGATATGACCCTAGTAACTACACAGAAAGTGTCAAAATGTCTAAATAAACCTTCAGGCGGTTACATATTCTGGTTGATTCTCATGTACTAAAGACAAAACTTTTTATAAATACAACAATACGGAGAACTAAAGAATATTTCTATATTAAAAAAAATCAAAAGCAAGTGTTGCAATTGGAGAGGGCGAAGAGAGAAAATCTATCGATTGTTGTAGTCCGCGGTTAACGAAAAAGAAAGTCTACCGCGGTGCTTTACGCGTATATGTTTTTACATACCGCGGGAGTCACGTGATACTCGAATCCATCAATGCAGGTGTACGAACAGAGCATCACGTCACACTAGCGGTCTGTAAAAAAAGATAAGTGGAATGCACCGCGATAGCCAGTCTTTTTCGTTAGCCTCGTTTTAGTCATACTGACGTATGAAAGAAGCTTTGATTAGTAACGTTTAGTCCACCAAAAGAAATCAACCACCACTGCTTGGGCACATGAAATGGTTGGCTGGTTGATATAAATTTAAAGGGTTGGTTGATATTAATTGGAAGTGCATATATTTTTGTTTTTAGGATTATTTTAGTCGTATTTTATAGTAATACGTATTTTAGAAAGTCTTATACATTTTGGTGTATTGGTACCAATTAAATTATTTTTAAAATTAATAATATTATAAGTATTTACCAGGGTTGTCAAAATATGTCTACACACTTTTAGAAGGTTTATATATATATCATCGTGATTTGCATCGATTAACGTGACAGCACAAGACTAATGTCATCTGTAAATGAACCATCGTATTACATGTTTAATCGACAGCCAACGCCAGTTGTTTCGTATTTTGTTTTCCACACCTGTAAATTAAGTCGAATGATGTAATATCATATCCTTTGAAGTTGGTTAATGAATAAATTTTTTGTATCCAATGGTTGGAGTATCATCGTTGAGATATATTCCAACAGAGCGAAATTATGCCGGGACCAGGACTCGAACCTGGGTACTTTGGCTTCCCGTGCCAACGCTCTCCCTACTGAGCTATCTCAACGATACCCTGGCTGGCATATTTCACTCTTATTTGTTGGACAAGGCTGTGAACTGCAGCGCCAATTTCATTCATCCGAGCTATAAATATAGCATTTTACATGATGAATCTGAAATAGCACGACAACTCATGTATACCATGTAATTAGATCATGATGAAAAGAGGAAGGTATATTCAACTAGGTAAATTACATCCAATGGTTGGAGTATCATAGCTGAGATTTTTACCAACAGAGCGAAAATATGCTGGGACCAGGATTCGAACCTGGGTACTTTGGCTTGCTGTGTGACATATGCCAGCCAAGAGTGAAATATGCCAGCCAGGATACCGTTGGGATAGCTCTATAGGGAGAGCGTTGGCACGGGAAGCCAAAGTACTCAGGTTCGCGTCCTGGCCCCGGCATATTTTAGCACTTTTGGAAAAAATCTCAACTATGGTACTCCAACCAGTGGATGTAATTTACCTAGTTGAATATACCTTCCTCTGTTCATTATGACAAAATTATTCTATTTTGTAATTTTTAGAGCTAGAGTTGACTAGCACTTCGAGGTTTTTCAGAGTACCGTGTAATTCAGTAAACTGATACAGCAAAGTACGTTGGAGTATCAGTTTAATGAATTCCACAGGAATTATACTACTAAATATTTTTAACGGCCATGGACTTTTTATTTTCTGTTTTGCATTATACAGCTTTTTACTGCTTGCTTAGATTTTTCTGTTTCTCAGTAAACATTTTTTATGCGCTACTTTTGGCAAAATTTACTTCATAACATTTTGTTTTATTTAGCTGTAAATATACTTTAAATGCAGAAAAGTCTTAAGCTTTATCTAAAATAGAACTTCGTCTCAGAAAAATTGCCCCCATTCATGTTTTATGAGTCGTGACGTTTTCAAGAAATTTGATTTCAATGTTTCAGTGTCTTCCAGTATTTATTTGACGTAAAATATTATCTTGTTTATAGTTATTGTCACTTTACCCTTAAGGTTGAACGCACTGTTCGTTACAATGGTTAAAACATATTTAAAAACAGGAAAGCTTTATTTTTGGTGGCAGTCATAAATATTTCTTTTCCCATTCTCTTAAGAAATTGCATTATGTTATCTTTTTATTTTCTAAATATTATTTTGTAAAATAAAGTTTTGAAATGCTGTTTTTGTTACATAACAAAAAAATATTACGAAAAAAAGTTAAATTATTTGCAGGACTAGAAAGAACCAAATATTCATTCAACTTTATATGTGGAAAGTAAAAAATGCTACAACTATTAATATTTTTTATAGATTTATAATATGTACTATTTTATGCATTTAAAATTTTATTACAATAAAAAGGATAGTATATAGTATATAGATAGAAAATTGTTTTAGCATTTATAAAATTTTAAAACCTTTATTTAATTTTTGCACTTAAAAATTCTGAAATATAAACGAAGGATGTAAAAATGTCGAAGGAAGGAAGTTTTATAGTATTAATTAAATAGAAGAAATTTAGTAATCATTTGAATCTGAAATTTCTTTCTTTCTGTTGTTGTGTAATATGAGAATTTAAAAAGTAATTCTTATTTGTAGCCTTTTATAAGCTATATTAAAAATGAAGAGAGATTGTTTCCACTAGACTTACATATTATTATATTTTTTGTACTGTTGTATACCATTTATACCATAAATATTTTAAGAAGCATAGTTTCCGTACATGTACTTTGAAATAAATTTTCAGGCAGGGAACCATTTTGCGTAACTATGCACGGTGAATGAGAGATAACCTAGACTGGCAAATTGAGGCTTCACATTCATTTGATAGATTTTGGCCTGTGGATATTATTTCAAAATTTGTTTTAAAATCAAGTTTAAGTGTGGTTATGTGGATCACAAGTATGGATTTTATTTAAAATGTGCGTTCTTTTTATATACTTTGTATCAAAACTGCAGCAGGTTTTGTTTTAATAGATCATCGTTGTCTTGGAATGCGATGGTTCTAACTTACAAATTCGTCAAGAATGAGATGTAATCTTCCATTTAGCACCCTTAGCCTTATTTGAAAATTAAGCTGACATAAAATGCATTCCATTGCATATGTTAAGAGTTATAGACCTTTAAAATATTCTAATTATAGTGTTTGCTATGGAGAAATGAAACTGTTGCCATTTTTCTCAAAACAATGATGGAAACAGTTAAAACCTTTTCATTTCAAGATAATGAGATATTATGATGTTACAATGTTACACAATGATACATGCTAGATCTGTCTCTTGAAAACTGGTGAATCTAAGTTAGATATTAAATGCACTGAACTGAATCGCTGAAATGTAAAAGTGTTCAAAATATTTTATTTTCATTATCATTCAGTTTTATTAGCTCACAGGCTATCAAAGCCTGAGAGCTTATGTGCCCGCCCGTTCTGTATGTATGTATGTATGTATGTATGTACGTATGTACGTACGTAACGCGATAACTCTTGACAGAAATAACCGTTTTGCTTCCAATTTCGTTTATAGGTTCCTTGTGATAAGGCGCTTCCCTGATTAGTTTTGGGGATTGATTGTTTAACTATAAAGGGGGGAACAGGGGGGCTAACCCCCCTTAATTAAGATAAATGGTTTTTTCATGCAGAATTGTCCAATTTTCTTCAAATTTTGTATATAGGTTCATTGTGATAAGGTTCTTTCCTGATTAGTTTTGGGGGTTCATAGGTTAAGTATAAAGGGGCTAACGGGGGGGGGGAATCCTCCCCCTTAATTTAGATAAATGAATTTATCATGCAGAGTTATCCGATTTTCTTCTACTTTTGTTTATAGGTTCCTTGTGATAAGGCGCTTTCCTGATTAGTTTTGGGGATTGATTGGTTAACTATAAAGGGGGGGGGACGGGGGCTAACCCCCCTTAATATGGATAAATGGTTTTTTCATGCAGAAATATCCAATTTTCTTCAAATTTTGTATATAGGTTCATTGTGATAAGGTTCTTTCCTGATTAGTTTTGGGGGTTCATAGGTTTAAGTATAAAGGGGGTGGTAACGGGGGAGTTAATCCTCCCCCCTTATTTTAGATAAATTATTTTTTTCATGCAGAGTTATCCGATTTTCTTCAAATTTTGTATATAGGTTCATTGTGATAAGGTTCTTTCCTGATTAGTTTTGGGGGTTCATAGGTTTAAGTATAAAGGGGGGTGGTAACGGGGGAGTTAATCCTCCCCCCTTATTTTAGATAAATTATTTTTTTCATACAGAGTTATCCGATTTTCTTCATATTTTGTATATAGGTTCATTGTGATAAGGTTCTTTCCTGATTAGTTTTGGGGGTTCATAGGTTAAATATAAAGGGGGTAACGGGGGGGTTAATCCTCCCCCCTTATTTTAGATAAATGATTTTTTTCATGCAGAGTTATCCGATTTTCTTCAAACATTCTATATGGGCTCATTGTGGTAAGGGGCTTCCCTGATTAGTTTTGGGGGTTCATTGGTGAAGTGTAAAGGAGGGAAACGGGGGCTACCCCCCACCTTAATTTTGATAAATGGGTTTTTCATGCAGAATTATCCAATTTACTCCAAATTTTGTATATAGGCTCATTGTGGTAAGGCACTTCCTGATTAGTTTTGGGGGTTCACTGGTAAAGTATAAAGGGGGGAACTAACCCCCCTTGATATAGATAAATGGGTTTTTTAAGCAGAATTATCCGATTTTCTTCAAATTTTATATATATGTTCATTGTGATAAGGCGCTTCTCTGATTAGTTTTGGGGGTTCTTTGGTTAAGTATAAAGGGGGGACGGGGGACTAACCCCCCCCTTAATTTAGATAAATGGATTTTTCATGCAGAATTATCCAATTTTTTCAAATTTTGTATATAGGTTCATTGTGGTAAGGCGCTTCTCTGATTAGTTTTATGGGTTCATTGGTTAATTATAAGAAGGAGAAACGGGGGATGGTTCCCCCCTCTTAATATATTGTCGATTTCTTCATTTTTCGAGGGCTTATTTCAAATTCTTTGAAATAAGAATATAATTTACAGTTAGTGTGAATAGCCTGTGAGCTCAATGCCGTCAGTTTAACTGTGCAGTTTTCTTTTATTATTAGCTCACAGGCTAGCTCACAGGCCTGAGAGCTTATGTGCCCGCCGGTTCTGTACGTACGTACGTACGTATGTATGTATGTATGTACGTAACGCGATAACTCTTGATAGAACTAACCGTTTTACTTTAAATTTTGTTTATAGGTTCCTTGTGATAAGGCGCTTCCCTGATTAGTTTTGTAGGTTCATTGGTTAAGCATAAAGGGGGGAAACGGGGGGCTAACACCCCATAATTTAGATAAATGGGTTTTTCATGCAGAATTATCCCATTTTCTTCAAATTTTGTATATAGGTTCATATTGATAATGTGCTTCTGTCAATAGTTTTGGGGGTTCATTGGTTAAGTATAAAGGGGGAAAGGGGGGCTAATCCCCCCTTAATTTAGATAAATGGGTTTTTCCTGCAGAATTATCCGATTTTCTTCAAATTTTGTATATATATTCATTGTAATTAGAGACTTCCCTGATTAGTTTAAGGGGTTCATTAGTTAACTATGAGGGGGGGGGGTAACGGGGGTATGACCCCCCCCTTAATATATTGTTGATTTCTTTATTTTTCGAGGGGCATATTTCAAATTCTTTGAAATAAGAGTATAATATACAATTAGTGTGAATAGCCTGTGCAATGCCCTCAGTTTAACTGGGCAGTTTTATTTTTATTTTTCAATATGCCTACAAAGTATAATTTTACGAAACATTTTAAATTCAAAGTCGTCAGCTTTGTTGAAGAATAATACCAACAGAACGAATGGATAATAATAACTCGAAAACTTTAAATTCTTTTGTAATTTTCCCCCTTTCATTCAAAATATCCTTCTGAATAAAAAGGTTTTAACCTAATTTAAAAGGATAATAAAATTGTTTCAGATGCACTAGTTTTTATCCCATTTTATTGACTTTAACATTATATTCTTCATAAATATTGCGATAATTTTTCCCACTAAAACTTTTTATTTAACAGAAAATATTAGTATTCAGTATTAGAAATCTCGCATATTTTGCACATATCTTAGTTATGATATTGAAGGAATTAACAAAAAATAGTGCAAAAATGGGAATAAATACGGTATAATGTGCATACACTGTTAAAAATCTGCAGCAAACTATCCAGCCATTCGAACGTTTTTATAGATAACGGTTATTTAACAAAAATTTGAAGCGCTCTCATTGGTAAGACTAGAGACAAATTATAGTTATGTTACCGTTTTATATAAAAACGGTTGAATGGCTGGGGAGTTTGTTGTAGATTTTTAACAGCGTAAGAAGCGAAGGAAAAGTTCTGTTGTACTAGCAGGCTATATTATTAATTTAACATTATATTGAGGAATAACTTAAAATTACGTTTGATATTATTCCGATAATTTTTGGAATTTTGAACTTTGTAAATATATGCTGTCAGATTTTCTCAAAACGTCTTGCTTTAAAAAACAACCACCAATAGCGAAAGTCTTAATTACCGGTATATGAAGTACAAAAAATAAGTATTCATAATTTTCAAACGTTTAGATAAAATACAACGTTACATAATTTAAATGGAGTAACAAATGAAAATAAAAACCGCTTATAATCACATTTATCTTTTATGTATGATAGAATTTAACAATAATCAAAACCTGTATTTAACGTCTTTTAAATTTGCATTTGATTGTTCATTTATTTTGTCTTTAATACAATCAGAAATTTTTACATTCTAGCGCTTCGATCATTAAATAACGCTGAAAAAGACAACTGTCATTAGCGTGTAGTAACTTTCTCTTTTAGACTCTGATAAAGGCATTTATTCTTTCCTTCCATTATTTTATTGCCTGCCACTTTCGCTGCTTTGAAATCAATTCGATTATTAATCTTGCCTTTTCTTTCTGAGTCATTTTTATTGTTAATATGTTATGAAGAAATATATGTCTCTGTCATATTGTAATTCATATATCTTTATATAAGACAACTTAACCATTTTTTCTGTTGGCGATCCATTAGTTTAACTTAATTTCATTCAAATTCAATGCAAGATTTATCTTTTTTGATTTTGATATTTATTACAGATAATGCTGTTATGCAACTTACGTAGAAATAGATTTTAAAGTTTCTGTGAAATTCATAAAAGTAAACGCTTAGGAAAAAGTGTGATATTTTTTTAAAACTATAAATGAATGTGTTATAATTTTTAAAAGGACGAAAATATAGCTTTAGAAATGGAATTAATATATGAAAGAAGAGAAAATATATGTTCTTTTCGAGAAGTTTTCATTTCAGAAGATTTTGGTTTGACACATGTAATCAGTGTGAAATGTTTTATAGAGAAAAAATTGTATTTTATCATTTTTAAGATACGGTTGTGACTTCAGAAGATGCAAATAAATGTGTTTTTGTTTTAATTTATACTAATAATTTATAGGAAAGCGAATGGCTTTTTTGCGTGTTTTACATTAATCCTTTTTCTTTTGCATTTGCAATGCACTTTAACGTATCACGTTTTCGCACAGTAAAGTAGAATTCTGCATGGCCCGAAAATTCTGCTTAAAGTCAACACAAAAACCGACCCGAACATGACAAAAAAAATCTTCTATCCTATATTCAAACCCGAACCAGACCGAACACGAAGTGAAAGAAAATTAATCCATATTTTAATTCAATAATGGAAAAATATCTCTGATATCTCTAATATCGGTTTTATCTTTTTTGTGTAAGTATGAACATAATATATATACACTCATTAATATTCAAATATAATGCATTTTCAATTGTAAAATATTCCTTTGAAAAATCGGGTCTACTCGAATCCGACTCGAAATAATTAAAACGCTACCCAATACTGATCCAAACCCGAAACATTTAACGTCAACCTGATTCGAACTCGAACCACACCAAAAAATACTAACGTCAACCTCACCCGACAAGGGTGTCGGGTTGTGTTCGGGTACAATCCGACTTGGGTTACCTGACAAGATGCAGGACACTACATTAACGCAGTGATATATTCAGGTGTGTCCAGAACATCAAAATGTCACCCCCGGCAGATTTGCGATTTTGTGCTTCATAGTTAACTAACAAATTATGTGGTTTTGATGGAATTATAGTAGAGTGGTTTTATAAAAGAATGGCGACATACGGGTAAACAAAATACAAAAATGTCATTGATTGAGAAGATTTTGGTTAAAAACTTGGCGATCTTGCCATTATATATTGCAATGTGAGTATGCACCATGTGCGTAGGTCACTTATATATTTCAATGGCACTGTAAATTATAGTAAAACGTTGCTGATATTTCAATCACGTTATTTTCAAAGGTAATTTGTCAAAACATTTTGTTGTTTGAAAAAAATCGAAACTGGCGGTAGGAAAATATTATTTTTACGTATACAAATATGTTTCATTTTTAAGAATTAACATACATTGTTCTTATTAAACATGATGTCATTTCCATTGAGTAAAGCCTTCAACTTTGAGGATCCTGGAGAACAGCCATAAAAAACATCTATAGATGTTATTCAAATGAAATCTGACAGAAGAATTGGTGCATAAATCCAACTCAAAGCGATATCCACATTAAAAAAACTCGGAATAACCATCAGGCAAGTAATGGTTTTATATGCCTTCATCACTATATCATCTAGAAGAGAGATAATGTTGAGAAGAATGTGCAGGATGGATGGTGGTTCGGTCCGATTGTATGTATAAAACGCCACGTTCCTCCCTTCCCACTGTTTTACTATATTTTACCTAGCAAATATTTCTTTTTAATTTGCTGGTGAGATTCTCCGTAGTCGGTATACCTTCCTTGTAGTCTTCAATAGTCCGGGTACGCGCCGATGAATGTGGGTGACTGTCTTCTAGACGCTGCGCTGTAGTATCGGCACTGAAAGCTGAAGTATTTACTATAGCTCCATGTTCTATCAGAGGCCATTTAAGTGCACTTTCCCCAAATTCGGAAAATAGTATTTCATACCGATCAATCATATTGTAATCTTTCAGTTTTTTATCAATCAGTAAATATTGAAATAAGTAACGTGAACATACTTTACTGTACACCTTATAAATGGAGGAACAATAAAAAGGTCAATAAAATGATTTATAGAAACGAAACAAAATTAAAGATATATATTCACCGTTTCAGAATGATATACCGATTATTAAATTAAAAATTTTTCTTTTCTTTTCAATTTCAATTAGAAAATAGCAACAATAAATATGAGTAACCAGGATAATTAAAAAAAAATCTTTTTTTATAAATTTATTTTTGCACATAGGTCAGATTTTATTTTTTTTATTAATATTATATAAATTATCTTCTCAGTATAATGTTTTTGTAAATATTTTGATAAGTAAACGATTTTGTAAATAAAGAAAAATTGAAAACATAAAACGTGTCTAAAATTTTCCCAGCAATTGGGGTAATTCTTAGAAATGCATGGGCTAAATGAATGTCTAATTATTAGACACTGGATTTCTATGTTATGTGAATTCCAAATAAGATTATTATAAAGGGTAATAGTCATTCAGTATCTGATTGTATTGCGTATATCAAATGGGGTAAATAATGGGTATTTTAATACAAGAGGAAAAGATTGTTACATGCTTGGTTTCACTCTTTGAAACATTATATTAAAAGCAGAGAAAACGTGGCTATAACTAATAACATAGTTTAATTATTAATTATGGATACATTAGGACAGTTGTAATAATAAAACACAAGAACGTAAAAGTAAATTAACTGAAAAAAAACTTAAATACTAGACTAACATAAAGTAACCTACATCCTATAACCTATAGTATCTGACATAGGGAAAAAAGCAACTTCAATTAATTTCTATTAGTACATTTACAAAAACATCCTCATAGAACTTCTTAAATGTTCTATATAAGTCAGCAATCTCATCTTTGCATGACATATTAATAGGGTCCACAGAATCAGTCTGAACTGAACCATAAATAACAAATGGGGCAGAAACTTTGTCTTTTTCTGGTACTGCAGGCCGCCAAAATTTGTTGTCTCCATCCCATTTGAGTAATTTCATTCCTAGATTCCTATTTTTCTGTTTCCCTAGATATCTGTTTTTCATTTTCTTTACAGAACTTCACCACTTTGCCAATTTATTACGAAGATTCATAATAAACAACGAAATATTTGTCACAAGCAATCTTTTTTATTACATTTTTTAAGTGAAGCTGTCATAGACTTTTTGGTAGGACAGTTTTTTCAATATTATTGGTCGCACAGTGGTTGCCTCATAAATTTATATTAGTGGATATATCGTTGTGATAACTTTCATCGTCTGATAAACTTCCAGATTCTTCTTGTAAAACGTTTTCTTTGAAGTCTTCTTCTTTTTCTTTTTAGGAATATTCTTCGATTCTTTTTCTTTTATTTGTTTCATGTAGTCATATGTTATAACAACTGCTTCCATATCTATTTTTCTTATTTTTTCTTGTACAACACGTCTTGGGGTTACATTACTTACAAGAGAGCGGCCAAACACGATGCACACAGATTTCGATAATTTAAAAATATGTTGTAGGGGGGGGGGGATACTCCTATCAATTCAGGTCAAAGTTTTCATTAAAATGGGCCTCAATTTTTGAGAAATTGGAGGTTGAAGTTCAGCATGCGTTTCAAATACACATTAGTTTGGGATTCGGTGCGTGAATTTCCTGGCGCCGAGGTAGAGTTCGAGCTTCTTACACAGCGGTGGAGGGTTCGATCCTACCTTGTGACTTTTTTCTTTTTTAATTAATATTATATTTTTGACACGTTACAAGTTTTAAGCACAATTATGAATTCTGCAGCTTTGAATTTTTTTATATATTAAAAAAAATTAATTTACGTTTAAGAAATTTTCACCAAAATTTAAATTTTTTCTGAAAATTTTAAATTGGTATTTCTGTTGACGAATGTCCTATTTTATTAACTAATTTATGCCTAGGTATGTCTTCTTTTTAAAACTTACTATTATTCTTTCCGTTTATATATATATATATTTACCTCAATTATGAAATAATATATATATATATATATATATATATATATATATATATATATATATATATATATATATATATATATATGCGTTTTCTTATTTTTTTTAAAACGTATTTTTTCGTTGACTAAATTTTTAAGTATGACTTTGACGGTGTTTTTAATTGTCAGAATGTAAATATATTTCGAAATGCAATCTGTAAACTTTACAAAAAATGTATATAGGTGACATTAAAAATTTACGTTCGGAAGATTCGGTGTGAAAAATATTTTGTAAAAGTTTCACAAAAAATGATGATTTTTAATTTAAAATTTCATAAAAAAAAATTAATTAAAATATTATTTCAGAACTGTGCTAAAAATATAAAAAGGTAAATAATAATAAATTTTAAAAAATCTAGACATAAATTTGTATGTATTTTTGTCAATAAAAATATTAGTTTAAAAATTATAAAAAATATATATAAATTTTCTTAAAAAAATCAAAAATGTAAATGCAATTTATTAGAAAAATATCAAAAAGTTCAAAACTTGAGAATTCATAATTGTGCTTAAAACTTCTAACATGTAAAAAAATACATAATAAATTTAAAAGAAAAAAAAAGTTTCTAGATGGGACCGAACCCGCCATCTCCTGCATATCAAGCACTCACTCTACCTCGGTGCCACGAAACTCACGTACAGACGTTCAAACTAATGGGTATTTGAAACGCATGCTGAACTTTAACACCCCATTTCTCACAACCTAAGGCCCGTTTGTATTTATAGTTTATATTTTATTTTGTAGGAGTCTACTGTCATTATATCAAGTTTGTGCCTTTTCGTTGAAAAGGATTTTGCAAATACGATTTTTGTTAATAGTCGCTCGTTGATAAGGGCTTGGTTGGTTGGCTGTGGGGCGCTGAATGGCTGTTGGGGATTTTAATGCTGGAGCATATTTGCCATAAATCTAACGGTTTGGCTCTCCGACTGGGTGATTAGGCAGATTTGCAGGAAACGTTTGACCTGAATAGTTAACGGTATGACCCGTTCAACATACTTTAAAATCATCAAAATCTGTGCGCATCATGTTTGGCGGTCCCCTTGTTAGTAAAATTCATAATGTAAGGTATTAGTTTTGTAATTTTTATTTATTTATTTCTTTACAAATTGTACATAATACAGTCAATGAATGGATAATCGATGGTAACTGGGCTCTTGAAATGCTTCTTTTTTATATTGTATTAAACTTACCTTTGTATAGGACACATGAAAAATCCATTTAAACCTAATTTTTCGTTGTCTAAGAATTATCCCAGGTTTTCTAAACGTTCACCCAAGGATGCTCTAAGAATTGCCCCACCATTAAACAATGCAACAATGCTTTTTTCATTGGCTTTCCCTCAGTTTATGAAACTTGGAATTTTCTGTTTACCGATATGAAGGTAGTCAGTTACTCCTCTAATACCATTTAAAACCTAAAACTAAAGTAAATAAATATCTGCTTAAAACAAATATGAAAACGTTGAAAGCAAAAGTTGGTGCGCAATTTTTCAGAGGTATTTTTATAGCGGAATAGAAAACTTACTAATATGTAAATTACAGGTTAGAAATTTTTATACAATCAGAAAAGAAGTTTAAATACTTACAAACATTGTACACACAATAAGAAAATAAAGTTAGCAATTTTTGCACACCAAGTATGTCTCCCGAAGTCTTGTGTCTAAAAATTACCCTGGTTACCACTATAATAAACCTATTATTTCTCTTTTCTTTCATTTTTTTGTCAACAATGGAGTAATTTTGTTGACACCATTACAAAAATGTTTGAAAATTACAAAAAAAAAATTCTCTGAAATAATTTAAAAGTCGAAATTTTAAGATTTATTATGACATCATGCGAATAATTGATGTTAGTTGCATCAGGCAGTGATCCATATTACAGAAGACGTTGGGAAATGCAAACACACAGTCAGATATAGAATGGTAGAATGTATATAATGTATAGTATCATGGAATGTAAACTGCGCCAGCTACTTTCATTCATTGAAGGTATCCTATATGATCATTTCCATGCATATTGTTGGTAGAAAAACGATAACTGACTTTATATGCACAACATCTTTTATTGCTAGAGGTATTTCAGCGTAAACATATTTGTAAACCGATTATCCGAAGTTACAAATGAGTTACAAAGATTAACTTTACATATTATTCAAGACATTAAGGACTATATGGGAACCAACTTTTATGTCATTTTAATAATAAATAATATAATTAAGGATGTGTTAAGTAATTAATATATGTTTCTCATAGCGTCCTAATGTAAATGGAAAACTATTTTTTTTCACTAAGGGGACAGTGAGTCTGCTTCCAGTTGCAAGGACAATGTTTTTGACGGTTTTATTGGAGAGTTATTGACGACCACAGGTAAAGGATCCTGTGCTAAAATGGGGCGACCACTAGGTAGACGTAAAGGGACCCACTAGGACGACATCCATTCAGCATACAATCTAAGCGGACCTAAATGGTCCAATCGTTGACCGGTATGCTGTGAACCAATCGAAACAAGGTGGGTAAGTTTGGTGTACACCAAACTAAATTGATATATACGAGATCAAGAGTCCTGAGAAAAAAAGAAGAGAATGAGAATAATCATTAGTCAGATTTCACCCTGCAGGGATTAAACATTCAACATTTTCGTTTTAGAGCAATGTTGATTTTTTTAGAGAGCGTTTGATCTTCTCTCTCGCTTAAGTGACACTTTTGTGGTGTCATTTAGACACAAACCTCCGAAGTAATGCATAATTTTATGAAGACCTTTTGTTGGGAGTGTCGATTATCCAGCGTAAACTTAAGCTCTAAATTTTATGGAAGCATTAATATGTATTACGGAGAGTAAAAATAAATACTTATGTTTGATCGTAAAGTCCATGTTTTTACTGTTATTCAAGATAGTGTGTGGTAATTTCTGAGGTGCCCATGAACCCGACAATGCACAGTCTGGTGGAATCCGAGACCGCGGCTTGGGACCACGATATTTCTCGAGGTACTTTTATGTAAAAATTGATTGTTCAATTGCAATGGTTTTCAATTTTGTAAAGGACCTGTGTCTATTGATAGGGACTCTCTGAATTTAATTATTAAAAATTTCGTATATGTAGTCATACCTGTAAAACGCAAATGAGTAAAATTGATAAAAATAATTGTAATATTTTTAATTATAATAAATAATAATATGAAGCAATAATTGAAGGATAAAAATATAATTAATGTGTGTAAACTTAAACATACTGAAATATTTAAATAATTATAATGAAGAAATTAATAAAATTTAGAAATCTTAGCTTCAAAGGGATCCAAGAATGAGCTACGCGGCGGCTATGTTAGATTGATATTTCGTTGTGCACTTATGTTTAAAGTTGTAAATAAATTTTTATAATTATTTTTTGATTAATGTCTCTCTATTTTTTTGCATCGTGTTGACTTTCGTTAGGTTAATATAATTCAGCATTTAAGTTAATTTTGAATTCAATTTGTTCGTTGGGTCATTAACTTAATAACTTATAAGTAGGGTTTCACGAAATGACACAACCCAGTAATTGTATAAGTTTCTGTGATTAATTGGTTACAAATAACCTCATAAATATCAGCCAGAACTTAATACAATCACATGTATGGTCTGAAGTTTTATTTTCGTGGGAAAATAGGGGTGTTCAGTAGGTGGCGACGCCCCCAGAGCATACAGGAACTCCCCTGGTCGTGCTCGTTAAAAGTTCTTCAGAACTTGGTTACGGTGGTTGACGTGCATGACGGGGAGCCAAGCGCCTGGCGGTGCAGCTCAGTTTTCGCCGCCAGACAGAGTGACACTTAAGTGAGACAGAGTGATACTTAACAAGTGTGTCAACAGCCTTACAAACTGATATACAAACTTATAAATTAATCATTTCTATAGTGATTAAAAAACGAAACCAAATTCTTCTGCATTCTGAAATTTAACGAGTCATCTCTCGTGTGGCTACTAATCTTTGTGAATAACTATTTATGTAACGTAAAAAAAATATTTTCAATGTGAAAAATACGAATTTCCCACAGCAATGAAGGAAACAAAAAAAGTTGCTAAGTGAAATTTATTGAGTTATCTAATAGACCGGGAGGCGGCAGCACAGACAACCACCTCATCGAGTTCACGGCTGAAATTCCAGAATTAGTTAAAACTCGATTCGCATATCAAAACGCAAACGGTCTTCCAAGTCATATCTTGGTGGAAAACACGTGCAAACCCAATTTTAGCGGTTGACTCGTAGGTTTACCATTGTGTTTTCCTGCACCCAAAAGTATGAAAACATGGAGAACTGGGTGCAGGAAAACACAATGGTAAACGTACGAGTCAACCGCTAAAATCGGGTTTTCACGTGTTTTCCACCAAGATATGACTTGGCGGACCGATTGCGTTTTAATATGCGAATCGAGTTTTAACTAATTCTGGAATTTCAGCCGTGAACTCGATGAGGTGACTGTCTGTGCTGCCGCCTCCCGGTCTATAAGATTTAGTACTGTCATTAATTATTCTGCCGGTTGATGCAAAAGTCTGAAATATTTTTAATCAATAATTCGCAAAATAATGCCATTTCCACAGAAATGATTGAAGCAAAGTCTGCGTTATTTTCACGATTGCATTATTTATTGGCAGCATAATTAACAGTCTCGGCCTTTAGGTAGCGGTTCAGTTTTTCCTGTCAAATGTATGTTGATTGACAGTGTGAGGCGTTAGAGTGCTTTTATACGCAACGGATTGGCTACATATGCATAAAGTGAATGCTCAAACTGAAGATTTTGTCCAAACTATGGCAATCGCATTCCAGAACTTGGCAATTATTGCCTTGAAAAGTGAAACATGTCACCAAACATTAGCTTGGTGATAATGGCAGGTACACCAAATTCAAGATAATGCATCAATCTCACCAAGTTCAAGATAATGCATTATTATCGCCAAGTCCAAGATTTTAGGATGTTAATTTCACTAAGCATATTATTTCCTGCATGTAGTAATGCAACATTTCATAGCTGTCAACTTTTTTTTGTTACCACTAAAAGTTTACAGGAAGGTTTGAGTTATTTAACTGCCGAAATCTGCAATTAAATAAGACAAAGGTTTCATTTAAATTTCAGTGGTAAGAAAAAATCCTAAAAGTTTGTAGCTATGTAATTTACTTTTTCTAAAATACAGGAATATTCCAAATGATGGACTAAATTTCATTCAGTTGTATTTCCGTAAATATACATTGCGTGTGAGAGATATAAATTACAGTTGATTGCACTCATTTTAGAATTTATTAGATTGTTAATGCTTTCAATTCAGCTCAAAATAGCTGAAGAAATTACCAAAAAATTAGCTGAATCTACTTCACTCCCAATTACAACTATCTTCTGTTACCAAGTTACCAAACATATTATTAGAGATAAAATATAATTTTTTTTTACGAACACCAACAAGAAACATTACACTTTCACTGAATTCGCAAAGACAAAAATCTTGTATTGCGTAGTAGCTATTTTATTCATAATTGAAAATGCTGCGCATGGGCACGATTTAGAATCTCGCTTGCGTTAATATTTGAAAATTCAAAGCATCCTCTTTTAAATGCTTCTGTTGGTTATTTACATATAATGTATGATTCGAGGAGGGGGGGAGGTGTCACCGCGTACATCTGGGTCCATATTTTATAATACCCTGTATTTGTGTGTATCATGAGGTATTAAAATATGAATTTGATTTTCTAAATTATTTATTTCCAAAATCAAAAATTCCTTCCTAAATTATTTCAACACTCAAATTTTCACTTATAAATTACCCCAAAACAACTTTCTATATACATTAATAAAATAATATTACAAGCCATACCAGCGTTTTAATTTATTCTGTAATCTTAACAATTTTCGTGTCCTCTTAACAGTCTGGGAAATTATGTATGTTCTCTAAAATGTGAAAAAGACCCTCTAAAATATTTTTTTCTGAAAAATCTGCAAAAATTGCTTAACATATTATTAAATATGTATAATCTTCATTTATAATTATAAATTTAAAGGATTATGTGCAAAAGACAAATGAAAACATAAATTTACTGAAATGAATTTTAAATGAACTACAAAATTCAGCATAAAATATTACATTTATTAATATCCCTGAAGCTTTGTAAAGAAGAATAAAATTTATGAGAAATAATTCTTGCATAATGGTATACTTTAACTCTTTTCAATAATGCATTTAGTGCTCTTAAGTATTTTATGCCCTAAGAAAATTATTATGCTTATCGAAACTTCAACGACTTTCTTTAAAGTCATAATGTTCGTGTTTCAGAGTTATTTTTTTAAACAGGTTTCTTTATTCTGTTTGTGATATATAGGTACTTAGGCTAAAAAAAGTTTTATGACTTGACTTTAAATCTTTAACAACAATATTTATCGAATGTAAGCTTTAATGGACATTATTTTTTTTTACAGTTATGACAGCCATCACAGAGATGTTTATAATTCAAAATTCGACAATATTTCTATTTAATACGAAATGGAATATCTATTATAGGCCTTATCATAAAAATAATTAGGTATCTGAAAATTTAAAATTCTTTGCAACAAATAAGCAAAAGCGCAAGTAATTCACATATAAGAGAAAATTCTAAGAAATAATACATGAAATAAATTAAATACATTACATGGAATACCAATGTAAACTCTTTTAATTTTTAAACAGCTATGATTAAAAATAACAACGTTATAACCTAAAAAGTACCATAATCATTTATTTATTTATTTGAAATTTATATTTTATGAAATTAAATCAGTATTAACTGCATATCCGTAAGATAAAATTTATGAGCAAAGGGCACATATGCATATCGAAACACTGTTGTTTAGCGGTTTTGAAATGACAACTGTTGATCAAATGAACGGGTTTACATGTTTCTTTTCTATTAATAAAGGAAAATACACTGTATGTTGTTCTAGTCTCTGACGAACCAGTGTTATATTCATACCCATGATTAGAAATAAAATTTAAGAACTTAGGTAACAATACTGTACTCAGACCAATCTAACAGCGTCTATTAACATGCTTTATATCAAATATGTGGCTCACGAGCAAAAACATTTCAGTTGAACGTTTTCCAAAATGTTGCTTTTTGAGTTATAATTGAGTTATATGGAGTTTTGAGTTATATGTTTGATGAGCGATATGAATATAACCAGATTTATCGTATTAAGGGTACCAGAAAATTTTTAAATGACGAAAACATGTATTTCTTTTTATCATTTTTTGTATTTTTTGAACGTTTAAGAATATCGTATAGTTGGTCTGTATGTAAAATTCTTAAAATCAGTGTTGTAGGAGCCGTAAACACTGAGTCGCGGAGACCGGAGATATCTGCAAAGGCAAAACTTTATACTCAATTATCTCAAAACGCCGTTTTTCAGTTGTTTTGGCATGATAACTGTTGAACAAATTAACGGGTTTTTGTGTTTCTTTTTTATTTCACAATAACGGAAATTCAATTATCTAAAAACTTTACAGGATAAACAAACAAGCAAAATATTTTTTTTCTAGTTATAACAAAAATATAATAAGATTTTATGGATTTGGAAATTTTATTAAAATTCTTTAAATTTTATTTTATTTTTTGTTTTAGGTATAATCGAGATGGAATGTAATATGCAATTTAAAACAAAGGATGACACAAAAATGTGGAACTTGGATTTTAAAATTATGGCAATACTAGTTTTGCAAGATTAATTTTGTAGTAGAATACTTAAACTTTGGTTATTATTTTTTACAATGTAACAAATATTTTTTTATTTCCGCAAAACATAAATAATTAAATAATATAAAAAGAAGTAATAGACTACATTAATTACAGGGTTCCTAATTCACGATCAAACTTCAGTCAAATTTCGTCATTTCAAAACTTTCTGGTCCCTTTAAGGAGATTAATTTATGTATTAACAGAAATTAATTACAGTCTTAAATTTAAACAAATTAGAAAATAAAATTATCACAAATAACGTAAAATGTGGCTTTGAATGTATGTAAAAATTAATATAGATTGAAGAGTTAAGAGAATAAACTATGATAGTCACATACTAGTTATTCTTTGGTCTTTCCCTTAAACATGACTTTTATTGTTCTACACTCATCTGAGCCATCGTTAACAGATGGCGCAGACATCTTAAATCTTACAAAAGTCACAAATTGTTTATTTATCTTTCTTTTCCTCCGTTATTTCCATTATATACTTGTCTTCATCTGTTTTTTCCAGAGGATTACTTTAAATTTTGCCTTTATCTATCGTTACCAAACGATAGTAAGCTTCTTGAGCTAGCGTCTGTTTCTCAAATCTTACAAAAAGTCCACTATCATCGTTTCCCCCCGATATTTGAATTGTCACAAAATCCTTATTCTACATAAATAATCCAAAAACGTGAAACTTTAAATAACCAGCCTGATGCTCAGATTCGCATCATGTTGCTATTTTTTTATGTACATCCTAAAAAACTCCATTTCTTCTCTTATTAACGTTTTTTAAAAGAATTCTGGCTTTGAACGGGTGGCATTATGTTTTCAGATAACTATCTCAGATCTGTCCATTGATATGTTTTAAGATAACTGTCTGGCGATAAAAGTATCACACGATGCGACTTATTTGATTGATTGCATAGCTACATAGTTTTCCTTGATGTCAACGTCAAAAATATTTATGAGATTTTTTTTTTTTTTTTTTTTTTTTTTTTTTTTTTTGCATTACCTTCGAGTTATCTATTTGAAAAAATTGGATCATTGCACCCGCCTTCTGTAAGTGATAGTTGACGATATTTACGATACTCATTGCCTGCAAATAGTGTATGACTCAGGAATGACTTAGAAACTTTTTGTGCGCTTTTTTTTACGCTTACACGGCTAAATTGGATTTAAAGCCATGGAGGCCCAACAAACACAGAGCGGTCAGAAACGTGACTATCTGATGCAGATATATCAAAATTTACAGATACGTCGATTTTCTTGTAACATTAGGTATCCTTTCTAAGGCAAAATAAAGTTATATCACATATAGGATGTCGGCAAGGCATCGAAATCATTGCAATTTTACGCCATGTCATCGTGTCATTTAAGTAGCAAACTCAAGTTATCCGTTAGATGCCTGAAGCATAACAGTTTTATGATGTTCCATTAGAGTTTCAGATAAATCATATTAAATTGATATCAGACACGTGGAGTTCTTTCGACGCCAGAGTTAAATAACCGAAATGTTACCTATATGACATTATTATCTTTGACACTTTATCTAATCGATAACCAGGAAATAGTCATTCAAAGTGTATTGTTGACTGACCTCTGCAGCGTGTTTGTATATGATTTCGTTTTTGAGCAGTTAGCAGCTCACACCATGGAAATGCAGTGTTATAGTTATTCGAAAACTACATATTTCTTATTTTAATTTCATGATATCTGACTTTTAAAATGACTGATCTACTATATACATTAGAGTACGAAGGGATCTAATCGTACTTCCGTGACTACATACAATCACACATAACTGTTTATGCACCTAATCCCAACAAGTGCCAGAAATTGAGCCTTAATAATGTTATACACTTCTCTTTACATAACTTATTACAGGAAATAATTTATTATACCGATACATTAGTGTACCTAATATTATTATGTATATGATTATGCAGTTAATTATTACAGATATTCTTTAAAAATTATTTTTAAATTGATTTAACACAATTATTTGATTTATTGACTTTTATTACTCTACTATGAACTAAAAGTTAAGGTGTATGTTTTAAATTTTTTAATTTCAGATATTTGAATTATTATAAATTATAAATGCAAAATGTATTTATTTTATGTTATGCTGTGAATATTGTAGTGATGTATCCCAAGCAAATGTTGCAGGTCTTCTGCTGCAAAAATTGTTCATATTCACAGGTTTTTTACGATCCGAGAAAATGCTTAAAAAACTTTTATTTTTTTAGGAACATTTTCATAAATTTGTTTTATTGAAGTTGCATTATTTTCTGTAAAGCTTCCAAAGAATTTAATACATAAGAATTTTCTCTTAAATAAAGTTTGTATAAAAGCAAAAAATATATTTTTTTTTACACTAAACTACCTATTAAATATAATATATTCATGATGCTTTCTGCTTGTAAAGATACTTATTTTATATGCAGGATAGCTTTTTAGTCAAAGGGGGATAGTTTGTGAAAAATACATACAATCGAATGTGAAAAATAAATGTGGAAAAACGTTAAACATCCAAAATTGAAAATATTGCTTTTACCCAAAATAACTTAAATTTTAGAAACCGAAGTGTCTATTATATAAATTATTTCTATTTCAGGTGTTGTGAGTAATCTCAGTAAACTTTAGTTTTCAAAAGTAAATATTTTAAAAGCATTTTTTGAGAAACTCGATTTTACGTTATGGTGTTTTGTAGTGTAGTCGATTATTTAAATTCAGTTTATATATATATATATATATATATATATATATATATATATATATATATATATATATATATATATATATATATGAAATTATATAAACCTATGATTTTTATACCTTTCTTTTTTTCAATTCAATTGTAGCTGTGTAATAAATGAAAAGTGATGTTAATTGTCTTGAATAACACATTACTGGCATTCATTAAGGAGAAAAAAAATAACTGAAAATTCTGATTTTCTCGACAATTTCAACATATTTCTTGCAATTTTGGAATTTTTTCCAATCTTTGTGTTTATTGCACACCACGAGATGCGAACACCATGGTTTTAAAATAAAATTTTAATAGATCTATAGGAATTGCGTTTGTTTATATACAATCTAGTGAGGATATTACACCACATCTTTTCATCATACCCAAATTATTCACATTAATTTAGAAGAAAGAAGTATTTAATAATCTAATGACTTGTCTTAATTACTGTATATATTTTCTTAGTCATTATTTTATAAAATTGTATTATTATCCCTTATGATTTGAAATCGTTATTATATTGTTGTTTTCTTGTTTGTACTGTATCTGGGATGTTTTATTACTTATGGAAACGACCAGACGAAGTTTTAGGACCAAAAAAAGAATGTGATGGTATTTTAATGACTTCTTATAAATTTATTACATTTCAGAGGTACAAGTCACTGTGTGCAGCTACCTCACGTGAGAATCTGAGATCTCAGAAGGGAACCGTGATAAGTGTTCGCCCCCATATAGGCATTGGGCGCGCCAATCGCTAGAGAGTGCGTGGGTGTGCCAGCTAAGCCCGTTGGCCCCGTATAGCCACTCAGTGGGGACTTCTGATCAGGGGATTGCAGCTCACTTGAATTTACTAATTCTAGCTAATAGTGTAGAGTGGGACTTACACTTACACTTCAGTCGCATCTACAACAGCAAGAGATATCGGCTAAATTTCGGCCTATTATAAGAATTTTTGCGATATAAATTCACACGATATCGTCTCGACAATGACTGTCGAATTCTCTCGTTGTAAATCAAAGCAAACGTTGGCAGTAAATCAGATTAAAGTTGGAAATAAATTAGTCGGCATATACCGTTAAGTGTGTAGTCGGCCGATATTTGTAAACAATCAAAGTTGGATAATTTTACTGGGAGCATATTATTGTCTCCGCGATAATCCTCTCCCCTGCAGTGAAATGTGTCACGTGACATAAACCCACCAATATTCTTAAAGATTTTTATCTCACACCCCTTCAAAAAGCTATTTTCACGTTTCAAGGACAAACCAAAGGGTAGTTTTAAACAGACAGATGATAAAGACAGTACAAGTCAAAAATACACACAAAGGAAAAAGTTTCTCGGTGAATAGAAATTTTTTATGCCCAAATCGGTAAACCCCTATTTGGTAAAAATTTACCGATAGATAGTGATGTAATAGAAATTTAAAAATTTAAAAGAATTTCTTTTATTTATTTTATTTATTTTAAATAATAGTTACTTACAGTCATTCATAAATAAAAATGTACTTTGATAAATGGAATTTAATAAATTCACTGATATATTTGTAATAAGCGGTTTGAAAGACTTGGCGTGTTATTGCTTTAGATAAATAAACTGACAAATATGAGGAAATATTCGTAATTATAAACTGCAAATTATTTGCTCTAAATGCATTTTGTAAATTATGAATTAGAAAATACTGAGTTAATAGTAGTTTTAAAGAAATAAAGTAGTTTATAAAGAAATTATTAAGGTAAATTTAGAAATTAATAAAATACATGATTAGAACAGTAATTAAACTAGTAAATCTGCAGATCACTAGCCTCAACGTCAGCTCTGAAAGTCTTTGTTTTTTAATCTCACTTTTCACATTATTTAGCATCTTATAATCCGCAATTTATTTTTTTTATATTACATATATATTTATAGGCATATAAAATACTTCGGAGGTTTCAGAAATTAGAAGCATTAAGTTAAACACGATTTATGCAATGATATTCAGACATTCTTATAAACTTTTTATTCTTGTAATTTTTTAGATAAAAAAATACATTTCTTCAGGGGGGGCCATGCCTCACTGAACCCCCCCCCCCCCCGTAATCTTATTAAATTTATATTGAAGATTTCCTATTGATTGTGTGAATGATTCTCGTATATCTTGGATTTTGTTCTACACAGTGGTTTATTAGGATAAGCAACAATTTTGAAAATAATTTCATATTAATCCAATACCCAAATAGCAATATTTACTAACCTGCAAAACCCCGAAAAACCTGAATTTGATGAATAAGTTGAATAATATCTCAAGTACAAAAGCAACGTATGGAAATGTAAACTGAATCTACTCTATTTCATTTATATATATATTAGAAATATAGTGCTTTACAATTTTTGTTTCGGAAAAACAGTTTTGATGATCATTCTATAATATTTATCTTATTTAAGTACATCATGATCTAACTCTATGGCAATAGAACACTAAAATCTCCCCAAAATAGGCATATTTTGAAACTTTTAAATCTATGGGGTAAACATTAATAATCGTGCCCACTGCCAGTTCACTAAATAGCAAACGTGATTTGGCGCTATAGAGTATGTTTTGTGACAGCTTCTTTGTTCTCAATATCCAGTAATTGTAATATTTCAGGATATGTATGGATGCGTGTTACTATTCTAATTTCTTTAGTTTTTCACTACCTCATTGTACGAGTGATTTTATTATATTTTTAAAAGAATATTAACTTTTCTGCGACGAAACATCCGCATATGTTCCAGAAAATGAATAATATTTCACGTAAGAAATATACTTGTACAAATGTAAACTACGAGACTTGAATTACACGTTCAATATTTTGGTAATTTTCGTTTGGAAAAAAATATTTCGCTAATCATTCTATAGTAGTTAGAAGGTAAATTTTATCAAAATAAATTCTCATTTATCTCAACAGAATACTAATCACCCGAAAATAAGTTATTTTGCTAATAAAATATTGCAGAGAAATAGTGCGAGTTATTCGAATTTTATTTTTTGATATTTTTTGAAATATGGTTGCTAAGCAACTATTAAAATAAAGAGGAAAGTAAAAGAAGTGCATTTTAAAAAATTTTTAAAAATAGGAAAATATAATGTTTTATATTTCCAGAATTATTAACAGAAGCAAAAATATTTTCAATAATTTAAACAATTAATTTCTAAACTAGATGAAACCCGTCAAAACTTGACGGAAAAAATTATAACAATATTAGCAAAATAAGCTTCTTTATTATTTAAGATGGGGTGCGTATGAAACAGTCTTTCAAATATTTTATTTAAAAAGTTTTTCCCCCAGTCAAATACAGTACTATTTCCGATGCAAACTCCAACCAAACAATCAGTAAACAACTGTGTAATGCAAATCAGTTTGACATTAGCGTCATATTCCCCTCGGCAAGAAAAAACTTCATGGACCTATGAAGTATACAAATAGTATATTCCTACGTCCATTTCATATTCGGTAAATAAAAGAACATAGTAAATAAAGCACACATCTCCCCCCCTGTGATTATGCCACCGAATGAGCTCCTATGTCCATGTGCATTGCATCTGCCCAAAAGCACCGTCGAAATTCGACGTTAAAAAAGTTTTAAAATGTTTAAATTAAAAGTTTTAAATTGTCCTCTTTAATCATTGTTCGTTTCAAATTCATATCTTCTAAAACACATCCATAGTTTTAAACTAATCAATTTTTATATAAAGATGAAGAATTTTTTTACAGTAGTAAATCAATCTGCAGATGAGGGAGATTTTTAATGTTTTTAAATCTAATTTATTTGTTTGGTTTCTTCGGTTCCTTGACATAATCAGGATGATTGTCCCTTTTCTATCACAGGCGGGGATATTTTCCCTCTTATACAGTTGGCAAATGGATCTTTAAAAAATAAAAAAATACCATTATTAGCATAATCTGATATCTGATGGAACATATACATCAACGAATTCAACATATCAATTTTATGTTCAACATAAACTGAAATTTTTTTTTTTTTTTTTTTTTTTAGAGTTTCGTTTAGCGCCAAAATGCTCTATCTTATGGATAATCTGATCTTATGATTTATCACTGCTTTTATTATTATTATTATTATTATTATTATTATTATTATTATTATTATTATTCACTTTTTATGATGGTTAGGGAAATCTATTTTCAATTGTGGCAACTTTCGCGGGGCTATTTTACATTATTGAAGCAAACTGGTGGTCATTGATAAGATAGAATTGAAAAATTTTTCATGCTTAAAAATTATTTAAAAAGTCGTTAAATTAAGCGGCAGTTTTCAAATAAATTTCAATCGAATGCTAATTTTTTTTTTCCAATTGATGAATTGAAATTGTAAAATATAGTAAAATGTATTAAAAATAGAAATTTGTAGTATTTAGAAGTGATGTAATCGTGATGAAAGCTAAAGTTGTCACAACCGTTGTACATTTCTAAAAATTGCCACTGTCTTTTAGATGGCTTTAAAAAGTAGAAAACCATTTTTTGACATCGAAAGAGAAATTCACAGTGAAAGAAATAGGACTTTGTGCTAATAAGGAACTGTTAAATGAACTTATAATAAACCTACCAAAATAATTCCTATGAAATATTAGTATTATATTGTTTATTCTAGCTAAAAATACAATCATTATTTCAAGTTTTTTTTCTACCATAACACTATTTTTAATAATTTTAAATTTCCTGAAATCCTTTACTTTTGTATTTTTTTATTATAAAAGGAAATCTTCAAACCTATATTTTAAAAAAAAAGTAATTGGTAACATGCAATCAAGGTATGCAATCAAGATGAAGCAATCAATGACGGCTCCAATTCTAATCATTATAATGAAGAATGGAAAAATCAGCTAAAATTACGTCATGTTGACACAATTATATAAATTTTCTCTTTAGTTTTATCGTTTTATCAATGTAAAAATGCATTTCAAGCTAAACATAACATCATTTTCACCGGCGCAAATTTTTTACACGTACTTTACATGCGTTACTTTAATGCTTAAACACCATGTATACAAATAAAAATATATTTTGTATTTAATTGTAGGAAAAATGGCATGAACAAAGTTATAATGCATAATGATAAAATTAACCCAATGGACAATATTCCCGTGACGTCACAATAAATATGAATTTTTATTCGCTTATAAAACACGCGAATAAATATTTTTACAGAAATTTAACTTGCAAATTAAAAATTTTGGCCTAAAAGCCACGTTCTTTTAATATTTATTATTTCTCTTTTATCCTATAGCAACCACAGAGTTCAGAAAATAAACTCTGTGCTTCGCAACAGTGGGCGTTATCCGAATTGCCGACTTTATGACGTCATTAGCAGAAGTAAAAGTTTAATTTAAAATTACGAATAATTAATTAAATTTTCGAACAAACGATTGTACGATAACAAATCTGTGTCCAAATAGCTTTCATTTAAAAAAAGAATGATGCAATTTGATGCAGTAGTTTGTTCTCACGAATTCTCGAAAGAAAACGCTTAGCGTTTTAAATATATAGATTCTAATAGATGCATCGGCGACTTTTCAAAGGTATAGGATATTTTTAAGACCTCCATATCGAAAATTTAGCATGGGCAATTTTACGTTTAAATCCATTATTCAAATATGCGATTTTAATTTCAGTTAAAAATGAAATTTGAAAATAGCTTTCATTCCTATAGGAAAGCATTATGACCTAAAAAGAAATGTTCTATATTTTTTGAACGAATGAACCAAATTTAACCAAAAACTATACAGCTAATTCCGGGTATCTCGCCAACATACCTACCAAACACTAACCTAATCGGACGTTTTTTACGGCAGTTATCGCGGAACAGACAGACAGAAACCAGAAACTTCTCGCGTCTCCACACTGACGTTTCAGCAATGAAATAGGACATTTTAAAACATGGGATAGTTATCGAGATTTTATTTTCTAAATGTTATGAAACCCCATCCATATAATATTTCTTAATGTAATATTTTTATACCTCAATTTTTTAAAGATTTCTTTATATTTGTTATATTTATATTTATATATATTTATATTTGTTTTATATATTGTATGACTATATCTGGATGGGTAACCCCATCCAGATGATTTTCTCATTAAACTCTGTGTATTTTTTTAATACATTTTTTTCTTTGGCGCAGCTTGTCCCCAATGGGACCTTGCGCCATAAAACCCTATACAACTAACCAACCAACCAACTAAATGTTATGATGTAAATTGTTTTATACAGTAGATCATAATTTTTTTTCTAAAAATAGAGATAAATTTAATTTTATACTTCGTTTAAAAGTTAAGAGAATATTTTTCATTGTAAGATTCAAAAACTGTATAATTAATTAAAATGTATGAAAGTTCGTTTTAATTCAAGTAATAAATTTTGCTAAATAGGAATATTTTCCACTATAAAATGCAAAAATATTTACCCATCGATTGTAACTAATTAAAACGTAAGAAATTTAGTTTTGTTTAGATACTAAACATTGCTGCTTTATGATTTTACAGTAAAAAAATACATGTCATTACAATTACAATTTTGATTACAATTTATTTTTCTTTGTAAGATGCAAAAATATTTATATGGCAATAGTATAAATAACTAATAAGTAAGAACGCAGTTTTTAACTTACAAGATATTGTTATTTGCATCTTACAATAGAAAATTAATTGCAATTTAAATTTTATTGCAATTAAATGTAATTTTTATTGTAAAATCATTAAAAAGCAATGTTTAGTCTTTAAACAAAACTAAATTTCTTACGTTTTAACTAGTTACACACTCGATAGGTAAATATCTTTGCATTTTATAGAAGAAAATATTCCCATTTTGCAAAATTTATCATTAAAAAATTTATCATAAAATTATCATCAAATTTATCATCAAAATAACAGTTGAACTACTGATTAAACTTCATTCAGCTACGTCGCTTGAGTGTCATACTTCATGCAGTTACTTAACTTCTAACATCCCAGATGTTAGACTTAGCCATCGTCTAACCGTTTTTTACTTAAGTCTCAATATGATAGCTAAGTTTAGTTTAGATACTTTATCTATCCATTACTTTATAAGTTTTAGAAGTTGGACTATTTAGTTTGGATTTCCATGGTGTTCTCAACGTTTATCTTCTGAAAATTATATTCTGGACATAAGTCAAAATGCAAGCTTATATTAAACGCCGAATGCATCATTCCATCTTCTCATCCTAAACGTTGGTGATGATCTCCCTCTTTAATTTTTACAATATATTACAGAGCTCATATCTCAAAAGAACATTGTTTATCTACTAATATAAGTTTAATAAATTCTTCACGAAGCCTGATGACAGATGTGCGTCATGTGACGATGATTCAAAGTAAATATTTATTGTTACCTATTTTTTGTACTTTTTATATAAATGTTGTTTCTCAGAATAATATTTGGGATTACATCTGCTTCGTGAGAGAGTTGTTTTCCTTTAAATACTATTTACAGTATGCAAAGAATGTGTAAATCTCGCACACGAACAGTGTGCGTTTAATTAAGGTTATTAATAGTAATTTAATCATAATGCAGAAAACTGCAAGTCCCAAACAGGGATTTCTCAAAGTTTATTATGATTTTAATAATTAATATTCTTTCTATTAGTTTGTTTTTTCCTTTATGTGTAAATTGTAAGATATTGTAAATAAATATGTTCTTTGTTAATTTTCTTTCTTCTTTTATTTTAATGAACTAATGTCTATTTATGAATCGAGTAGACCCATTTCTTCGTTAGTTAACTAGTGCAGGTTAAATATTTTTGTTATTCTGTGTATTTTTATGTATTTTATCCTGTTGCTCCATTCGCCGAATGAATTGTAATTACACAGCGCAATACCTTATCATCCAATTTTTAACAGGGTTAATTTTAGTTAATGTTAAATTGCTCTATTTTTATTTGGCCAGGGGAACACGATCACGCATCTATTTACTTTATAAGAGGTCCTGATTAATTAACACCCAAGTATTTAGAGGCGAGTATTACTCTTACCTCATTGTGTCTATGGTTGTAGTACACTAATAAGGTTTTTTGTAACCTATTAATTAATTTGTCTGGAACTTCCGAACAGAATCTATATGTAAAACGTAAATGTTCGAAAAACGTCGAACATTTAAATTTGAAAATATTGCTTGCACCCAAAATGACTTGAATAGTATAAACAAGAATCTATGCTATAAATCAAATATTTCTATTTTAGGTGTTGCTAGTGATCTCAATACACTTTAAATTTCAAAAGTAAATATTTTAAAAGTCTTTTTTGAAAAACTCGATTTTACGTTTTGTTGGTTTGCAATGAAGTCGATTATTCAAATTCTGTTTATATATATGCTTATGAAATTTTATACCTTGTTTTTTCTCAATTGCCGGTGTGCAATAAATGAAAAGTGGTGTTTATTGTTTTTAAATGTCATTCTACAGACATTTATTAAAAAAAAACACAATAAAAAAAATAACTGAAAATTCTGATTTTCTCGAAAATTTCAACATATTTGATGCAGTTTTTGAAAATTTTCCAATCTTTGAGTTTATTGTACAGCACGAGTTAAGAACACCATGGCGCCAAAACAAATTCGCTAATATACGGCAACTGGAGGTGGTCCCTAGTACGGAAGATTAGCGCAGAATCCTGTAAAATGAAACAAGTTGGAAATTGTTCGTCAAACGTGAAAAATGAGGTGCGTTCTTACTATAACTGGTTTTATAAATAGTCAGATTTTGGTGCAATAGCTAGTACACTCAGTCAAAGATGCCTGAATACAAAATTTATTTTATGTGCAGATTTTCATGTTATAGATATTAGTTTTATGTTATGAAATTAAGTTTCAATACACTTTTACAAACAATTAATTACAATTCTGTTACATTAAAATTATAATATGCGCAAAAATCCAATACAAGACAATTTAAAAAAATCATCGTTATTATTTCAGTGAAATGAATTATATCGCATGTTATTATGATATGATTAATTTCCGTAAAAAAATAAGTACATTTTAAGTTGTCAACATTTTATCTTTTGTTGGCATTTATTAAAAATTCCAATGGGAAACTTAAGCCTAGTTTTGAAACTTTAGAACTTGAAATCCATATTTAGACTCTTTTTTTCATTTAATATCTATTTCTCCGTAAACATCTATCCAAACAACTGTCGGTAGATTATATGACTGCTATAATTAAACAATTTTAGTATACAAATTCTGTTTTTAAATGCAGTAATACGGAAATAATATGACTCCATCTTAAATATGACGTAATCTCCATATCAATCTAGAATCATTACTTATTATGGGATATCATTGAATTAATTACGTATGATAGGATTTAATAGAATGAAGAAAACCTTTATTAATATATTTTTGAGTCGATGCTCATAAAATTTGAAATGACTGGACAAAATTCTGCTACGAATATATATATTAAATTTCAAACCATTTGGTCGGGTAGTTTTTACGCTGTTATATGCGCGACAGACGGACAGACGGGCGGACCAGACGACGACTATAGGTGCTATATATTTATGTAATTACGAACGCACCAAAAAAGAAATGAGATAATAAAGATAAGGAACAGGGAAATACACTGAACGAAAAAATAAGGAAGCTGTATATAGAACATTGAATGTGCATTTCAGCAAACATATATATTTTATTTTAAAGTTGTGGCTTACATTAATATATTTTTAATATAATATTATAATTTTATAATAATAATGCATAATTTTATAAAAGACTCATAAAATTAATCTCATGACTCTAAGTTCTTAATAAGGATTGTTTCTATCGCTGAGAATGATTTGATATTTGTAAGGAATTGTAAATCATTTTGAAAAATATAAACGTAAAAACTAACTATTTACTTGACCACGATATGTTTCTATCAGTGAAACAGATGTCAAATATGTGAAACATTAAAAGAAAAATGATGATAAAACTGAAAGAAATCAAAGTGACGTCATTTTCACTGTCTATCCATTTCATAACCTTCAAGGTTTTAACTAATCAGAATTTCACTCAAATTTTCTTATCCGGAAATATAAAAAATAGTTTCAATTGTCATTACTGATACCGCAACAATTTCTTTCTTGGGTCTAGTTTTACAAATGCTGCTTCATGTTTAAATTAAATGTTTTCTTTTTATAGTATTATCTTTGTGTACATCTCACTTTGTGTACATCTCATGTTTGCTTTTTTTATTTTAAATAAAATGAGTAAAAGTAATTGTTTTTTCAGTTTTCGAGTGTGTTTATATTTTTCATCACTGATGTAGTCGTGTCAATTGTTTAATCGAGGATAGCGTGGTATGCCTTTGCCAAAAGGAAACAAAATCTACCATTGGAAACATTTACTACCAAATTTTATTATCCAAAATCATAGTTTTATCTGTTTATTAAGCATAAAAATCAACCTGGGAAAACAGCTTATTTAATGTTTAAAGCAGGAAAAAATCCATCCAGTAGATTTCAAAATTAGCCCGGAGATACAGATAGACACTCTGAAGCCTTCTTGTTTTATATTACGTATTATAAGTAAAGATTTTAAAAGTTTACTAGATAATGCTGGAATAAGAAACCTTCATTACGTACAGACGATATATTTTTGTAATCATATGATTCTAACCTCATCTCAGGTAACGGTCTTTCTTTATGAGAATGTTTTTCACATAACAGATTACCAATAAAAGTTGAACTTCCTAATCGAGAAAGGATCTTTGGCAGTATTATCAGATACAGAGCTTAGTGCTCTCTTAACAATCCCCTAAGAACACTATTAAATAAGATGTAACTACCCTTATCTGCTCATCATTTTTCTGTATCCCCTCTTTTTCTATTGATGGCATTTATGTTACAAAATATAAAAGAAGCCATAGTAATTTTTAAAATAGTATTCCTATTTAATGAATCCTGCTTTTTTAACCATAAGTAAAGAATTACATCTCTATATCCGTAGATATGTATCACTATTTGATACCGAAAATTAACTTGTTATTTTCAGATTTAATGTGAAAAGAATTTAAAATACTGTTCATCTATTTCAGACAGAGAAAAACCATGAAAATATCTGAAAACAAAAGAAAACAGTAATTGCTCGTCTTCTACGGAGAAACACCAAGATTAATTTTGGCGAAACCCGTTTCATGGTCTTAAATATTTTGAAAAATGTAATGTTACAAAAATGGTGTCAAAGGAAGAAGAGTTTAATTTGGTTTATAAATATATTTCATAAAGTTAAATCTTTTTGAAATTCTTCATCAATTAAGTGCAGTTATTTTTCTAAAAGCAGAATAAGCTTCGTCGTAAAATTCAAACATCAATTTTCTGGTTTGATAATTATCCAATTTTATCTTCTGTCAGTGCATTCCGAATGTTTTAATATAAATGCTAAATTACTACAAATCTCTATTATTAAGGAAAAAACCCACCTCTAAATGAAAGACTATGCAATAATACCAAGATTAGGATAAAATAATTGAAAATTGAAATTAGTAGTTATAAAATTTTACTTTGAAACTTAATCCAGAATTTTAGTTTGAAAGCACTTTTGTACTATAAAGAAATATGCAAAAGAATTTGTGTAAACCATTTACGAATATGCGGCGAAAACATTCCCCAAACATTCTTTGATAACCGCTACTATTATCAGATTTTCTCTCATGTATGAAAAATAAAACACTTATAAAAAGAAACAAGTTCTTTGAGAGAAACTTGAATATTAAAAGATAGGAAAATATTTTCAGGAAGATGATTTTTAGGTAGGTAATACATAACGTTATTTACAGTTTATTTCCTTATTTGCATTAAGCTCAAAATTAGAAGCTAAACCTTAGAAAGTCTTAATAATACTGGCTTAAATATATCTTAAAAAGCTAAAATATATAATTATTGGTAAAATGCGTTATGTGTTACAAAGTATTTGCGAAATTAAAATATACCTAAAAATACTCTTTCTTAAAAACATCAAACACTACCTTAAGCTTTATTTAAACAAAATTCTAAATGATATCATAAAAAAGTACGTAAGAACTACTGCAAAAGAAAAATGCTTTTAATTAAAATTTTACATTCAAACAAACTAAATGTGATAGTATATATATATATATATATATATATATATATATAAACAAATCCAACGAATTTTGCTACTTTTTGTAATTATTATTATTATTATTATTATTAGAATGTTAAAGATGCGTTGAAATATGAAAACCTAATACTAAAATCTACACAGTTAGTTATACTAGTCTTAATTCTTCAAATATTTAAAGGAATAAATCCCTAAATATCTAAAGAAATTAATCCTTAATGAAATTTTCTTTGAATCTTCATTCAGAATTTTCTTTGAAAGGATTTAGAAATAAGAAGGTATATTACAAACTAAATTTCAGAAAGAATTTTTGTAAACCATTTAAGAATACATGCCAAATACTTTTTGAAAACTGCTTGATGCATGGAAGCTATGGTGCATATTAAGAAGCAAGTTCTTTGTGAGAAATTTGAATATTAATAAATGAAAAAAAATTCTTAAGGTACATAATTTTTAAGAAGTTAATACATAATATTATGTTTGCAGTTTATTTTCTTATTTGTATTATGCACGAAATTAGGAGTAAACATTGAAAAATCTTAATAAGACTGTTTTAAATATTATCTTAAAAAGGTATAATATATAAATATTGATAAAATGCGTAAACATTTTTGTGAAATAACAATATACCATAATGTACTCTTTCTCAAAAATATTAAAACTTAACCATAATTTTTATTTAAACGAAAGTCTATTATAAAAAGAAGCACATAAAAAAGAAAAAAAAATACTGATATTTAAACTTTACATTCAAAACAAATTAAATTTGGTATTTATAAACAACAGCAACAAAATCCAAGGAATTTTGCTAAATAATTTAAATTTTTTGAATGTCAAAGATGCGAGAAGAAATGGAAACCGAACGTTAAAATCCCCTAAGGTAGTTGATTACAACAGATAAGCATAGCAAGATAGCAGACAATATATACAATAGATAATACATAGACAGAATAATTCCAGATGAAAAATCAAGTAAATGCTAAATTATGACAAATCTCTATTGTTAATAAAAAAGCATATCTGAAAAAAGGACAATGCAATAATACCAAGGTTAGGATAAAATAATTGAAAACTTGAATTCATCGTTTAAAACATTTACGGTACATTCCGGCGTATAACGTGTATCTAAACTTTTAAATTTCATTTTTCTATTTTTAGGTATATATTCTCCGTATAATGCACACTTTCTCTTCTTTGTAAAGAAACCATCATGAGATTCATAGCAAAAAATAAAATTAAGAGTGTTGTAAAGTATAATAATTACAACTTTACATGTAATCTGATAGCTAAAAATGTTTTTTCTCTTTTTTTGGTAATTAAATAGCATAATTCCTTGTATCATCTTTTTGCTTAATTTTTCACTTTTATAACCGGGCGTATAACGTGAACCTGTAATTGTCGATCAATTTTCTTGTACCAAAATTACGTGTTATGCGTCGGAGTATACGGTACTTTAAATCTCTATTCAGAAACTTCGTTAAAAAGCACTTTTGTTTAAAAGAGGAAATATTCAAAAGAATTTGATGTAAACCATTTACGAATATGTATAAAATATTCCCAAATAGTCCTTGAAAACTGCTACAATTATCCGATTTTCTCCTGATGCATGAAAAATATAGCGCGTAATAAAAAATAAGTGCTTTGTGAGAATGTTGAATATTGCTAAATTATTTTTAAAAATATTTTTCTTGTGTAGAATGTTAAAGATGCGTGAAGGTGACAACCAGACATGATAAAGCCACGAAGTAGTTATTCTAGTATATATTAAAACAAATACTAGATGGAAATTACAAAAGTAAAATAAATTCCTATAAAATTTTACTCTGAAGTCTCATCTAGAATTTTTGTATGAAAGCACTTTCGTCTAAATAAAATTCCTGATGAATTTTGTGTAAACCATTTATGAATATGTAATGAAAAATTTCCTCAAATATTTCTTGAAAACTGCTATTGTTATCACATTTTCTCCTGGTGTGTGAAAACCATAGCACCTAAATAATAATATAGCACCTAAGCAAGTCCTCTGTGGGAAAGTAGAATAAATGGAAAAAATGAGGTAGGTAAGACCTAACGTACAATAGGCCAAACAAAAGCTTCAAAACACCCCATCCACTTTAATCTCCAATTTGTTGCAGATGAAAAATACGGAAATAGCTATTCGGTTGATAATTAAAACTTTTTTAAAATTTATGTTAAAAATTAAGCAGTATTAACGTACTATCTGTGCCACGTCAGATGAAACTACGCCAAGCATGGCAAGAATAAAAGTGACTACAGCAACACATTTTTTCTTTCTACATGGTAAAAGCGTAGTTAACTTTTGACTCGTTACGTATATTTTAATTTATATTCTTTTTATATTATTTCATATTGTTTATTATGATTTTTGATGTGTTTTTTAACATATTTTATTTATACATTATTTTACATCTGGAATTTGTAGAGTTTGCGTTTAAAGGATCTTGCGTTTAAAGAATTTAACCGAACGGAAACAGAAGCTGTTGTTTATTTACAGGAATATGATATTATATAAAAACTACTCCAGTGTTTCAATTTTCATGAACTGAAAAGTGTACGTTAGGCGATGCAATGTAGATAAATGTAGACAACGGATTCAATTTAGAAAAGGGAATTGATTTGAGGAAAGTGAAATCTCATTCGTAGACGCATTATGGTTTATATATTTCTGGAGAAAAGAACTGGCTTCATTTAGCTACGAAGAAGGTGATATGTCCGACAAAACCGTTATAGGTTAGAACAAATATATTTATACATTCGCAAAATTTATATTAAGAATCTATGCACAAGGGAAAATAAAAAGATCGCATAAGAGCAGTAGATTATTCCCTTTGTCTGTGTGCCGATTCGATATGCTAGTGCATTATTTTAGTGCATAGTAGAAAATGTTAAGGAAGCGTCAAAGGTCTTTTAGGATTTTTCGAAACGTTACAGAAATAAAAAGTGCTGGTTTTAACCACTTCAAAGTGATTAATTAGTAATATAGCGCTTAAGCAAGTTCTTTGTGAGAACGTGAAATATTAATAAAAAATGAAAGTAGGTAATACATAACAATTAACAATATGTACAATCTGTAAATTAAAGATCCCCAAAACACCCCTTTCACCTTTAATCACCTAATTGTCACAGAAAAAATGTTAATATCTATTTGATTGGAAATTATGTCTTTTTTCAATTCATGTTAAAAAAAGTGGTACTTAAGTATTATCTGTGCCATATCAGGTGCATTATCAGTGGTGATAAGTATTATCATATAGAACTGCGCCAATGATGGCGCCAATTAAAGTGATTACAGTAAAATTTGTTTTCTTTCTATATGGTAACTGCATAGTTAACTGTTGACGCGTGACGTACGTTTTAATTTAATTTCTTTCTACATTATTTCATATTCTTTATTTTGAACTTTGATGTATTTTTGAACTTATTTTATTTATACATTATTTTACATCTTGCATTTGTAATCATGCGGTTAAAGAATATACCCGAACGGAAACAAAAGCTATTGTTTATTTACAGGAATGTGGTATTATACCAAAAACTATCCAGTATTCCAATTTTCATAAAATGAAGCTTTTTGTTAGCAATGGTATGTTATGTGGCGATACCATGTAGATATAGACAAGAGATTTGTATTAGAAAATGGAATTGATTTGAGGGAATTAGAATCATAGAATTCATAGATTCATTATGGATTTTATATTTCGATAACAAAGAACTGTCTTCAATTAAATTTTGATATGTCCGTCTAGGTTATAAATTGAACAATGACCTTCCAGAAGTCTGCATTGAGTATCTACGGGCAAGGAAAAATGGAAAGTTCGGTGAGCCAGATCGTATCGTAGAAGTAGATAAAAGCCTCTTTACTAAAAGAAAAAATAATATAGGGCGTACCTTACCACATTGGATGTTTAGAGAAATTTGTAGAAAGACTAAAGAAATTTTCCTTTGTTTGTGTGCGGAATCGATATGTTACAGAATTATCTCAGTGAATGCTAGAAAATGCTAAAGAAAGTTCAATGATATTTTTGAATTTTTGGAAAGGCTGCCAAAATAAAAATTGTTGGTTTTGACAATTCGGAAGCGAACACCAAATTAAAATACAATTACCTGGATAACAAAACATGAGTCTGCTCACAAACAATACAACGCATAAGGGTATTTGCCAAATGGCGAAACAAACGGCAGAATTGTACAGCTCGTCATCTCTTCATATTTGTCTGAGTTCATCAGAGACAAGTAACAGAAGGAAACAACTTTCTTTATGTCCATAATAAAGGGTATTGTAGAATTATTCCCAACAAAAAACAAAATGTCACCTGAAATTATTTTATCGCCTAATAGTTGTTCATATCTGAAAATGTAATACTAAGTTACTATTTAGTATTATATTATATATATTGGTGTCTTTTACCGTTAAAAACCGCCACCCTGAGAATATACATCTAATAAATGTGTACGAAATTACTGTTTTCTATTATTTTAACTTGTTTTTATATTAGTTATCATTTTTAACAATGATATGCATTTAATAAATTTATGTAAAATTACTATTTTGAAAGTGATTGGCAACTATAATCAAGATTGGCCATTTATAACAATTTTTGGTGATCAATCTTCCTGGTATGGATAACTCGTAAGTACCAAATAAGCTTAGGGTGTTGTCGTCTTACTGAAATTGTACCAGACTTACAAATTTTCAATACGAACATCTAATTTTGAAATTTGACATTTTCAGGTAAAGTTTACCTTTGGAAACCAAATGAGAAGTCATTCGGTCAAGTAGTTTAAGAATTATGAAGATTTAAATTTTGGGCTCCTGATATTAATTTTATTTGTAACGGTTGCAAAACAGAGAGCAATGACGGGTAGTTTTTTAAGCATCACTTAAAAATACATGGCGAAATGGGATGTGATATAGGATTTGCATATTTGAAGCTTCTAGAAATTGATTTCTGTTAAAAATATAATTAGACACGATTCATATTTTTTCCCAAAATTAATTTCGAAAACATACATACTTGGAAATTAGTTTCCGAAAAATTAATTAACTGTAACCTATGAAACTATTTCAATTTAACATTAGGACTTCTATATTTTAAACCATCATAATTATTAAACTACTTGACTGATTTATCTCCTGTTTGGTAACCAAAGGTAAAAGTTACAGAAATCTAAATATAATGTGAAAATGAGGTGTTTGTATTGAAAATATTTTAGAGTTTGATACAATTTCAGTATGAAGACCACCCCTTAAGCTTATTTAAAAAAAACCATAAATGGAAAGAAGACATAATTTCCAATCGAACGACTATTTCCACTATTTCTGGTGTAATTTGGTGATTAAAATACATTGGGTGTTCCTTTTTGTTTGTTCTGTTTTATTTCTCTGTACAAATATTATTTTCTTATTTGTATTATGCACAAAATTAAGAACAGACAGTGAAAATTCTTAACATTATCGTCTTAAATATTATCTTAAAAAGCTAAAAAAAAGCATTTGTAAAATTCGTTATGTGTTAAAAATCCTTCTTGAATTAAAAAAATATAAAAAATATAATAAAACCATAATATAAATTTTAAAATATTGAAACATTACCTTAATCTTCATTCAAACGAAAGTCTAATTAATTAATGAAAAACGCATAAAAATAACTGCAAAAATGCTTTTAATTAAGACGTTACATTGAAAAAAAAATTAAATTTGATATTATAAACAAAAATGAAAAATAGACCCCAACGAATTTAGCTAATTATTATTTTTTTTGGCGTTTAGAATGCAAAAGATGCATGGAGTATGACAGCCTGATATTAAAATCTCCCAAGATAGATTTATACATTAAACCAGATCAGCTGATCATAAATTGCAAGAATAATACCAAATGAAAAACTGAAATCTGAAATGAATACCTATAAATCTTTACTTTAAAAGGTTCATTTAGAATATCAAATGACAACTTTTGTTGGATTATAAAAGAAATATTTGAAAGAATTGCGTGAAAACCATTTAAGAATATGTGGTGAAACATTTCCCTAAATTATCATTGAAAACTGTTATATTGCTACACTCCCCAAAAAATCCGTTGAATACATTTTCATTAAAACATAACTTACTCTTTGATTTACCGATTTTCTTCTAAAATACAGAAAAACCACCAATAAAACTTTAAATTATGTGTAACAGTCCATTCTAAAGTTGCATTTTCGTCAAACCACAGGGGTGTTCCGGCAACTGTGCTGCCTATTAGTTTTTCGTGTCTGAAATGGAAGTTTTTCCTATGTCCCTTTCCCCCCCCCCCCTCAAAACACGAAAAATTCGAAAATATTAGCCCAAAATTTCCTAAAATTCTCCGGTCAAAAGACGGAAATTTCTTGATATAAGAGAAAAGTATCTTTCCATTATATGGGTATTCCGGCAACATGCGGCCTATAATTTTTACATTTTTTGACGAAATGGTTTCAGAGAGTGTAGTTTATTGTTATCGTTTATTATTAGTTTTTCTTCTGCTGTGTGAAAACTATGGTGCTTAACAGGAAGCAAGTTCTTCGCGAGGAATTTAAATATTAATAAATGAATAAAAAATCTGCAACTAGATAATATAACTAGATAGTTCACAACATTATGTATAAAATGTATTTTCTTATTCGTATTATGAAAGCAATTACGATGTTTTTACGAACAAAATATAAGCAAAACCTTAAAAATTCTTAATGATAGTGTTTTAAATATTATCTAAAAAGCTAAAATATGGTAAAATCCGTTACGTGCTTCGAAATATTCTTGAAAGAAAAATATACCATAATGTACACGTTCTCAAAAATATTAAACATTACCTTAATCTTTATTTAAGCGAAAGTCTAATTAATATTATAAAAAAGGACATAAGAACTACTGCGAAAGAAAAATGCCTTTAATTAAAACTTTACATTCAAAACAAATTTAATATGATATTATAAACAAAAAAAAATGCCAACGAATTTTGCTAAATATTTTTTTGTGTTTAGAATGTTAAAGATGCGTGAAGATATGACAACCTGACATTAAAATCCTCCAAGGTAGTTATACTAGTATAGATTAAAACAGATAAGCTTATCATAAATTACAAGAATAATACCAGATGAAAAATTGAGTATTTTTTTCAGAAAAGTTCGTTACTTTCACGGAGAAACAGCCTTAAGCTAGTAATATCTAAGACCCTTATTTTAATTTTAATGCAGTTCTCTTTTCAAACCTCTAAGATTATCCTTAATTAATCATTTTTTTAAATGTTTTCTAGTTTAAAAGTATCTGCGCTTTTTTTCGCAAGTTTAGAGAAAGATTAAAGTAAATATTTTAAATAAAAAAGGTACAAATTGTTGTACGGCTCATTAAATTTGTCTGAGTTGTAAAATATTGCAATACCTTTTTATATTTAAAAACGTAAATGATTTTTTAATGATATTTATAAAAATACATAGAGATATATTTCTGTTGTGTGTAGAATTGGTAAGAAATTATGCAGGGAAAAAACGTGGAATTTTTATGATGATTGAACATGCAAATATTAGAGTGTTTTTGTGTAATATTTCGTATTTGCTTTTTCGTTTTTGTAATTACGAAAAGAATAAATTACGTAAAAGTACAATATTTTCTATTGTTTGCATGTGTGTTTCTTGATGCTTGATTAATTGTTTTAATGATGATATCATTTCGAGGAAAAAAATTAGTTTCTAGCAATATTATTGTTTTACGCAAAACATTTGAAGAAGTCTGGTGTTTGTTTTGGATTATTAATATAAATTGATTTTTTTTAAGTCTAAGCTCTTTTATTTGTTGTTATTGATTTTTAAATAAGAAACTACAATTACAAATGAAAATATTTTGTACAAAATTACATAATCTATTATGTTTTTTATTTTAATATTCTGAAACTTTAATATCGCGAAATCTTCAGTTTTAAAATTCAGATTTCAGATTAAATTACTTTGTGCATGTCTGCACATGTGCAACAGTATAACAAATAATTCATTTAATTCAAAAGGCTTTATCACAGTCTTTTACTTTTACTTTGAAACATATATCTAAAATATTGGTAAATAACTAAGTAAATTAACTCTTAAAAATAAATTTTTATGTCCTGTGACTGATTTACTATTTGATATATAAAACACAAATAAAATGCTCTCCAGATGATGAACCTTAGCTTAATCTTAAAATGAATTTCAATTTCTGTTATGAAAATCAACATGTAGTAGGTGAATTACTATATTTATGCGTTTATTGCAGAGGAACATCGTACATTTTACCTAGTAATTCGTGAATTATTTAGCGTATTGAATATAAATGTTCATGTGTTAGGCCTTTGAATATTATTCAGTTTCAAATGATGTAGTTGAAAACGCATTCTTGTTTTTGTTAGTTATAGCTACAGCTAACGGAAGAGACTGGTCTCGATACTTTTAGGCGCCCTGTCTCACAAGTGATCAACATAAGCTGATTTCCCCCAATAGCCGAAATGCATTCTGTCTACTTTTATCATGTTAAATTCAGCATCATAGCCGGTCTCTTTCCTTAGTTGTGATTATGATACACTGTAACAAAAAACAAAGAAAAACATAGCAGCATTTTTTCATTTGTTCAAGGATGATAGTATTTTTTGCTGTAAAAATTTGTACGATTACAGCAAATTTTGCTGTAAAGTTTTAAAGAGAACTAATTTTAATGTAGATTTTCCTGTTAAGTTTCAGGGATAAGCACCACAACTGAAAACAGATTTGTCTATGATTTTGACTATTTTCTCTTATAATGAATGACACAGTATTGGAAATTCTTTTAGAACAATATACACTGTTATCTTGGTATCGATAAAAATAATGCTGTTTCATAAAATATCCAATTTGTGCAATTTGTCTTTTTGGCGAATGTACGAAAGGCAAATCTACTTAGCATTACACAATCAATGTCGATGGAGTCATTTGTATATGAATTCATTAAGAAAACAGTACTAGTAGTCGACACTGTAAGAACATTTTTTCAATCAATTTACTCTTTCTGTATACGATTGTGGGAATAATGTCAGCTTTAATTTTTTTTCCGCACAAAATTAATCTTTTTCGGAGAGATTAAAATGCGCCTCTAGTTGACACCTATGTGCTCCAATAGTGGACACGTTTGAATTCTTGCACAAAAAGTCAAATAGAAGACGAAACGACTGGGAATATATATTTTCTGAACAAAAATGTACTTATTATTACGTTAATGAGGTAATGCAATGAAAAAACAGAAACTTGTATGAAAAGCTGATCAAAAGGTGTCTCTAAAATGTTTAATAAATTTGTAGCATGACACATTTAAGAAACAGCACTTTAATCTCAGCATTTCATTACAATTAAGGCCTCTTAAATGGACTTTTAAACACACCATCGTGTAAAAAGACCTAAAAAGACCTAAACTGGACACAACCCCTGAATACTAAGCCTACACGCTGACTCAAAAGATGGCGGATGTCGTATGTGATTTTCTTCTCAGCGTTCGGACGGTTGCTTGAATCTGGCTACCAAATAGTAATTTTCGCATTATTTTTCTGCGCTAATTCGTCACCTGAAATATTCTACCAATTGATACTTTGAAGCCAAAATACATACTTTTTACTCGTTAAACATACTGAAATCAACTTCGAGTTCCAAAGATCCATTCAGAAAAAAAAAATTACGCAAGGCTTTTTTTGCCTTTATATGGCATAGGGTAACAATACCAGTGGTGGACACTGTATCAGAAATGAACAAGTTTAATTTTGATCTTTCAGGCTTCAATGTCTTACAGAGATTTGCGATCCTAGTGGGGTGGCGCATACAATCCTCTAGTGTTAATCCCTTTAAATACAGAGGTTTCAAAATATATGTTTTGGAATGAGGTGATTTTATTTTACACAATGCGAACATTCAATAACGTATCTTAATATATTATACAGAGTTAGCAAGAAATAAGTGTCCCACTTCAGAGGGCTCTAGAATGCGTTCTATTGGTCCAAATGTGATAAAATTTGAACTACAGATAACTCGAATGATGCACTGGAGATTTATTAAATAAAAATAATAAAAATAATATTATGAACATTCACCAATAGATGGCGCTGTAACACAAATTGTATTTATTTGAATATATTGAAAATGGGAATCATAATTTGCGTTACAGCGCATGCCTATTAGCATTATTATTTGGATAAAAAGAAGGTGTATTCTGAACGAGACTTCTCTGTACATCATGCCTACGTTGCAAGGAAAAACGCTACTGATAAATTGTGCTACCAGAACCAGCAGAACTCCGTTGCAGCTGTAACAGAAATCCGCCGTATGAAGTAGGTACGAAGAGGTCCAATGACGCGATGTGCGCTAGGCAAGATGATAAATAAATTTGAAACAATTGGTTAACTTGGCATTCTTAGAGGTAGAGAACTAAAGCAAATTCAGTCTTTTAGACTCGAAAATGTGGCTACGGCGGTCGTTGAAGCCAGCAGTAAAATGCCGCATGGAAGTGTGAGTGTGATAGGTGTTTCCCGTGTATTGGATATGCCGTATTCCACTGTACGAAAAATTTTACTGAGGATTTTGTATTTTTATCCCTATAAAATCAAGCTTGTGCACCTATTGCAGGACGGGAACTAAGAGGTTCGTAAAACTTTTGCACTTAAGTTTCTTGCTCGAATAATGGTTGACGTCACTTGGCCATGGAACATTCTGTAGACTGACAAAGCCCACTTTTGCCTCCATGGGGAAGTTAAAACTCACAATTATCGAATTTGGGCAGCGGAAAACCCGCACGATATCCAGGAACAACCCTTGCATCCTGAAAAAGTGACAGTATGGTGTGGTTTTACGGCTACTTTTATCATTAGACGTATATTTTAAAATAAAACATCACTGGACAACGGTACCTTGATATGCTGAGGGATTTTGTAATCCCACAACTTCAACAGCGTTGATAACTTCATGACATCATTTTCATGCAGGATGGCGCACCTCCTCACACTGATCGTTGTGTAAAGTAATTGCTAAGACAGCATTTCACAGATCGTCCGCTATTTTTTCAACAGCATGGTCTCCTCGTTCGCCGGATATCACCCCCTGTGACTGTTGGTTGTGGCGTTTCCTGAAGGACAATATCTACGGTAAATGACATGAATCTATACCAGAACTGAAGAACAGCATTCGCCGCCATGTTCTTGATATTCCGGCAGACGCACTCCGGTCAGTTGTAGAAAATATGGTTCTACGATTACAGCACATAGTTGAAAATGAACGGGAACATATTGAGCAGTTTTATTGTTAGGAATTTTTTATATTATTTAACATTTATAAAGCCTATTAAATGTTTTTTATGTGTATTACAGCTCCACCTATCGGTGGTTTTTTCACGATTTTTTTAAATTTAATAAATGTCAAGCACATCATTTGAGCCAATAGAACGCATTCTGCAGTCTCCTGAAGTCGGAAATTTATTTCTTGCTAACCCTGTAGTTTGAAATGAGATAAGCCAATTTTTGCATTTTTGTTTGTGTCTGCATTTAAACAATTTTTTCTGTACCTTTGGTATTAATATGGCTATAATGGGTCTGCAGAATTCAATTATTGTGTTTATTTTCGAGTTCTGCATCAACTTGGTGTCCTCTGTTGGTACTGCGACGTATCATCATAACCAGTAGTAGACAGGCCTGTAAAAATCTGGAATGCTGGTGACGAGCGACGATGTTGCGAACAGTGTGTGAAAGCTATGAAAGGAAAAGGATTGAGATAACCTATTCTCTGAATAACCAACCAGGGTGCAAATGGTTTAATTCATTTTTGCAAAGAATTCAACAACTGCGTCTCAAATAGCTGAAAATTTAACATCAACAATAGCTGTATCAATGCAAAAAAGCGCTAACCTCTGCGCGACTTATCAATACTAGTTTTTTAAGTTCAACCTTAAAAGTATCCATCACCGATACAGTGTCAACCACTGGTATCTTTACCCTATGGCATCTAAAGGCAAAGCAAGTGCCTTGCATAAAATGTTTTTTCTTAATGGATGTATGGAATTCAGTAGTTGATTTCAGTATGTTTAAGGTTAAATGTGGTGGTTTTTGAATTTAAAGTAACTTTTGTAGAATATATGAAATGACGAATTATCGTCCATCTGAAAGCAAGGTTGATAATTCATGAGTCAGCAAAGTGTGTGCATGTTCCAAAACAGATAATCCTTTTCATTATTGAATCAGTATCAAACGCTAATAGATGGCCTCGGAAAGATCGTAAATATAACTGTTTACCTAATACAAGACAGTAAGTTGCCGTTGTAACAGTCAGTCTAACAAAAAGTCCAATAACAGCAGCTAAATTAATTTTAAAGATTGTAGCCGCTATTGACACATCTTTGTAATTGCAAATGTGCGCAAAAGATTTAATGAAAATTTATTTTGCCTGAACGCCCAGGAATTTAATGACTTCACAACAAAAGAAACGCAAATTGTATTCGTTAAAAAAACATCAGAACTACACTGAAGGAATGAACGACATTCTAAACGTTTGCACACCTTAAAGAGAAAGCTAGAAATCGGAAATATATATCCGTTCTAACGTGTAAATGTGTGTGAAAGTGCAAATAGTGCAAATGTAATGCAATGGCGATGCATAATGGCCATCAGACATACATTCTTATGAGTTTTCAAAAGGAATCTATGACCTACTAGACACATTCAGATGAAGTCATAGCACATTATGTAAGGCATTGGAAAAGTGCTAATGGACAGGACTATCCTTTCGCGCGCGCATCATGTAGATTTAATAAGTTAATTTAAGTTTATAAATTCTTTGAAAGCGAAGGCAATACATTTTTCAGACAAATCTCTTGATAGTTGTATAGAAAGTTTATGGGAATGCTTTAGGCGTCGCATCTCTAGAAAGATAGCTTGTTTCTAGATATGCTAAGATACTAGAAATCACATTTATTTCGGAGTGGCATTTAATTATCTGCACTGATATTAACCCATATTGAACAACTCATAAAATACACCATAAAAAGTTTTTCAACCTTCAATAATATGGAGTACTAACATATATAAATCAGCGGTTTTGAAATTTGGTCTCTTATCTATTACACTGTTAAAAATTTGCAGCAAACTGTCCAGTCATTTGACCGTTTTTAGAAAAAACTATTACATAACCGTAATTTAACTCTATTCTGACCATCATATGGGCAATAATATGGTCAGAATAGAGTTAAATTACGGTTATGTTACCGTTTTAGGAAAAAACAGTCAAATGACTGAATAATTTGCTGCAAATTTTTAACAGTGTACAGTGGCTTAAAATAGTGAAAGCAAAAGCAGTTTTTGTCTTATTTATAAACAAAATAATATGAAAACTTGAAATTGGTAATTTTGTGCCTCAGACGTGCCTATAGAGAGACATCATATAGCAACTTAACAAGATGAAAATAAAGTACAAATTTTGTAATATACATAGTATATCAAAAATGGTCAATCTATGACACGTGATGTTCCTGGAACAGTCCGTGTAATATAAAGTGTTACCACCGCACACAGCTATACAGGTCGTACAACAAGCCCTCATACTGTTAAAAAGGTGACAGCTTGTGGTAGCAAATTTCACTCATCTAAAAGAGCAAATTGTAAGTTGTGGAGGGTCCTGAGAGGAAATTGATATCATGCACTTCCAAAAATACTTTTGGACATGATTGCATATATTAATTAATTATAAACTTCTTATTAAAACGGTATTGTACGTTTCAACATTTTTTTAAGATACGCTTACATTTTGTTTAAGATCTACCGAACTTTTGTCCGTTTTAATTTGATAAAATTTATGATAACCAAAATTCTCTATTTCAATCAATTGTTTTATAAAAGAAATGTACGGTTGAAAAACAACTATTAATCTAGCGGAATGCGTAACTCTGTTTTTCACGGAAAAACATGCGCGTATGAGATTATGTTGAACTCTTTTACTAAACTATCCAGATTATAGCACTTCTTTGATGTAGCCCCCAATTATAAATCGCCGAGTTATAGCGATATGTCGCCAAGGTAGGCTGTAAAATCTCGTCAAATGGTTTGCAGTCCTAAATAAACAGCACTTGTTTATGCTATAATATCGTCTTATTGCTGTTTCGTTGATGTTCCAGATCATTTTTCATGTTTTTTTATTGCATGATGCATTGTTTTTTCTTTAATCGCCTGTTTTATTTTTTTAAATACGGAAACAATAATGTCAATTTTATACCTGATAAACCATTTTACTTGTAACGACTTTGTGAAACGTTTTAACAGCCATGCTTGAAAAATAATTAATTGGAAATAGTATATGCTTTTTTTAAAAATTCAATTCTTGTGAATAGGGAGCAATAATTTTGTACACCTAAATGCAAGAAGCTGAAATTTGCCTTCTTGGTTTAATCGATAGCTGAAACAAATTTTGATTTCTAAATGACAATATGTTGACGGACGATTTTTGTTCTGCAGAATAACTTTAATTCACAAAGTTTGAATAGATGGATATATGTTTTATTTTTCGAAAATTTTACTTTAATCAAGATTTTGTTTTCACCATCTATTCAAATTGAAAATAAATTCTGTTTTCAGTTTTAATGAGAAAATGGCATGAAAAATATATTCATCCGTTTTATTTCTCCTTTTTATCTACAAAAATAGAATAATTTAGTTGCCGTTTTAAGAGAAATTTCGTTAACATAAAAAAGATATATATCGGAACCTAATTAAAAATTTTAAATTCTGAGAGTTTATATGACATCCTCGGATCAATGATAACCGGTGTTAACTAAATCGCGTTGCGTTCGATAATCTAAGAGGAGTAGTTGCGAAATACAAACAGACGATCAGATTTTAATATAATAAGTATTCGTGTTCATTTTTCTTTTACTAATAATCATGATATGAATTTTGGCAGAAATTTCTCATTTGTATGTAACTGATATTTCCATGCTTAATTATCAGTATAGTTAAACAAATATTTCAATTTTCCGTTTTAAATATGGCGTGAAACACATCTACTTTCTATACTTACTGATCCTTGTATTATTAATGTATAAAATTGATTTACGCCTCTTTAAACACATATTTTAAAATTACCGTTTTATTTCAAATATTACACCACTTTGTTCTTAGAAAACTCACATCTGTATCTAACTGACATTCAAGTTTATTAATTAGTAACCATAAAAATATTTCAGTTTTTCATTTTAAATATGACGTCATTATCCATTTACTTTCATACTATACTGATTTTCATGCTCCTTGCATTATTAAGAATGTTTGAAAATGCATGTTTTATTTTCAGTATGACGTCATAATTGTCCAAGCCAAGGAGGATCCTTTTCATAGTTCCATGATCCAGAAATATTTTCTTAATAATACAATTATTGTTAATTTTTTTCTTCTAATTATAACGCAAATTTTGCTGGAAAACCTCTTCTCAACGTAACCGACAGTCATACTTCATGTATAATAATAAACACTGCATATTTTTATTTCAAATAATACGGTAATTTATCTTCTTTTTAATTCCTTTTAATTTTTATTTTTCACGTGGAAATCGTTAAATTGAAAATTAATTGTTGGGGAAAATATTATTCCAGGCTTTGTATTTATTGGCAACGATAATGCTTATCAACGTAAAAGGGTTAATTAAATTTAACAGGAAAAATATTCATTGATTCTCTATAAAAAGAATGAAATTTTGAATTATTACGAAAAATATTTGAAAATAATAAATAACACCTACCATATGTTCATTTCTGGGTTATAATCCATCTATATACAAAGATACAGGGCCATTAAATCCTCCTTTTTGACGTTTACTTCAGCCAAACATTCACATACACAATCGCATTTATAATATTATTAGGATTATGCGTGCGCGATAAGTTCGAGCTTCACGAGCTTGGCTACGAGCTAGGTGAAATTGACTGAAACTTGGAGTAATCACAATTGTGGGGGCTGCTATAACAAAGAAGTACCAAGATTATTAATTGTTATTTTATTGATTATTTTTTGTTTTCAGTATTTCACGTAAAGACGCTATAATAAAAAGTCATAAAAAATTAAGTTGGATAAATATCGGTAAAATTACTGATATTGGAGGATTAACAGTATGTTACAGATCATAAACAATAAATATATTGCAGCTGTTTAGGAAGAGCCCCATCTTATATAAAGAAGAAATATTATTACAATGTTAATAAAAAAAACGCGGTAAATTTACTATTAATAAAATCAAAATATAAAAATATTTATGCCTATATTTTGTCACAAAAATAAAGAGCGGAATGAATTGAGAAGACAAAAAATCTGATAAAAACTAATGTAGCATATTTTTTGTTTTCTGTTATGTTATATTTTCAGATTTTATTATTTAAGTGCTGTGGAGAACAACAAACTCTCAATATCCTATATTTAAAACAAAATTTTAAAAATATCTAAAAGGTATAGAGGATAAACGTCTGAAGAATGAACATATGAACTGACATTTATTTAAAAATGATAAACAGTTTAAATTATTGTAAACAGACCTAAGAAATAAGTAAGTTTGAGAAATTCCATATGCGTAGAGTATTTACGGCTTCAAAAAAAAAGAACGAAGCTTAGGAACTTGTCCGGTGAATAAATATTTTGCACTATAAGAAATAGATAAACAGCCGCTTAAACATTATGATATAAACAGTTGTTCATAAAGTGGATTACAAAAATCAACTACTAAGCGAACTAACGTAATGCTTTTGTCTTGAAAGAAGATGCATCAATTTTTGTTTATAACTGTCCGAAAAAGTTATGGAGCGAGTTCTTACAGGTTAAAATATGAATTATAAATGTAGAGAAACAATTTATTATTTTCTTAATTACATAAATTGCATAAGAAATCAAATGCGATGATTATACTATATTATTTTACCACGGCCTTATTTATTGAAGAGGAAATCATTCGGATGTAAATTTTCAAAGAGTTTAAAAAAATGTCACGATCGAAACCAAGACCATGTTCTCACGTGAGTTATCCTGGACGTGCAAAATTTCAACTCGTTGATAGCGTTTGCAGTTTTGAGCCTGATTAAGTTAACAATTATTCATTGTTTTATAGAAATTCTAGAACAGCAACTTTTGTAAAACAAAAACAAATTATTCCACTTATAACAGCGAAAATTAGAATGTATTTCTGTTCATATACCGATTACCATAAAGTAGAAATGCTTACGCAAAAAAATTAACAATAAAGTTTAATCAGTAATTGCAACAAAAATTAATTCATTTAAATTGTTAAGAAAAGTATTACTTAGTTATTAGAGTGCTGAACGCTAGTTTAGAGCTGCAGATATGGAGGTCCGATCTACTCTTGTATGTCAAAATCGTCCAGAAATGAATTGTAAACTGTTAGTCCCGATGTAATTGAACATCTTTGGTAAAAATGGTGGTAGCGCACCCAACAAACATTCAAACAACGTAGCGTACAAAGAAGAACATGTGTCACAATTATTCACAGGACGCCTTTCGTATTTAACATATTCGGATTAGGGATTTATGCTTAAGCATCCAACTGAATACGTGAAACCACTCGTAATATGAACAAATAATCTATCCATATATACTAGCAGATGAAGATTTGCTTGAATTCTTGTAAACTGTAAAAATTACAATATACATGTATAATATATAATAATAATATTTCAAAATATAATAGTTCTTTTTTGCAGCTCATAACTTTTTGAATCAAAGGAATGAATGTATAACTTCAAGAATCATATTTTCACCCTTAGGGAACGAATACCAACATACTCGCAGCAACCAGTTTTGATCGTCTAAATAATCCAAGCGGCAACTGGGAAAAAAACTAGCTTAATTATTAAAAGCTGAAAATTTCAAAAAAGATAATATCTATCAAGGCAAAGCAAATGTGATAGTGTTGCCTAGTCAAAGTGGGTGCAGAGAAGAGACATAAATTCACATCCTGCGTGAGTTTCCATCGCTTACTTAGTTCACTAATTAAAAGATGAAATCAGTAATAAAATGAAGTTCTTATAATTCTCTATTAAAAACATATGGTTGTCAGCCAAAATCTGGGTGCGACCCACTAAAAATTAGGGTTATACTTGTATTTTTAGACACTTACTTAATTCATTAATTTTGAAATATATAGGTTGCTAAGAGAAATAGAGGTGTAATTAGTGGTAACTCTAAAAAATTAGAGCATATTTTTGGCACCTACGTAGTTTATTAATTAAAAGATGAAACCAACGCTAACACGTAGGGGTTATAAAATCTCTACTAAAATATACAGGGATTCCTAGCGAAATCGCGGTGCATCTAGTGGCAACCCTTCAAAATTTAAGCCAATTTTTGGTCACTTGCATTCATTAATCAAAAGATGAAACCAGTGCTAAAATGAAAATCTTAGAATTATCTCTTAAATATATATTAATACCTGCTAAAATCTGGGTAAGACTAGTGGCAACCTTCCAAAAATTTTGACAATTTTTGGTCTTTTCCTTACTCCGATAATATGAAACCAACGCTAAAATATAGTGCTTACTGACATCTATTGAAATATATAGTTTTGCCTAGTGAAATCGGGGTGGAACTAGTGTCAACCCTGCAAAACTACAGTTAATTTTGGGCACCTACGTACATTAATGAAAATATAATAAGTAATACAATAGAGGTAATTAAGCTCTACATTTTAGCGTTGGTTTCATATTTTAATTAATAAACTAAGTAAGTGTGCAAAAATAGCTCTAATTTTTAGAGGGTTGATACTGGTCGCACCCAAATTTTAGCCGGCAACCCTATATTTTTTAATAAAGAATTCCAAGACCTTCATTTTAGCCCTGATTAAATCTTTTAATCAATGAACTAAGTAAGCGATGGAAATTCACACCAGAAGTGAGCTTATATCAATTCTCTGTACACGTTTTGACTAGGCAAACCTACCAAAATACGTATTTATCAATGACTTATGATCATGATCATGACAATGATCATGATAAATATGATCTTTTTTGAAACATTGTTTAATAAATGAGCTAGGCTTTTTTTGCAGTCACCATTTGAACTAAAATGTGTTGTTTCCAATTGGACACCCGTATTTTTGGACAGAAAAAAATCGCCTTATCTAATCTCAAAATTTCCGCAATTAAATAACGCAAAAAAGTTTATCAGAAAAGTGGTTCCAAAACAATAATAATTGGAAAAAAACACATTTGGATAATAAACATTTGTTCTCGCGAATATGGAGGTATTCGCACGTTAAATAGCCGTATTCGCTTGTCAAGGGTTAAAGTCGGTACTCTTGAAATTGATAACCATATTCCTCTTATCTGTTACTTCCTATTAATGTATTAGAAAAACAATTCATTAAGCGATTGCTCTATCAAAAAAGTAACAGTTTTATAACTGTAGACATGAATTTGGACGCTTGTTTGTCAAGTGGTTAAGGTGCTGGAGCCAAGGGTTCAAGCCTGGTTTAGGGTTGGATGTTCATAGTGGTTTAGAATTCATTTTTAATCTGAGAGTTACGCTAGTTTTACCTGTTGCGTAAATGATAAGTATAGTTACTGAAAAGGAAACAACCAGGCATGTATGCATTTTAAACAATTGTTATAGATATAATATAATACACGAACATATAATACACGAAATGAAGAGAATGGATATGTTGAACAAGTTCGTATAAAATGCTTTATATTCTTATAAATAACTTATATTTTTGTAAAATTCGGATTTGCTAAATCATTATAAAATCGTTTATCTTCTGATGATATTGCATGGCTCTTAAAACGCTATATATTGCTTGAATAAATTTTAATTTTTCTCATTAGTAGTGAATCTGACAAAAACATCTTTCTAAATTTACAAACGCATCACTGAATAATATACTTAAGCTGACTTTTACCTTCAGATCTAATAACAGCAAAATTTTTATTTTTATTTTGTAAAAAGTTTCATGTTTTGAAAAATATTTAATAAAGAAATTTATTAAATTATGAAAGAACTACATCTTGAATGAATTGTTTTTTATTTCTAAAATTGTAAAAACATTATTTTATTGAATTATGAAAGAAAATTCATAAAAATTAAAGGGAAAAAACTCTGTTTTGTTTTCTTTAGTTTTTAAGAAGAAATTTGTTAATTTCATTGAGTTTGAGCTAATATTACTTAAGGGACTTTCAAACGATACTTAATTAAAAATTTTTTTCAAGTCAAGCTTGAAGCAAAATATGTGATATGTTGTTAAAAAAGTAAATTGAAAGCTAATGTCATTTTTTATAAGTATAAAAAACTGAAGATATAATTGCTATCTACTTTATAAATATTTAAAGCAAGCTCAATAAATCTTCAGCTAAAACAGACGAAACAGATTAAGGTTAGTTTTCAAGACAAATTAACTGTAGTATACTACAGATTATCTGTTAAAAAAGAAAATATTATGAAAAGAGATAGTTATAAAAATGAAAAGGAATACTTGTATTAGTTATAATTTAATAACACAATACATACAGTTATAGAAGATATTATCTGGTACCAGTTATACTTTTCTTTTTTATGTAATTTTACGTATATGTTTTGGGGTAAGGCTTCGAACCGTTTTATTTTTTGTTCCAGAAAAAATTCAGTTCAATTAAAATTAAATATTTCGAGTTTGTTCCACGAGCAATAATAGTTTTTTCCGGTTTTTGATTCTCGGTTCGGTTCCAGTTGAAAGTCTTGCTTTAGTTAAATCGTCAAAAACTATACAGTTAAATTGTGATACCCCTTTGACGCCCTGACATTTAAGGCGTTTTCGGAACTTTTACAAAAGAAAAAAGAAATGCGAAGTGCTAAAAATTAATTTACACCAATTTATTTTACATATATTAACGTAGAAAATTATATATATATATATATATATATATATAACCATTAATGAAACATTACCGAAACACCAACAAAAACTATGAAATTATGAATTAGAATGTAATAATTAATTGACAACAATTGTGTTATATATATATATATATATATATATATATATATATATATATATATATATTGAGCTTTTTCTAAAACAATGGTGGCTTGATAGCTGATGGGCTGGAGGTCTTCGAAAAAAGAGGGTCAAGCTGTGGGCACGATAACTCATTGTAGACTTGACCTAGATAAATGAAACAAACAAAATAGTTTTTCCACTGTAAACAAACTGTGAGTTTACCAATGAAATACGTAGCCGTTAAAAGAAATATGCATTTTTAGAGAAATGGCATCGATTCAAAGTAAACTGTGTATTTTCAACCAAAATTTTCATTATTAAAAGTTACACAGAAAATTGAGATGTAAATATTTAAAAAAAATCTGACGTATTTCACTAGAAAAATATGTAGCGATTAATTTTCAAGAAGATAGAAGTTGATTGATTGAAAATGGGTGAGGGTGAGTGTCCAACGATTTTGAAAATGCTGTTCCGAGAAAAAAAATAGAGTATAAAGTTTTTCGCACTGTTTTGTTACTGCACTGTAAAAAAAAAATATATATATATATTTCTTAATTTGTACGAATATAATATAACCATAAACAAAAATATACATTTCCGTGTTATCCATGATTCCGAAAAGCGTTCTTTATCAGAAATCTCACAAACAATTATATTTTCGAGATTTAAAGAATCATTTCTATGTAAAAAAAGGTTTCTTTTATTGCATCTGATTATTGCATGCTTTTATTGCATTTTTTAAAACATTTCCGAGTAGTTTTTCTAAAGTATTAATAATTTTTTTAAACCATAATACCAGTTTTTAGAATGCTATGAATTCCTAATTAACATTTTCAGCTGCGTAATTGATTTTATACATGCAAGAGAAATAAAACAATACGAATTTTAATATTAATGTTAATGCTGTTATTTCATCATGTTTGTCTGTAAAACATATTTCTTTAAAATGAAAATGTTTACTTGAAAATTTATAGCATCCGAGAAACCTCTATTCCGGTTTGAGAAAACTGTTTAATTAATACACTATAAGAACTACGCGGTAGAAAATCAGTGGCAGCAACAGAAGCTTTGTTATTTATAAATGCTTCTTTGAATCTCGAAATTATACTAGTTTCTGAGGTTTCTAATGATAAAGAGCGCTTTTCGGAATCGTTAGTAACTCGGACGAGGTTATTATATATTTTCGTTTGTGGTTGTATTATAGTTTCCTAGATTGAGAAATGTCTATATTTGTTTACAATGTGCGGTCCGTTCTAGATATATATCTCCAAAATTTATCTTTCACATTACATACCGATTTCTGACTAATAAAATATGTTTTTTGTGTATAAGGAGTATTTTAAGAGAAAATACTTTTTTGAACCGGTCAAATCGATTTTATATCTTTAGGAGGATTGTCTTCAAAAAAATGTTCAAGATTACTGGAAACACAAGAGAATGCCGTTGAGGAAGAAAGTCTTCTGTATAGTTTTGCATAATGTCTTTGGGCGAGTGTTTGCGTTATCTAAAGATCTAATTAATCCTTCTTCTAAAACTTTTAATGGTGTTTTGAATAGGTGTTTTTCGAACTGGTGGAGAATTGACAAACGTGACTTCCAAGAAAATCGTTTGCATTTTCTCCGAAACTTCACTTTAAAATAATTAAATATAATCATAATATAATTTACTTGTGAAAATGAATACTGTTACATATTTATACATTTATTTTAAAACTTTTGAGTCATTGGTTCTTTTTAGATAATCACCTTTACCAAGCAACAAATACTCACCTGTTAGAAAAGATTGGTGGTGGAGACTATGAATCATTTTATTGTTGTGTAACGTCATTTAAATGAAGATACTTTTCGTAGGTTTTCAGGAAAAAAACAAAAATTTTTTTTGCAAATGGAAATCACCATGTAAGCGTCCTAACCGTGTTTTTCCACCACATAAACTTTGAATTCAAAGGCTAAATTACGAAAACTTTGATATTAATGCTAATTTTTTCCAGTCCATAAGAAATATAGATATGTAAGGTTATTTAACCCATTAACGCTCAAATTATTTTCTTCGTTAAAATTTAAATTTTAGATTTCGCACCACTTTTAAATGAAGGGTATTTTTTATATTATTTTATCAAGGGATTTGTCTCAGAAAAGAAAGTATATATTTATCTTCATATTTACTGGTGTGAAAGACGCTTTCTTGCCACTAAGTCTAGAGATCTAAAAATATGCCACTTGGCGTTAATGGGTTAATAAAAATCCTCATACCAATTCTTTTCATATCTATTATTTTATGAATCGTTAAACATACATATAAAATTTGCCGGACTCTTAAAGGGTTAAATTAAACAAACTTTATGCAAAAAAATCCATAAAAATAAAATAAATATGGACATCAGGAATCCCTACTGGCTGGTGGGCACTGCTGCTGGGTAATGGTGATTTTGGGAAAAAAAAAACAAAAATAAAACAAGGGTTTAAACATTGTAAACTAAATATATAAATCTGAATATATAAATTTGGAGAAAAAATTCAAAAGATTTTCTTAAAAATCACGTTTTTAAAATAAATAAGAATTATAAAGACAATTTTAATAGCTCACCAAATAAGTACATGTCTCATGCAGCTTCAATTCACATTTGGAATTGATAGCTTAATTATTAATTTTCCACAATGTCTATCAGATCAAAAAACATCATTTTAAGCACATACAATAAATGTTCTTTAAAGAAGTATTGACACTTCGGCAAACTACAAAAACTAGAAGTATGTTTTTTTAACTAAGCACTGCGCAAGACGGTGTTCGAAATTGAGAAAAACATATATATTTCTTTAGGCTACAGAAAAAGAAATATATATAAGGCTTTATTGGGTTGTTCGGAAAGTTTTTTCCGTTTGGATAAGTTGGTTCGTACCGGAATATTCTGTCATTTAATTATTAGACATTAATTCCGAAATCTAATGTCTAATAATTGACGGGCAGAATTTTCTGGTACGAATTGGTTTTCCCAAACGGAAGGAACTTTCCGAACAACCCAATACATCGGCATCTCTCCTTAATGTTTGACTTGCTTAAAAAAGTGAAAGATAAAAAGGAAATAATGTCAATGTCTTTCATGTCATCCTTTATATAATTATAATTTTATGAATTGATTTTTTAAAATAAAAATGTTTTGCAATTCAATTTCGCAGCAGAAAAATATTTCCGGTTTAGTTCGGGAACTGTAGAAATAATTTAGGTTCAGTTCCTATTTTTGTTTCATTATAATAGATTTTCCCGGAATTCGGTTAGAAGCCCATGTTTTAGAATAGTTCCCAATTAATACCTATATATTTGTTTATAGTTTTGTTTGTACGATAGAAGAAATTCTTAATTTCACTTCCACTTTCTTTTTCTTCGTTTACATTTCATTCTGGAGTTATAAATTTCGTTCTAACTCAGATTTGGTATCTACTTTTTTTCACATTTATCTGGTAATTTATTCTTATTATTATATGCAAGATAGTAAAGAAGATGTAGAATTACGTGTTTAATTAATTAAATTAAATTTAAGATTTGTCTTCATGTTAAAAATGGAATATTCACACATGTTAGCAATATTAATATATAGATCGTATTTTTTTATTTATGTTATTTCAAAATTCATTGAAAATTATCTTAATCTTATTAATAGAATTATATAAGATCATGAAAAAAAACATTTTTAGAAGTGCATTTATTTTAATTAATTTAAACTTATATTAATCTTAATAATAAAAATAGATAACAACATAAAAATATAATTTTAGACCTTTATTATTATAATTGGTCTCTGTTGATGAAAATATGTCTTGATTAATCCGTTAACTTCACACTAGTGCTAATTGGCACCGACGAAAATTTCAAATGTCGGCGTTATTTTTAAAACATGCTCTCATTAATTAGCATTTTTTATTAACAAAATGATTTTTTTGATAAAAATAAATATCACAGTTTGATTTTTATTAAATTTCGTATGGGAAGCATGTGTTATATTTCATTATCATTACACATTGACAATAAAGTTATACGCAGGTGAAGTTACGTAATCCCAAATCATACTAGTGGGGAGAACGAGGGTGCTCAACCGAAGTAGGAGTCCAAGGGTTAAAATTCGTTAAAACGTTTTTTTTCTGGTACACGTTTTAAAGACGGTTTGATAAAACCAATTCATATTTAGTTACTGATGCATTATGTACTAATGAGTCAAAATGCTAAAACTACGAATAGGGTATGTTAATAGTATCATCTCATTTTATCTTTCTGTATAGTTGATGTAATCCACATGTTAATGTTAAGAAATATGTAGGGAAATTTCATTTGACATTTTTACAAAAAATGCTGGTTAGATTATACTAGAATAAAATTCTCTAAAAATTAGAAAACTTTGAGTAGTCCAAAACAAATAAAAATTCATTTCATTTGGGATATTCGCATTCCATTGATACCACAGGACATCAGAGATTTTTTAATCGAATACACAATTGCAAGATCAATATTTATGAGAACATTAATGTCTAATTTCTACCATACATGTTTTTTTAACACTAATTTGGTTGAATGTATACTTTATGAGTTTGGATTTCCGTCGCCACAGAAACCCTTCTTTCCCATACAAGCCGTACTTTATTATGGTAGTCCCATACACTATATGGCCATTAATGACAGGCAACTTTCAATTTTAGACATTTTGTCGAATATTTAAAAATATACTTGTCAGATTCTTCTGGAATTTTAGGATTAAAAAGAACAGGTTTGACTTCATATTTATCAATGTCGATTTCATAAGAAGGACAATTAGGGGACCAAAAAAAAATTAAAGAAAAAAAATAATACTTGGGATCACCCTGTAAAATAAAATGCACCACATGATCTATTGCTACAGAATATACATAGGCAGACATTATACAATATGTGTATTCATTTGTGTAAGAATAGCATGTATAGTAATAGAGATATAGCGATTTTTTTTTAATTAAAAAAAGTCTTGCATGTTTTTGCTTATAACATACAGGGTTTTTAACCAAATTTAACGCCAGTTTCAGAAAAATTGACAAAACGTAGTAGAAACAATATAGTGCAATTGGAATATCAATATATTAAATATTTAAGGAAATATGGGCAGTTGTATAAAATAATTTTTATCTGAAAATACGCGAACGATAAGAAGGAACTTTTTACATAATTTAATAGTCAACTCTATGGAGCAACTTATTAAAAAAAATCAGTTAAATATCGTAAAAATTCAGATATATCGGCGTTAGAGTGAGCTGTTTTTTAGTTTCTCACTAAAACTCGTTGAATGATAAGGATTTTTCTACAATTGTCATTTTTTATTTTATACTATTTTCCAATTTTTAATGATTTTTTAGTTCTCTTTGAAAAACTACCCTAACGAGCTTATTTGAACAAAAAAAGAATTATCAAAATCAAAGGATCCGTTCCAAAAGTATTATAACCTGGTGCAATAAAGTTTTCCAAGACGAACTAAAGTATCAATAAAAAATTATATATAGTATAAAAATTAAACATGACAATTTGTGGACAATCCCTAATCATTCAACGAATTTTAGTGAAAAACTAAAAAACAGCTCACTCCAACGCCGATATCTCTCTGAATTTTTACGATATTTGACTGATTTTTTTTAATAAGTTGCTCCATAGACTTGACTACTAAATTATGCAAAAAGTTCTTTGTTATCGTTCGCGCATGCGCAGATAAAAATATTTTATACAACTGCCCATATTTCCTTAAATATTTAATATATTTATATTTCAATTGTACTATAATGTTTCTACTATATTTTGACAATTTTTCTGAAACTGGCGTTAAATTTGGTTAAAAACCCTGTATGTTATAAGCAAAAAACGTGCAAGAATTTTTTTAATTAAAAAAAATCGCTATATTTCTATTAATATACATGCTATTCTTATGCAAATGAATACACATATTGTACAATGTCTTCCTATGTATATTCTGTAGCGATAGATCATTTCGTGCATTTTATTTTACAGAGTGATCCCAAGTATTATTTTTTTTCTTTAATTTTTTTTGGCCCCCTAATCGTCCTCCTTATCAAATTGACGTTGATAAATATGAAATAAAACCTGTTCTTTTTAATCCTAAAATTCCAGAAGAATCTGACAAGTACATTTTTAACTATTCCACAAAATGTCTAAAATTGAAAGTTTCCGGTCATTAATGGCCATATAGTGTATATGGACTCGTAATAATCGACTTTAAATTATAGGTTTCTTGAGTTTTTTATATGAGTAGCATTTAACGAATAGGAGACCTCTTTTCTAGTTCAGCAAAAGCAACCTTAACACCAGGGTCGATTGTAAACAGGCTTTGGGAAAATATGGAGGCAATTTTGATGAATAACACACGAATATATAATGTATAGAAGATCTCGATACTTATATGAAATATCCAATCTACATCGATCTTAATTGTAATAAATGGTAGCTTAAATTCATAGACGTTGATTTCACGCGAGGAAAAATGGCAATCAGTCATACTTAAGCCACTAATTTTTAAAACTTTTTTGGTCCTAAATAATCACTGTTATTTATTAAAACAAAAATAACATTTTTAAATTAGTGGTAGAAGTTTTTCCCCGTCGCCCCGTTAAGTCGGCGCCTATGCTTGAATTCCATTAGTTCTGCAGAGGTGCCAACCTCTCATTAATATTTCGTAATATGCGGGTTAATCTGACCCAGTTTAACAACGCTTCAAACCAGAAAAATTATCGGATGAATCTTTATTTATTCAGGTTTCTACGTGGAATTTATTTATTTTAATTTCTAAAAAAAAATTCTGGTGCGAAACGTGTTAAACCTGGGTTAAATTAACCCGCATATTACGGAATATTAATGAGAGGTTGGCACCTCTGGTTCTGATATATCGCAAATACGAAAAACAAAACACACGCTTTATAGATTTAAACTTCCTAGATTATGAAATATAACATAAGCTACGAATTGATTGCATAAAAAAGCATTATCCTTAGCAAAACTTGGCATGTTCCAAATATTTTGCATCATAAGAACTCTGGTGTTCGAATTATTTTATTGGATCTATTTTTACGCATACACACATGCACAAATATATATACCTTTTACCTATACATATAAAATCTTAATGTAACGATTTTATGAAACAAACTTATGAAATGATTTTATGAAACGATTTTATAACACTTTTTTTTTTAAACGCTTAAATGTGGAATTTGTAGAATGCTGATGATAATGTAATTTCAGTATGTTGTTATCAAGCAGGGCGGTTGCTCTGCCAAGCCAAGCTTAAAAAAAAAAAAAAAACGCCACACAAACAACGCCAAGAACTGGACTAGACCGCTACTGCTTACTTACAGAAAACAATTTCGCAATGTTAAATCGACAAAACATGCCAGATTAAAATATGAGATATCAAATAAACCAAGCATCGCAGAAAAAAATAACGAAAACTAGAAGAATCTAATGAAGAATTTCTTCAATTTAAGACCAAACTCATCTTCATAAGTGATTTATAAACAGAGATATAGATTTAAAAAAAAAACGTCAGGTTACTTAAAATGATCACTTTTTTCTTCGTCAAACTTTTTTTTTTCAAACAACCTACAGGCCTTAATATTGATCAGAATAAAAAAAGGATTGCATTTTTGGACAAGTAATTACGTAATCTATGTGCTTTTATAAAATCTAGTGTAAAAGAAAATTATTTTCTATCCTTAATTAGCAAAAAACTGTTAATTAACTTGGCGATTAAAAAATTATGCCAAAACAGAGATAAAACTCTGCCAACAACCGCGTACCATCTGTCTGTATTATAATAGCACAAATCAGTTACGTGTTAATCATATCAAATTTCATCTGCAAGTCAGCCATTTTCTTCTAAAGATATTTAAAAAAAATAAAACTTCATAATTATAAGAACATACATTTTATCAGACAATTAAATATGACTGCAAACTGTGGCAGATGACTGTTTCAAACATGAATAAATATGAGAAATTGCTATTCAAGGATATCGATCTTGGTGGCTCAATCGCAGAGTGTCTGCACGGTACGCCTAAGGTCCCAGGTTCGAGTCCTGGCCCGGGTCAATTTTTCACTCATGTTTGTTTAGTGTATTTAATTGTCTGATAAAATGCGTGTTCTTATAATATTGTAAAATAAAGTAATCAGACGTAGTGTTTATGCTTTTAAAAAATATTTTAAATATATAATTTACGTTTTTAGAGAGATCTTTAAAAATAAATTAGTTTTTGATGGAAGATATACCTTCTAAAATGTATACATTAAGAGTTATCGGCATTTAAAATTTCTTTCCAAACGTAAACAAAATTTTTGAAAAATGAATTAAATGTGATGCATTTATTTCAAAAAAAAAAAAAAAAAAAAAAAAAAAAACGGTAAAGGACAGGCATTTTGTTCGCAGAAATACCTTTCACGTCATTTTCTTATAAATTAATGAAATCCAGATGTTAAATTATTTTTTTTTTACAAGTGAAGTTTCCATTTAAATTTATTGTAACAGTACAATGGATTGAATAAAATAATGTAAATCTAAGAAATTGCTAAGAAATTCTAAACATGCACAGGGCAAAATAAATAAATAAATAAACAAAAAATAAATAAATAAATGAATAAATAAATAAATGTAAATCAGGTTTCAGAAATTCTAAAAATTGTTCATATATCTTAATTACAAGCTAAAGGGGGGTTTATTTCTATATTATTCTATATATAATAGTAATTTCAGCAAATATATTAAATTCCAATGAACAAAATTAGGAAGTATAATAAGGCTATCTGTTTGAAACTTTACGATATTTTATAACACATAACATAAATTTTAAAAATAATGCCGCGTCAAAAATTATATGGTGGGGTGGAGCGCGTTTTGCCTACACAAGGGGGGGGGAGGCACTTTTCTAAATTTTAACGATATCCGTCATGTCACATATCATTACAAAGGGCTGTGACCACTTATTCATGTTATGCACCACAGGTGTCACCCCCACATTTTGCGCCCCCCCGACACTACTCATGTGATATATTGTTCGAAAGGCCTGTGACCGCTTATTCATATCTTCAGGGTCCATCCTCCCACTTTCACCCCTCGCCCTAAAGGGGGCACTTTTCTAAACTTTGTCGACACCTCTCATGTGATATATCGTTGGAAAGGTCTGTGAACGCTTAATCATATAATGCAGGGGGAGGGGGTATTTTCTAAATTTTGCACATACCCCTCATGTGATACATCGTTGGAAAGGTCTGTGACCGCTTAATCCTATTATGCATCTCCGGTATTCATCCCCCCATTTCCCCCCCCCCGAATGCGATTAGCTTTCAACACCGGGGGGCGCTTTCCTATCTCTGTTTCTATGGGTCAGATCACGACGTGGTATGGCTCATTCGACTCGACATTGATAGAGATTTCCAATTTTAATTCGTTTTTTCATCACCAGGGGGCACTTTCCTATCTCTGGTTCTATGGGCTGGATCACGATGGTGTATAGCTCATTCGACTCGACATCTATAGCCTTGACGATTTCAGTGCCTGAGGTCCATATAGAACAGATTGCGCTACCTGGTGGTGGAAGATGGAACTTGAGCGTGCGCAGCATGGCTGCTATACGGTGCCGAAGGCAGCGGGGACCCGTGTCGGAGGTTCGTTTGATTAGAGGTTTATACTTTTCGATGTGCAAATTAAGGGATTATCCGGTGCCAAAGGCAGCGGGAAACAAGGTCGAAGGTTCGTTCGGTTCGAGGTTTATCTTATTCGAGGTTTTACAAGATTCGAGGACCCGATGTAAATTAGGGGCCCTCTAGCGGGTGAAGCCAGCTAGTGCTAATTATAAAAGAGCGTGATATCACGTTTGATTTCAAATGCAGCGCTGACACGCTGTGTACGTATTCCATTTTTATTCATTTCATGGATAAGTCAGTGATATTTTTAACGCAGGATAACAAGTATTATAACAAGCCACATTTAGTATGTTGTTTTTAAGAGTGTAATTAGTTTAATTGAAAAATCTACTGGTATTTCTAGTTAGCCCTTTAAACAATGACTGAAAGTAAAATGTAATTTTAAATTATTTCTGATGTTTAGATTATTTAAATTATGTTTAATCTACACTGCTCAAAACAATTAAAGGATATTGCAGTTTTAGGTGGATTTTGTACCTGGGAAACTTTTTAGCTGATTGATACATGGTCGACAGACATAGTAGGTTATATGAGAATAAATTACACATGTTTGGCAGAAAAAAATGCATTTTATTGCGCATTTGTGTACAAAAGGAAAAAAACACAATTTGTGCATATGAGAAAAAAAGAATAAGAAAAGGTGTTTTCTTCAAAGAAAATCATTTTCAGTAGGGGGTATGGTTTCCACGGACGGCCAGCAACGTTGAACACCTTTGAGGCATGGACTCAATGAGGCTTTTAATGACGAGTTGGGGTATTCTGCCCCACTCTTCCAGAAGAGCTCTTTCCAGTTCTTGGAGAGTTTGTGGGGGTTGTTGGCGGCCAGAAACTCGTCTTCCTAGAGCGTCCCAAACGTGCTCGATTGGATTCATGTCTGGAGAACACGCTGGCCATTCCATTCGAACGATTCCTTCCTCGAAAAGGAAATCCTCCACCAGGTTTGCACGATGTGGCCTGCAGTTATCGTCCATTAAAATGAAGTTATCTCCGATTGCTGCAGCGTAAGGGACTACAATAGGTCTGAGGATCTCATCCCTATATCGGCGACCAGTCAGAGCTCCATCTCGAATGATGTAGAGGTCAGTGCGCCCGTCAATGGAGATGCCACCATACACCAACACTCCTCCACCGCCAAATCTGACACTTTCGTGCACGAACGCAGGATTATTCCTACTGCCACGGTCCCTCCAGATGAAAATACGCCTATTATCCGGATGCACAGAAAAACGGGAGTCGTCAGAAAACAGAATATTGCTCCATTCATTTCTCCTCCAGTTGACTGCTCGGTTGCCCACTCCCTGCGGTCGCGACGATGCCTTGATGTTAATCTAACACCTACCATCGGTCGGCGAGCATACAGACCTACAGCATGGAGCCGGTTTCGGACAGTCTGAGTTGAAATCGTGGTGCCTGTAGCCGAGCGAAGGTGTTGTTGGAGAAGAGTAGCGTTCATGTTTCGGTGTCTCCGAGCTGTTAACGCTAAATACCGATCTTCATTGGGCGTTGTTGCCCGTCTACGACCTTGCCCTGGTCTTCGGCCTGCACATCCACTCTCCAAAAAACGGTTCCAGATCCTGTAAATGACACTTTGTGACACTCCAATGGCTTGCGCTACTTCGGTTTGAGTTTGGCCCCCTTCTAACCTACCAACAATTCTCCAAGCTTCTGAATCTGTCAAATGACTTCTCTGAGACATCGTACTCATCGAAACAAAGCAATCACTGAATGCCGATCATCCTTGTCTTCATTCTCTTTTATCCAGTTGAAAGTCAAATTTCATTCGCTGCCGCTGAAGCGACGTTTTTGACGTCGAACTCAAAATTTGCATACTCCACAGTTTGAAAACCAGAAAAATTTGCATTTGTGATTCTCTTCTTCTATTTTCGGCAAAAAAAAATTTCGTTTATAACTTTAATTTATGTAAAACTTCAAATATCCTTTAATTGTTTTGAGCAGTGTATTTAAAAAAAAAGAAATGATATCTACAAAACAACTTTTCAAAAGTAAAAAAAGCCAAGCGCCCAAAAAAAAAAAAAAAAAAAAAGTTGTGGCTAAAAAATTGTGTGATATCAAATTTCCAAGCTATTATATTACTTATTTAACTTTTTTTCATTCAATAAGTTATCATATATATAAGTCGAGTGCCTACGTATATGTTAATAGAAATCTTTTTCTCCTGTACTAAATACATCCTAACGAGTTTCTGAAAATTCATTTTTTTTTCAAATTATGCATGATGGGCTTGGCGGCCATCTTTCCAAATTTCTAAAGTAAAAGCGTAATATGTTGGCAATGTAATATGTTTATAACAATTTCGAACTTCAGATTTTAACTACAGACAGATAAATTAGATAAGACTGATATTTTGAGAAATTGATTTTTACTAGTTTGAAATTATTAATTACTCTAAAATATAAATCATAAGATGAATCTTAAGATAAGTCATCATTATCTTAAGACACAATTTTCAGAGCATACAAGTCTATAAATGTAACGCTTAAAATATTTGCTTAAATAACAATTTTGAACTTCGGATTTTGGTGCTTAGAATTTTGTGAATAATATGCAAAGATGGACGCCAAGCCCATCATGCATAATTTGAAAAAAAATTGAATTTTCAGAAACTCGTTAGGATGTATTTAGTACAGGAGAAAAAGATTTCTATTAACATATACGTAGGCACTCGACTTATATATATGATAACTTATTGAATGAAAAAAAGTTAAATAAGTAATATAATAGCTTGTAAATTTGATATCACACAATTTTTTAGCCACAACTTTTTTTTTTTTTTTTTTTTTTTTTTTTTTTACGCTTGGCTTATTTTACTTTTGAAAAGTTGTTTTTGTAGATAGTTACTTACAGCAATCGTTTTCTTGAGAATGGTGTGTATAGCACAGATATTTATTTCACACGGTTGCACAAAAGAATTTGATTACACTACCGTCTATGGGTTGTAATTCCATAAAATGCTTTCCGTTATTATGCAGTTGCCTTATTTAAAAATATACGAAATTTGTATATGTTGCCGAAGATTTTAAAGTTATTTTCTCCTTTAAAAATATGGGGTGTAGCATTTATAATTATTTTGCAGAGCGACACAAAAGATTTCAGATGTATATTACACTTTTTTTTTCTATGACTTTTATTTAACTTATGATGCCTTATATACCTCTATTGTATATAACTAAATTTTCATCTAACTTTTCGGACGCAATTTAAACTCTCTTCTCATGAACGAATTTCGATCAAATATTCAGAATAAGCTTCCGGCATAGTCAAATTTATGCTTTCATAAAAAAATCACATGATAGTTTTTTTAAACTGATAGCTTCCCTGGTGGGAATTTGCATAGCGATAATTTTGAAAGGATTTTTTTATTTTTTCTTATATATAGCAATCATACTCAAAGTTAAAATTACATAGAAAATATTTAACTCAACTTTTTTTTTACGCTGATAATGCCACCTGACCGAGAAAAATAGATTAACCAAATTTAAACAAAGATGTGTTCTTCTTATGTTTCACTTTACGACAGCCGAGGCTAATTTTCAGATGAAGCATGTTTAACGTTGGTAACAACCTTGGTGGGATATTGCATAGCTAAAATTTTAAAATACATTATTTATGTTTCTCATATGAAAACCATACTTCTAAATAAAATTAGATAAGATAGATTCAACTGAACTTTCTTTTACGCCAATAACGCCCCTTAGTTAGAAATACATTAACCAAAATTTTAATACAATATTTATAGTAAGATTCTGTACTCAAGTTAGAAATAGATTGGACAGAACCAAAACAATTTATTTTTGTAGATTACTGGTAATAATGTTACTAAATTTATATAAAATTGATTTTATATGTTTTTTTAATACAATCTACAGAATAAACTCCTGCCATGATCTAACTTATGTTTTGATAACAAAAATTCCGCATCATAGGTTATGTTTTCGCATGTCAAAAGCATCGAAACCATACTCCAAATTAAAATTAGACAGGACAAGCCAACTAAATTATCTTTTACGTTAAAAATGCCTCTGGCGAGATATTGATTAACCAAATTTAAATAAAACTGTTTCACTGTATGATAGCTTTACTGAAGTTAAAAATCAGTAGGGCGGATTCAAGTTTTTATTTTCATTTATAGCGCCTCCTACAGTGAAATAGGTATTTAACTTTAAATAAAACTGATTTTTTGTTTTACTGTATTTTTGGTTGTACTGTACCCGTTCTCAAATTAACAATAATTTTAAAAGACACACACACACACACACACACAAATATTTTTATGTATAGTGCCGCCAGCCAGGAAACTTAGTAACTATATTTAAATAAAATTGAGTTTTTATGTTGTTTAGTAAATCCCCAGTATAAGCTTCAGCCAATTTATGTTTTGAAATTTATGTTTTTATAATATATACACTGGGCATATTTTAGATGGGATATGTTATGCACTGGTAGCGCACCTGGAGGGAAATTGAATTACTAATTTTTTAATATGGAGATTTTTTATGTTTTCTCATATGGCAACCATACTCCTAGTTAAAATTGCGTAAGACATATTGAATTCAACTTTCTTGTATACCTATGATGCCCCCTAGAAGGAAATAGATAAACTAAATTTAAATAAAATTGCTTTTTCATATTTTATTCTATGTAGCCGCACTCATGAAAAAAATATTTTCGGCAGATTTAATACAATTAATTTTTGTTTATAGCGTCCCCTTGCGGGAAACAGGGATAGAAATTTAAATTAAATTGATTTTGTATGTTTTTTAATATAGTTTTCAGAATAAGCTACTCCCATGGTCAAATTTGTTAAATTTTTTCTTATGAAAGTTGTTACGTAGGCAGTGCCGTATGGAGGGAAATTTCATAACTAAAATTATAAAAATAATTTTTTTATGTTTTGTCATATGACAACCAAACTCCAATTTAAAATTACAGAGTACAGATTCAACTCAACTTTCTTTTCCGATGATAATGCTCCCTGGCGAGAAATTGATTAACCGAATTTAAATAAGATGTTTTGTTATATATGACTGTATGGCATCCATACTGAAGTTATAAATCAATAGGGCAGATTTATCACAATTTTCTTTTGCGTTTATAGCGCTACCTGAAGGGAAATTTTCAATTCGTGGAATACACGTTTTTTTTCTTTTTTGAAAATCCTTTTCAAACATTAATAGTATATTAATATTTACCTATTTTGTTCACTTATTAAAATTTTCCGTAATTGAGACATTTTGATCGAAAAAAAAACTACTTTTGATTAGTAAACATACAAGACAATATCTCAAGCATAATATATAAAAATTTTAATTCTGAATATGGAAATAACTTGAAATTAGCAATTCCTTATTTGTAGTAGAAAATCAACTAAGCTGTTACATAAAACAGCTAAACTCAAGTTATATGAAATTAATATATCTGCAGCGTTGTCCGTCTATACTCAATTTTAGATTCTAAACATGCTCTTAAATCCAAGAAATTTGAATTGGTTATCGGGGAAATTGCAGCGTGCTTTCACCAATGAATGAATTAAGAACAAGTCACGCGACTACATTCCCAAGCTAAAGTTAAACCAATAGAGGTGTTGTTTATAAATAATTTTTCAATTAATTTTTTGCATAGGATATCTGAGTTCTAACGTTATATCTTTGTATTTTTTCGATTTTGGTTGTACATTCATTTGGAGGACACTTTTAATTCCCGTTCGTTTTGGTTGTATAGTGTTTAATGACAAAAGGACCTTTTAGGGACATGCTGCGCCAACTTTTAATTTCGGAAAAGAATTGGTTCGTTGGTTCCAAAATTGAAAGCCTTCTCAGAAATAAACTGCAATCAAAATCGAAACAGTACAATGATAACACGGTGAATATCGACCCCATATATCCTATGTAAAAAGAAAAAAAGAAAGTAAAATCATGCATCAAGTATAGATTATGAAACACTTTCCAACACTTCCAGGACATTTTAACAAACCTTCGCTGTTTATTAAGGTAAATAAGATACCTAAGTAAACATTTTAGAAAATGCTGAACACATTAGACAACCAGATTTCAGCAATTGCAGATCATAGCCAAAAAAGTACTCTAATTATTTTGTGCAGCTTGTATATAATTTATAGATTTGCATATACTCTTTATAGTGTGCTACCATTTAGTTTAGTAAGAAAACACATAACACGGTTGAAAATTCACAATCAAAAGTTTCTACCAATAGACGGAAATAAGAATATTTCTAAAATGCAAACGAAATTTTTTTAGGAATCCCTCCTTTTGTTCAACATTAGCTTGCAAATGTCGTCACGTCACTTGTAGGCTCTTAACAAACTAGTGAATTACGAATAAAAAATGCCCTTGAATATTATTCATTTGGATGTACGTCGAACCTACCGTCGGATTTAACTTTTAACATTTTCCAACATAGTTGAAAAGTATTTATGATTTCAGTTTGTCTGTCTATCTGTCGTCTGTTGTCTGTCTGTCCGTGCTCGAACTTGCGTAAATATATTCGGATTGTCATGTAATTGATATATGTTATTGAGGTTTACTATGGCATGTTTAGTATTGAAAATGAAGTATATAGCACATATAGTTTTTTAGGGACACTCAAAATAATTCCATTACTTTACGGTCTATGGGGAAATATCATTTGAGGTTTATTTTAATGATGTTACAGAATTTCAAATTTATTTAAATTAATATCTCTGAGGTGTACTACAAGAGGCTAACTATAGAATATGGTGTGCAAAGCACTTATAGTTTACAGGGACACTCAAAATAATTCTGTTACATTACGGTCTATGGAGAAAAAACGTTTGCGTTTTATTTTAATAATGTTTCACTATTTCAAACATATTGAAATTGATATATATCACTAAGGTTCATTTAAGAGACTTACTATAGTATATTGTGTGCATAGCATTCATCGTTCATTTACAGGCACACACAAAATAATTCGGTACTGCCTGTTAACATTAACTTTTTCAGTTGCTGAACACGTTTTTAAATTTAACTCATTTTTTGTCTATTACTTGGTGTGTATAAATTCTATAAATAATATACAGGGCAGCACAAAAATCCTCGAGTACACTTCCGTTTATTGACGGAAATTCCAGAAGGAGAATTTTAAACTTTGCTACGTATTTCCGAACTGAACTAAAATTTATTATTCTATGTAGTATATATACAAGTCTATAGATCATATACAGGGCTGCACAAAAGAGTTAAGATGTTTTTCCGAATATTGTTGGTAATTCCTGAAATTAGGTTTTTTATAAATTTTATACGTTTTCCGAATTGTTGACTTAGATATGGGAAGGGCTTGTTGAGCTTAAGCCGAAAGGGAGGCCTCCCGAGGGTTTGACCTTCACCTTGTTGACTTAGATATCATCTTTCACCTTATTAAATGGTAAAGATTTGTAAAACTTTTGTGCAAGTTTTGGAAAGTGTTACATAATCTATGCCTGACGGATGAATTTCCGTTCTTTTTATACTTGTTATTGGTCAAAATGGATTTTAGTATCATTAAGTATATTTTTTTCATTTTCAAGGCTCATTTATGATTAACTTCTACAAATTTCAAAACTATGCGTATGACCTTTACGACATTTTCAAATAATGATTTAAGGAGAACTTTTCGTTTAGAAAGTACGAAAAAGAAAGTAAAATATTCCCTTTAAAAATCTAAACATTTATGATACATTGAAATTCCTTTAATAAAAATATCTATGTTGGATCAACATCATAATTAAACAAGTTATACTCATGATTTTTTAAACGTATTAAAGTATATTTTATGTCCAGCAAATATAAATACTTCTTACTTTCATAAGGAACTCTTGTTTTTTCTTATGATTCCTATGAATGTTTAGTTTATCATTTGACTTTTTCTATTGAAAAGATGTCTGTTGAACTAGGCTGAAAGGTATTTAAATTAAAAAAAAGAAAAACTTGATATTTGGATGTGAAAAAATCTTCAGTTATTGACAGCTTAATTAATTTTTGTAAGAATTGTCATAACATTGTCGAAAGCAAAAAATCGATTTAAGAATCTTTTAGTAAAAATAAATATCTTAATAAAGACTATTCAAGTGTGTCAATCCACAAAAAAGTCATCAGTCACCTTGTTTTAACAGTATTTGAATGTTTTTATGTTACGATTAAAAAAACTTGCATTTTATTAAAACTCTTTTGGTGAGGACCGTATAGGTACTAAATATACAGTCGTGGCCAAAAGTTTGGACATTTTTTGAAAGTTTCATGTTTTTCAACTTTGTGTGCTTGTAGAATATATTAATTTTCACTCGTTTATATATCAAATTGAAGGTACTTTAATGTAGAATTTAATAATAAATTCATAATAATACAGTATAACAATATCTGTATTACAAAAAAAGTTATGCTCATTTTAGTAGAATAAACAAACACAAATCGTTTTGAATAAGGACGTGTTTTGTAATAAAAGCGTACTAGCCAATCACAAACACTGTTCTGAGGACCAATCAAATGTCTGTAACTATAGTTTAGGTTATTTGGGTGGTAAAAGAGTTATTGTTGTGGAAATATTTTGCGGAATGATGCATACTAGTACAATTAAATCGAGTATTGCTGTTCTTGAATATTTAAAGTCCTTTTTTAATTAAACTAATTTTAAACAATGTCATCAACAAGAAGAACTAATTGGACATCTACGAAAAGAAGCCGAATTGTCATATTGAGAGAAAATGGCCTCTCTTATGGTGAAATTGCAAGACAAGTTGGTGGTTCAGTGACTTGTTCTGGTGTACGAAAGTTCTGTTTACGTTATGAAAAAACGAAATCAGTGAAAATAAGGCCAAATCAGGCGACAAAAATGCACAAGTGCTACTGCCGATAGAAAATATAAACGGCTATGCCTTCAAGATAGAAAAATTTCATCAGATGCCATTAGATGTGAAATGAATGCAGCGGGTATTGCAGTAAGTTCAAGAACAATAAGAAGAAGGTTATCAGGATTTGGACTACAAGCTAGAATTCCAAGGAAAAAACCATATATAAATCAAAAGCAACGAGTTAAGTGGGCAAAAGAATACATTAAATGGTCAGAAAATCATTGGAAGCAAGTAATCTGGAGCGATGAGAGTAAAATATCGCTCTTTGGTAGTGATGGTAGAAAATACGTGAGACGTAGCGTAGGAGAAGCACGTCATCCTGATTGCATTGAAGCAACTACAAAAAACCTGATTGTGTAAGTATCACTTTAAAAAAATGTAAATCTAAGATAGATCTTACGATTAGTTTCATAACTTTCTTTGTAATACAGATATTGTAATACTGTTTTTAGTATTAAATTTTACATTAAATTATCTTCAATTTGATATATAAACGTTTGTATTTAAGTGAAAAGTAATATATTTTACAAGCACACACAGTTGAAAAACATGAAACTTTCAAAAAATATCCACACTTTTGGCCACCACTGTAAATCATTGTCGTTTACGCATATCAAATGTAAGAGCAATTTAACATACTTTGATTCTACATTTTCCTTTCCAGTAATTGCTTTTGAAAGTTTTATTCATAAGAGAGAATTGTTTGAAATAATTCTTTTGTACTAAGTGATTTATTCGACAAAGCAATTACAAGTATTCATTTACAGAAATTTTGAAATTAAATATGATTTAAGTAAAATGAATGATAAGATGTTCTAAGTTTGTGAGAAAAGTTCCATATAAATGTTTTCTGTTGAAACACTTCTGTTGGTCATTTTAGATTAAAATGATTATCTTTATAGAAGGGAAACTTATAATAATATTTTGATGCTGAAAGAATCTTCAATGAATGACTGATTCATTAACTTTTTAATACGTTTCATAACATTACCGATAACAAACCATCGAATTAAGAACTTCCATTTAAAAATAAATATTTTAGCAAGTGTGTAATTCGAAAAAAAATCATAAGTCGCGCGTATCTTGTTTTACCCAGGATTCGAATGTTTTTAAGTTAAATTTAAAAAGAAAACTTCCATCATATTAAAAAAAAATATGATCACTTAATGCGTTCAAAATATAAACCATTGTGGTTGACATAAATTAAAAGAAAGAGGTATTTAATATGCTGAGATTCTAAATTTTCCACTACAGTAACTGCTTTTGAAATATTTATTCATTGGAGAGAATGGTTTGAAAGAAATCTTTTGATTTTTTTGTCAAAGCAATTACAAGTATTCATTTATATATATTCTGTTGTTAAATCTGATTTATTTAAATATAAATGAATGAAATTCAATTCAATTTGTGTTCTAAGTTTGTTAAGAAAAATGATCATATAAATTTATATAAGATACTACTTTCCATTGAAAGGGTGTCTGTTAAACTACTTTAGACTAAAATGAAAACATATAATAATATTTTGATGCTGAAAAAATATCTTCAATGAATGCCAGCTTAATTTATATTTTAAGAAGTTTCATAACATTTTCGATAACAAACCATCTAATTAAGAACTTCCATTTAAAAATAGATGTTAAAAAAATCATCTGACTTTTTTTCCCAGGATTTGAAAGTTTTTACATTAAAATTAAACAGAAAACTTCCTGCCTATTAAATTTTTTTGATGATGATTGAATGCGTTCTAAATATAAACCATTGTGGTTGACGTAAATTAATAGAAAGAGCTATTTAATATGCTTCGATTCTAAATTTTCCGTTCCAATAACTGCTTTTGAAATATTTATTCATGGGAGAGAATGGTTTGAAAGAATTCTTTTGAATTATTTGACAAAGCAATTACAAGTATTCATTTATATATATTCTGGTGTTAAATCTGATTTGTTTAAGTATAAATGAATGATATTTACTTCAGTCATTGTTCTAAGTTCGTTAAGGAAAGCTTCATCTAAATTTATATAAGATGCTTCTCTCCATTGAAAATGGTGTCTGCTAAACTACTTTAGAATAAAAGGCATTTTTTATAAAAGGAATACATATAATGATATTTTGATGCTAAAAATAAATATTCAATGAATGACAGCTTAATTGATTTTTTTAAGAAAGTTCCTAACATCATCGATAACAAACCATCGAATTAAGAACTCCCATTTAAGATGAACATTTTAACGAATACTATTCAAGTGTTTATTTCGGAAAAAAAATCTTGTTTTTCTCTGGAGTTGAACATTTTAAAGTTAAAAGTAAAGAGAAAACGTCCATCGTAATGAAAATGTTTAGGTGATGGCTGAATGCATTCTAAATATGAGCTATTGTGGTTGACATATATTAAAGGAAAGAGCTATTTAATGTACTTTGATTTTAAATTTTCCGTTGAAGTAGCTTTTGAAATTTTTATTCGTGGGAGAGAATAATTTGAAGTAATTCTTTTAATTCATTTGCAAAAGCAATTACAAGTATTCATTTATAGATATTCTGATATCAAACCAGATTTATTTAAACATAAATGAATGATATTTAATGGATTTAGTTTTATACATTTATTAAGGAAATCTCTATTACATATAAGATATTTCTTTTTATTTAAAATGGTGCTTGTAGAACTGCTTTAGATTACAATGTATTTTTCAAAGAAAAGAGGATATTCTAAAGCTGAAAAACGTGAATGAATGACAGCTTAAATCATTTTTGTAATAGTTGTCATAACATTGTCGATAGTAAAGTATCGAATAAAGACTTTATGTAACGATTAAAGACTTTGTGAAAAATAAATATTTTAATGAAAGCTATTCATATATATTAATGGGAAAAATCAGATACGAGTATTTCGTTTTGCCCAGAATTTGGAAATTTTAAAGTTACAAATAAAAATAAAACATCCATTCTATTAAAACCGTTTTGATGATGACTGAATAAGTCCTAAATATAAACCATTGTGGTTCACGTATATTAAATGAAAGAGCTATTTAATATACTTTGATTCTAAATTTTCCTTTCCAGTAATTGCTTTTGAAAAATTTTATTCATCAGAGAGAATGGCTTGAAATAATTCTTTTGTACTAAATGATTTATTTTACAAAGCAATTACAAGTATTCATTTACAGATATTCTAATATTATATCTAAGTTATTAAAGTATATATGGATGATATTTAATGCAGTTAGTGTTCTACGTTTCTTAAGAAAAGTCCTATATAAATTTATATAATAATACTTTCCATTGAAAATTGTGTATGTTGACCTACTTTAGACTAATAAGATATATATATATATTAAAAAAAAAACATCTTGATGACGAAGAACCTTCAAGAGATGACAGCTTAATTGGTTTATCTAAGAATAGTTATAATATTGTTCATAACAAAACATCGAATTAAGAAGTTCTATTTAAAATCTAGCCGAAATTTGCCCGTTTAGACAGCATCTTGGGAGGGGAAGGGGACGATGCCATTTACAGCGTATAGCCCGAGTTTTGTCAGAGGCCCAGAACGTGCATTTCACATGCAAACAGAAAATAAATAAATTAAATTATACGAAAATAACTAATAAAAAAATATAAAAAAATTAAATAAGTATATCGCGACACAAAACAGTAAATTTTATTCATGATACCCCTGACATAGAGCCGCTAGGCCCTGCCCGTGCTAATCTATGGGGAAGGCAGAGCTTCCATATGAAATAAGCAAAACTGGGTCAGCCTAAGATATATCACGATCATTGTAAATGGGACCAGGGGATTTAGCGGCCATAAATTGTTAATAGGGTGATCAAAATAACGAGGTCCTGTGTGCTTCGCAGCCTTACATCCTTAATACGGCGATCACTATAACCGGCTTCTGTGTGTTTTCCACCTCATAAATCATTAAAATGACGATCACTAATGCGAGGCCCTGTGAATTTTGCGTACATAAACCTGTAAGATGACAATCATTTTAACAAGTCCTGTGTGTTTGATGCCTATAAACTGGTTATACGACATTCAATGTAACATAGCCTTGTGCATACTCGTGCCCACAAATATGTCGATTAGTATTTAAATCGTAAATATCAACTTTGAAAAAATGTTTTTTTTTAGAAGATTAGGAAATTCACTGTATTTTGTATAAAGATTTATAACCGATCGCTAAAAGACGAAAAGCAGCCAATCAATTTATAAAATTTTAAATTTAAAAAATCGACTGAACAAAATTTTCTTTGGAAAAATGTCTTACACAAATATCTAATCAAATATCAGCAATAGTCGTCTTATTCGTATAATCTTACATAATCAGGTTCATAGCCAAGGTTGGCGACAAACATGAGCGATGGTGGCAACAAAGTAGTTTCAAGATTACGAGAGCGAGAACAATGGCCACTACAATAAAATTAGTTTTCCGTCAAATCACGCACGCTAAAATATAGAAGTTGGCTATAGGCTTGATTACAGAAAAATCTCTTGTTTTGGATCTTCAATATCCTCTTTCACTTCCTTGGGGGGTTAAATTTATAAAATCCCGGGAATACGGGTTTAACCATTTTTTTAATGGATTTATCATGCGGCATTTCACGCTCCTACCACAAACTAGTGTTAAGATATGCTGAAATGACCAAAAACTTTCGACAGCCTCTTCTACCCACGTAGGAATTGAATTAAAAAATATATTTTTTTAATGGCTATCTATTATGTGTTACGAATGTTTACCCAGAAGTTCTTGGTTCTAGATTCAATAGTTTTGTCAGTGCATTGATGGATCAGTGAGAAGAAAGCCATTACAATCTGTATAGATATACAGACATAATATATTTCTTATAAAAATGATTTTTGCTTCATTTCCACGGAAAACTTCTTTCCCTTAATTCCAGACAAGAGTGGATGGAAATATTCTCTACATGTTTCCCTACATCAGTAAAATAGATTCGGTAGTTTTCTGTTACACCAATCCCATTGTCGCCAAATGAAACATAATTTACAATAACCCTGTATATTTTCAATTCGAAAAATTGCAAATTAAGATGTTTTGCGTGGATACTATTAAATAACAATAAACAAACTGATTCATGTGAGTCACGAAGTTTGTCACTCTTCAAAAACTAAAGCTACTTTAATTGGTTAATAGGAGAATGCCGTCATAGGTATTTTCTGATTTTATTCTCTGCAGACAAATGAAGCTTATAATGTTCAATGTGGTTTGAAAACGTTAAAAAATACAATCAATTGCCCGTATTGGTTTTCTTCAGTCACATGACTTGAGCTATTGTAATGTTGTATGACTTGAGCTATTGTAATGTATTGTATTGTTTATTAGTCTAATAAATGTGTTAACCGTCGTGGTTGACGTATATTTAATAAAATTTCATTCTAAAATTTCCGGTTTCAGTAACTGCATTTGAAAGTTTTATTCATGAGAAAGAATGGTTGGAAACATTTATTTTGTAGAAAATGATTTATTTAATCTCTGGGTCGAGACATTGAAATATTTAAAACAAAAAAGGTGTAACAGAAACACACAATGATACAAGAAGTGTTAACAAAGTAACTACAAGTATTCATTTACAGATATTCTGATATTAAAGTCGAGTTATCTAAGTACTAATGAATGAATAAGGGAAATTTAATTCCGTTAAGGTTCTTAAGAAAGGATCGATAAAAGTCTATATTTAGTCCATTTTAAACCGTAGATATATATAGAAATCTCTACTAATAGGGGTTTCAATTAGCGACAAATTTAATGAAAATTTCATTTGTTATATTTTGTTTCAAAATACTTCCCATAATTAGCAAGTTTAGCTATGCTTTAAAAACATTAAAAATTTTGCGAAAAAATCGCAATGATCATTTTTATTTTATAATACGTTTCTATGTAACCAATGTATAGGGTGTTCAAAAAGTCTTTCCCTGATTACAAAGTTTATTTTAAGATTTAAGATTCTTATTTATATAAGATTGATATGTGGAACTGATGACAAAATGTTGGAAAACTAACCATTTTTTTTGTTGCATGTTTCCATAACGTGGCTGTAATCTAGTAGTGCCAGTGTCTAGGAAACCGAGCCACGTACCGAGAACTGGACAACCATCAACTTCAGCTGAAAGGGTGAGAGAAGTGAAACAGTCTGTTTTGCGAAGTCCCAAGAAATCAGTGCGAACGCTTTCACAGGAATTACAGATGCGAAAAGGGTCTTCTGATAGCAGAGGATACACAGAGCTTTTTTTCTGATTTGTAAAAATTTCCAGTTTTCTGGACACTGACATGGCTACACTACAGCCACGTTACGGAATCCTGTAACAAAAAAACTTGGTTAGTTTTCCAATATTTTGACACCAATTTCACTTATATATAGCATTTATGAATACATTTTGTAATCAGGGAGAGATTTTTCGAACATCTTATATCCTTAAACATTTTTCATATATATTTCCTACACTTCAAACGATTTCTAAAATGTTTCTCTTATAACAGAGATTTTTATGGAAATGTTATTTTCATGATATTTACAATGTATATATGATATTTACAATGTAGCACTGTAGTTACCTACGGATCCAGTAATCACTTATAACAAAATGATTGAAGAATATATTTTGATTTAAATTATCCGGTCAAGTAGCTATTTTTGAATGTTTTGCTCATGAGAGAATGGTTTGGAATAATTCTTTTGCTCATAACGGTTTACTTAACAATGTAACTAGAAGTGTTCATTTACAGATATTCTACTATTAAATCCGAACTATTTAAATATAAATGAATGATATTTAATGGAGTTAATTTTTTTTAAGGAAAGCATGATATATGAGTAAATTTATGTTTAGTCCAATTTGTGTCTTTGATCTGTAAATGAATATCTATTAACGAGAAATCCAATTAGAAACGAATTCAACGTTTATTCTTCCGTTATTCTTTATTGTTGTAAAATTATTTTTGTTGAGCTATATTTTAAATAAATAATCAAAAAGTAATACTGCAACAATATTAGTTATCAACTTTCATTTTATAACACGTTCCCATATAATCCAAGTAGTTGTCATATGTTTTCCATCTCTTTCGAAAATAGCTGAAAATGTTCCTGATGTAGTAGACTTGGTTACAAAAATTTAACGTCATATTGCAGATACCTACTGTTCCTATAAAATTTACATTATATTTAGAGACCATTCGGAAAATGAAAGATCAGAAATCTGATAAACAAAAAAGGCTTTTCTGAGGTTTCTAGATAAACTTCTGAAACAAAAGTATTTTTATATTACCCGATCATTTGAGAAAAGACGTTTATGTTGATTTCAGAAATCTGTTTCTCACTGAGATTTTTTTCTTTCCGAGAGAGAAATAAACTAATAGTTCTTCGAAAAAAGTGCAATTGTTTCTTTTTTATTATATGAGTAAGGTTTCTAAAATCATGAGTATTTACGAAGTTATACGGGATTTTTTAGCCCATTTCTTCTACAACAGCAATTATTTGTACAATTTTTTTAGAGTTCATGAAATTTAAAAAATACGACAAAATATCACAAAAAATATTTAGTTGATTACATTAAACATATTTATTCATTTTAAAAAGTAAGTAATAAAATTTAGATATTAGTTTATATATATTTATGAATTTTTTTGGAAACTATTTTCTTTTGGGGGAAAAAGTAGGATGCAATAAGGCAAAAGCTGCACAAATATTATTTTTTGAACATTATTTATTTAGCCGAAAGCATTAATATTTTCTTTTTAATTTTAAAACACGTGTTTTTTACAATAAAATAAGAGAATAAAATTCAGAAAAATGGAACATATTTTATTATATAATATTATCTTAAAAGGTAGACAACAGTTTCTAAATCACATGTAAAATATCTGATATCATGTAACTTTTTTCTGGGGTACAATGCTTTTTTAAATAGTTTTAGCAGTTAGCTAAACTCTAAATTGATCGCTCGGCTAGAAATAAAAATATGATTGCTAAGCGTTTTAAAAATCTCTTGTAAAATAGCAGAGATTAATGTACATTTTCTCGAGAACTACTAAAGAATCTAAGAATATTACATTCTTTAGAGATCTAAATTAATAAAATATTATTGCTTAGAAGCGTTAAATACTTGTTAAAACTGCTAAATATATAAGAACTTACAAGATTCGATATCACCTATTAGATCATTTTCAAAGTTTAAATTACGATGTAATTCGCCATTATTTTTCTCCCTGCGATGAAGTGAGGTGAGGAATGGCGAATTACATCGTAATTTCAGCTTTGAAAATGATCTAGGTCTAGGTGATATCGAAATTTGTAAGGTCTAATATATTTTACTGTTTTTACTAGTTTTTAATATTTCTAAGCAATAATATTTTATTAACTGAAGCAATTTCAATACCCTTTTCAATAGTTTAGGTAGTAGCTAAATTATAAAGTAACAGTTCTACAAAAAAATTACAATAGTTATGTTAATTTCGCAAACAAAAGAAATCTACATTTTTTTTTAGTAAAATAACTATAGAATTTTTTATTTTGAATTTTTGCCAAATTACCAATTTACAGTTTAGATACTGCCAAAACTATTAAAAAAACTGTAGCATATTACTGACTAGCTGCTTGCTCTCTTATGAAAGTAGTTTAGTGTTGTATGGATTTTTGAGTTTTGTATGTGAACGTGTTGTCCTGAATCTAACATTTGTCCGTGAACAAGCTACTATTATGTCGTTCATTTAATTTTCGCAGAGTATGCCTTAATCTTCTGGAATTTTAGTTTCACGATTAATTCAACCGATGAAATGTTAATTAGTTTTCTGTGGTCGTCTAGCTTCTATAAATATGCCGGTAGAATTTATATACACCTGATTTTTTTGTAGCTCGTTCTTTCTGTAAAATCAAAACTGTATTTGAAATTTCATATAGCAGTCCACGTGCGTATAGTTAGTGACGTCCGTTTTGACTGAATTATGGAATACGATTCTTAATCTGAGAGTTTGCCGATGTGCTAAGGTGTTCAGTTTAACACTTTGCCGTCCGGCGACACCACAGTGGTGTCGTAATTAAAGTAACTTAATTTTAATCCTTAAATGCTACATTGGCACCAGAATTTTGGAATGAAAAATTCCCATTTATCAAGTATATGAAGGAAATATTTTAATCATTTTCGAATAAATTTGTTTCTAAATTCTGGTGTCGATCAATCATTTCAACATTTTACGAATAGAAGTATTTTTACGAGACATGCGGACGGCAAAGTGTTAATACTTCAAATAATAGTATATTGGAACCCACGGTTTCCCTTCAATTAGTGACATTACCGTATTTCTAGTGATGTTGCGTATAGTACTACTTCAGAGTTACTAGTGACATTTTTGTAGCATGTTGAAGTGAACGTCTATTAGGTTCCAGAATACAAGCCACGTAGCCATGCTATTTCAAGCTAGTGAGAGAATTTCTTGGTGTTAGCATCGCCCTCTCATTATTTTAGTGCTTGAGCTTCAAATTTGGTCATTATTAATTTAACTTTCCTACTCCACTGCCAAAGTCCTTTGCTATTGAAATTAAATAAATTGTTTTTATTGTTAATTGCTGTCTTATATGACTTCTTTCTTAGCTGATGGACCCAAATGTTCCGACACAAAGTATGTAGTAGTTCCCAAGTAAAAGGTACATCATTGTGAGCTGTTTCACATGAGATTTCTAAACTGTTGTCACCCTTTAAAACTAAGTATTTATATTTTAAAATGATGTTAAACTGCTGTTAAAATAGTATATTTTCCCTTGTTTCAAGTACGTCAAGATCAAGTTTCATGAAGAATTTCGTTTATTTTATTAAATATCATATTTTTGTCATATTTCGTTTTAGTTAAAAGTGTCTTTCGGTAGTGATATTTTAATTAATTTACTAACTATCAGCCTAAATTAAACAAATCAAATCAAACTATTCAAATAAATTTCTTAAAATTTCGTATCAGTTGCAAAAATACAAACAACAAAATGGAAAAAAATCCATCTTCTCTATAAAGCGTAGCATAGATTACTGTTTTCTGAATGAAGATTTATTCATAGATTTATTACATCTTTGAGCAAAATGTATTACAGTCTAGCACTACATAGAATACTTGAATAAGCAACATTTGATTGGGAACAATGAGATAATTATTAAGCTGGTCTGAATTAAATTTATTTAATTTAGAATTTGTTTAAAATAAAATGCTTAAACATTTGAATAAGCTATAAGAGAATATATTTAATATTTCGTTTATTTTACTATATACTTGCTTATGATAATTCGCTTTACTTAAAAATGGGATTTTTCCAGTGATATTTTAATTTATCTTACTTATTTCCTATCAGTGTAAAAGAAGCAAATCAAATACAATTACTTAAATGAATTACTGAAAATTTTTAAATCACTAATAAAAATTGGATACAATACAATGAAAAAATCTCATCAGTTCTTATTCGACCCCTTCAGCAATTACCGTCGATTATATAGATTAATGCTTTCTTAATGAATATTTATTCACAGATTCATTACTTACTTGTAAATTCAATGTAAATACTCCATTACATAGAATATTAAAATAAAAGAAATTAAAATATCATTAGAAGAACACTGTTGTAAGTAAAACTAAATATACCAAAATTGTAAATAGTAAAATTAACGAAACGTTAAATATATATACTTTTATAACGAATAGAAATGCTTAAACATTTTATTTTTAACAATTTAGGCAGTTTCAAATAGTCCTGTACAATTACAAATTATATTAATTTAATTTAGACCAGTTCGTTATTATATAATTGTTACTAGTCAAATATAATTAAAATAATGATAATTATTAAACTGGTCTGAATTACACTTATTTAATTTGTAAATGTAAAAGATATATTTTTAAATAAGTTAAATATATATATATATATATATATATATATATAATTCTTTTAAATTCGACAAGACCTAATTTCAATAAAATCTACATTACCTACTTGTGCAAAATATATTAGTCTTTCATTACATACAATACTCAAATAAGCAACATTTGATTGGAAACAAATGGATAATTATTCAACTGGCTTGAATTAAACTTATATAATATGCAATCATATCAGACAATTTGAGACAGTCTAAATTGTTTAAAATAGAATGTTTAGGCAATTGCATTAGTTATGAGAGTATATATACAGGTTGTCCGAGAAGGGAAGAATCCTTTTAAAATTAAATAATTAGAAAACGGTTAACAATAAAAAAGCCCAGCTTATTACATCTTTATTAGAAAAACAGTAAATTTTTAACCAAGCAAATTTAAAACGACTTTAAAATTTCGCCAACAGGTGGCGTTGTAAGTTGAAACAACTAAATGACAATATTTTCGAAACATGCACCAATTACAGCAATAACATGATGTAGTCTTATAACAAAACTATCCGATACACGTGAATACGTCTCATCAAGAATGTCCCCACATTCCTTACAGATGTAATGTTGTAGTTACGCTAAAGTTTGTGGGTTTTGAAGGTAAACCTTGTCTTTAAAAGTCAACTTTGTCTTTAAATGTCGGTACAGAAAGAAATGGCAAGGATTCAAATCTAGCGAATATTGTCATTTAGTTTTCTTGGGGAAAGTTCTCTAAGTTTTTTCAGATTACAGCGCCACCTATTGGCGACATTTTAAACTAGTATTGAAAGTATTTACTTAAACATTTGTTGCTATTTTAATAAAGAAGCAACAAACGGGGCATTTCTATCGTTAACCGTTTTCCAATTATTTAATTTTAAAAAGGGTCCCACCTTTTTGGGACACACGGTATTTACCGTTTCCTTAATTTTACTAAATACTTCCTTGTCATATTTCGTTTTATTTAAAAATGTGATTTTCTAGTGATACTTTAACTTATTTTATTCAGTTACTATCAGTATAAAAGAAACACATGAAATCAAATTATTCAAATGAATTTCTTAAAATTTTTGTATGAGTAACGAAAATAGATAGAAGATAAAAAAAAAAGTACCATCGTTTCTAAAGCGTAACGTTGATTAAAGTATACTTAATGAACATTTATTCACAAATTCATTGCCTACAAGCGTAAAATTTAATGTGAATCGTGCATTACATGGATTACTCAAATAAATAACATTTGTTTATTGGAAACAAACAGGTAATTATTAAAATGATCGGAATTAAATTAATTTTTTTATAATGACGTTTAAAAGCCTGTAATTAATTATTTATTTGTTTTATTCTTTTAAAATACTATTAGACGTAGCTTTCGTAAGACGTTTCATTAATTACTTTTTATTTCCATCTTCTTGTCCCATTTTTTAAACTTAAAAAATTTATTTTTCCAGTGATATTTTAATTTCTTTTATTCATTTACTATCAGTGTTAAAGAAGCAAATCAAATCAAGATATTCGAATGAAATTGTTAAAATATTTATATTAGAAATGCAAATCGATACAAGAAAATGGGGAAAAATGCCGTCGTTTCGAAAGCGTAACACTAATTAATGTTTCCACATAATGAAAATGTATTCACAGATTCATTATCTATTTGAGAAAAATTTAATTCATACCTTACATTACATAGAATACTAAAATAATCCCTATGTGGTGATTGGAGGTAGTGGTGGTATTTGTTACGGCCGATTATTTGTGCGATGAATATGAATGGCGTCCGTGGGGTCTTTCTAAGGGAACTTAACCCGTATTTATGTAGTGTCGAAAAACATTACAGAAAACTAGGGAGAAACCACCAGTTATTGACACCTAACGAGTAGATGACACTTTAGTAAAATTCTAACTCAAATAAGCATTTTGTTGTAAAATTCTGCAAAGTAATGTCATCTAGTGGTAAATTAGACACATATTTTTATTTTAGAGTCAATTTATTCACCGCTAGAGGACCAAGAACATATTCAATGCTGAAGAAACATTTAAGACTAGAAAAAGTGCCAATTTCAAGCAACCATATCTTATTTCTAAAATTAAGGAAGTGTTTTTTCTAATCTATTTGTAATGCAACCATTCTAACATTTTTCTTAAAGTTATACTTGTATAAATTAGCTTAAAGATGCATATAATATATTAGGGCCATGATTTAGGGTTTATAGTTATTTAATCTAGCTTAATGAGGGTTTGCCATTTCTTGGTTCCTAGAATTTCATTTCACCAGTCTCTGACAGAGGTCTTAGTTATTGATTATATATCAGAAAGTTGAAATCTATTATTTAAACTGTTTAAAAATGCATAATAATAAGTTCATTTATCTTGTAGTAAACACCATTAAAATTTAAGTTGTTTTACCGGTGTCTGACACCAGATGTCAGTTACTGGTTCGTAAATGTCAGTTATTGGTAATCTGCATAACTAATAATGCAGTATTAAATATTACTCCTATATACTCTTACTTATATACTCTGCATGACTAATAATGTTGTACAGCTTACTAAATCCCTCTTTTTATAAAAAAAATATTAGCGTTTTTTGTTTTTATAATAAAAAATAAAGTTTGTTTAAAGCATTTTAATCTTTTCAAATAAAATGTCAGTCACTGGGTTCACTTTGTGTCAGTTATTGGTGTTCTAAAATAGGTATGGTATCAGTTACTGGAGTTTTTGACCATATTTATGAATAAAATTAATTTTTAATAATAAAATGTATATTTTTTCAAAGTTTGACAACAATAATTGTTTAATATATCTCTACTATCCCTTCAAAAGCAAAGATAAGTATAAAATAGATTTAAACTTTTGTAATAGTGATTTGCACAAGAAAGAGAATCCTTAAAGTGTCAATTACTGGGGGTTTCACCCTACGCATGGTTAGGCCGACGAGAGAGACATGGGTGGTGATTGGGTAGAAATAGATAATTTTTAAACTAGCATGAATTAAATTAATATAATTTGTGATTAAATCGGTGATTGTTGAAAAGAACTGAGTCTATTTTCTGACTTACCAAGTCATGGACATAGCGCTTTTGAAGACTCAATTTTTAAATTCCTGCCTTAGGTAGTATCCGGACGAAGTTGCTTTTTTCACAAAACGGTCAATAAACATGATAAAATATTGAAACCATGTTAAAATGAGACCTGTCAAAATATGTACTTAGTTCCTTTCAACAATCAGTGATTCAATAGTAAAATGCATATTTTATAATAACGTTAATAAATAAGTTAGTTTTATTAACATTGTAGTGGACCCTTCAGGCCCGCCAACTAAGAAAGTAGCCATGAAATGGAAATTAACAATATCAATGATTTATTTAAAGCAACAACGATGATGGATGGCAGTGTAGCGGACACTTTTAAACTAACGATGGTTTAAATTAAGGTCGAGACACTAAAAACATGCAACAGAAAATGCTATCCCTAAGAAATTCACAAAATTCTATCTCTAACTCAAAGTAAAGTGGCTGCGCTGATCTCTCACAGGAATTTAAGGAAATATCACTTCAGCTTATGATAAAAACCTCACTAAGAAGAATGTCGTTAGCACTGTAAACTGTCACTGAAAATACTATACATGTCACTCTAAAATACTGCAAGAGAACTAACAAGGTAATCCCGTGGATTCCAACTTTCTTTATTTGAAATACAAGTTTCTCAATTTCAACACATTACCACGCTTTCAAAGCTCTCAGTCTCTCCAAAAAGCAGCTCGAAATAGACACTGTCTATTCAGCACGTGGCAGATTCTATCTTCAAAATCATGAAGAGATGAAATTCCAGTCTGATTCTCCACAAAGGGCAAGATGCGACCAAATACCCAGGATATAACTTCTACCGCCGTATTTATACCAGCTAGACGATCACAGAAACCTAATTATCATATTATTGCTTGAAGTAACAGTGAAAACCAGATTCCTGGAGATTCAGACACAATTTATGAAAGTTGAAGGGGCGTCAGGGTAGGTGACTAATTCACGCACAAATGTTAGAATTAGATCAACACGATCACACATAAAACTCAAAAATCCATTTGACCCTATGTTACCTTCATAAGAGAGTAGCTAGATACTTATGCTACAACATAATGAATAATCATTTATTATTTATTATTTTAATAACAGCAACACTAAATACTTCGCACAAAATATTTCGTTAATTTGAATATCTTCTTGTCACAATTTGTTTTGCTTTACAATGCGATTTACTAGTAATATTTTACTTTATTTATTTACCATCATTGTAAAAATGCAAAGAAAATCAAAGTATTCAAATGACTTTTGTTAAAATTTCTGTTTTAGCAACGCAACAGGACACAAGAAATTTTAAAATATTGCATCATTTCTAAAATGTAACATAATCTCAAATATTTGCCTAACTGAATGATAATTTATTCATAGATTCATTACCTACTTCTGCAAAATTTAATGTGAATCTATTTATTGCATTATATAGATACTCAAATATTAACATTTAATAGGGAATAAATAGATAATTATTAAAATTTTCTGAACTAAATTGATTTAATTTGTAAATGTATAAGACAAATTGAGAGGAGCCAAATTGTTCAAAATGAAATATTGAAGCATTTGCATTAATTATAATAGTATATATTTAACATTTTGCTAATTTTACTTACTATCATCTTGTCATATATTGTTTTATTTAAAAATCTGCTTTTTTAGCGATACTTTTTTACTTTCTTCTGCTTATTATAAAAGAAAGTATTGCAATCGAAATTCTTTTTCGACGGTTTACACGTTTTATGGGTCAGAGATCCAGGTAAATAAGTTTTTACAAAATGTCTGTCTTTCCATGTGTCCATGTGTGTGTGTGTGTTCTCTTTGTATAATCAAAAAGTGTATGAAGAGCATAGAACTGAAAGTGCATAGAACTGAACCAAATTTCATATATATGTTTTTGGCTATGGCCAGCAGATCTTAGTTGAGTTTGGGGATATTCCACCGGAGTTAGGTGCTGTGATGAAGACTTTTGTGCCACTTGTATTATTGTATCATCGAAAAGTATATGAAGTTATTCACAGAATTGAACCAACTATCATATATATGAGGGGGTCGGGGCAAGAGAGTGCTTAGCCACATTTTTGAACTTCTGAGATATTTCAATTTGAAAATTTGATCAAATACTCAAATTAAGATATATAACCTACAGTTTTTTCGCCAATGTCTTAGTAAAATTTGAGATATTCTGAGTCACAATATGGCATTACTTTAATGATATTACTATTACGTTTTTTGTAAATTAGCTATCTTCATTGAGGGCATAAACATCTGGGGCGAAAAGGAAACCTGTCACATATGCTGCCACCAAGTGACATTAGAAATAAATTATATGTTGGATATTATAATTTACAATATTAAGCAAAATATTACAGTGTTATTTCACCAAAAATGTGGATTGGCACTTTTTTGCCCCGACCCCCTCATATGTTTTTACCATAGCCAGCAGTTCCCAGTTGAATTTGGAGATTTTCCACCGGTAGGGATCGCTGTGATAGTTACTTGTATGCTATTTTCATTATTGTATCATCGAAAAATGTACGAAGTTATGCACAGAATTGAACCAAACTGCATATATATGTTTTTGACTATGGACGTGAGATCCCAGTTGAAAATGAGGATATTCGCCTGGAAAGGGGAGTTGTGGTAGCGATTTTTGCGCGATTTTCTCGATTTTTTGCATTTTAAATAAAGTATTTATGAATATTTTCCAACGACATTTTATATTTAGATGCAATGTAAAAGGCCGAGTTTTGTATAAAAGTTAAGTGAAAATCGGCCTGAAGATAACGAATTTTGTTCGTTTTTCGTGACTGTCGAAATTTTTTTTATTAAATCACCTAATTGTCTAATCTATGTTTTATTTGCATATTTGTAATAAGCAAAAATTTTCACTTTTTTTGATATAATATCCGTTGATCAGACTGTATTAAAAATACCCCCCACCCACTGTTTAAAAAAATTATTGACAAAAAGCTAATCAAGGAATAAATAAAAGGTATGTTAAATACTCATTTTTTGTTTCTAAAAATACGCTTTTTGAAGTAATAACATGTATTAGACAGAAAAAAGTTTTGGGATTGACACATCCAGTTAGTTTCATTTACTATCGGTGTAAAAGAAGAAAATCAAATCAAATTATATATGTGAATTTCTTACATTTTTGTATTAGTAACTCAAAGGGATAAAATAAATTACATCGTTTCTAAAGTATAACATTGATTAATGTTTTCTTAATAAAACTATTCACAAACTCATTATCCTCTTGAGAAAAATTTAATGTAAATCTATCGTTGTTTTATTACATAAATTATTCAAGTAAGTAACAACAAAATATAATTATTAAACTACTTTGAATTAAATTTGTTTAATTTGTAATTGGAAAAGAATATTTGAGACAAACTAAATATCTTAAAATAAAATACTTAATCCTTTCTAATAGTTATAGGAATATGAATAATTTATTCAAAATGAGTAATTTATTTAAAATGAAACTTTACTGTTATTTTTAAAACCGCTAAAGGTTTAGATGATTTTATTTTCGTGATTAAAAGTTAATCGTATGTATTCTGATTTAAATCGATTCATAGCAATTCAGACATAATACATTTTTATTAATTACGAACAATAGAAATTTCTAGTACAACGATGCTTATAAAATAGATGAAACATAAAAGATGTATGCAAAAACCAATGAATGATATTTTTTATGCTGTAGTTGAAATAGTCGAAAATATTATTTAAAAAATTGTGTAATGTAGAGAATGCTTTAAAAGTATAAAATATGAAACGATTTTCAGATAATATTTCAAATTTTAATTGCTTAAAAGTCGTATAGCCAACGTAGTGAAAAAGTATCCAAGCCAGGACCCGAACCCGGGTTATCAGTATAGCGCACTGACGTTCTACCAACTGAACCACTTGGAACGATACCCAGCCTGGTACTTCCCACTATCACATGTTGGGAAGGCTACAAACGCAGCACAAGATGGAATATTTTCCCGCGAGCCATAAACCCTGGGGAAACACGAAACTAAAGAAAATCCAGCATTGATAATTGAATAAAACTGTTTTTATACTTGGAAATTTTTCCATAGAAAATTTAACGCCTTTCATTCATAGTATTTCAAATTTTAATTGCTTAAAATTGGTTCAGTTGGTAGAACATCAGTGCGCTATACTATTGACCGGGGTTCGAGTCCTGGCTTGGATAATTTTTCACTATGTTTGCTATACGCCGTTTAAGCAAGTAAAATTTGAAATATTATGAATGCAAGGCGTGGGGAAATTCTATGGAATAATTTCCAAGTATTAAAATAAATTTTCAGATATTTAAACTACATTGTAGTTCTAAACAAGAACCAAAATTAATGCGTCAAGCATAGATTATGTAGCACTTTCCATCACCTGCAAAATACTTTCAGAAATATTTACCCTTTAATAAGGTAAAAGATGATGTTAACCATCATCTTTCACCTTATTAAATGGTAAATATTTGGATTAAGTAAACAGTTTGGAAAACGCATAACACATTTTAGGAAAAACCCAATTTTAGGAATTTACAGCAATATTTGGGAAAATATCCGAATTCTTTTGTGCAGTCTTGTATATTATCTGTATATTTGTATATATACTACATAGAATGATAAAATTTAGTTCCGTTAGGAAACGCAAAGGGCAGTGGATAATTCCCCTTCAGCAATTTACGTTAATAACCGGAAATGTACTCGAGATGTCTTGTGCTGAGCTCTATCTGATTTAGAGAATTTATACACACCAAGTAATAGTCGAAAAATTAGTTAAATTTAAACACGTTTACTCTTCAGCAACTGAAAAAACACTTTCAGCAATTATTATTAACAGACAGTACTGTAACCGAATTCTTTTGTGTGTCCCTGACAATGAACGATGAATGCTATACACACAATGTTCTATAGTAAGCCTCTTGTAATGCACATCATTAAAATATATTAATTTCAATACGTTTGAAACAGTGAAACATTATTAAAATAAACCGCAAACGATTTGTTCCCATAGACTGTAATGTAACTGAATTCTTTTGAATGTCCCTATAAGCACACCATATTCTGTAGAAAGACTCAAGTAATGCACCTCAGTGATCTATATCAGTTTTAGTATTTTTGAAATACTGTAACATCCTTAAAATAAACTGTAAATGATTTTCCCCATAGACCGCAATATAACGGAATTCTTTTGAGTGTCCCTGTAAATGGACTATAAGTGCTACACACTTCATTTTAAAGACCGAACATGGAATCTCAATAACATATATTAATTGCATGACAATCCGAGTATATTTACGCAAGTTAGAGCACAGAAGTACAGAAGACAGACAGACAGACAAACCGAATTTATAAACACTTTTCAACTTTGTTCGAAAGTGTTTAAAATAAAGCCATGTCACCAAATTTCAATACAGCTTATTTAACTGCATAAAGAATAGACGGACTTGGTTACATTATTTGAAACACAATAATAACGAAAACGAGTTTAACACTGTACGTCAAACGTGATAAATGCGGTGCGTTCGTACTATAACTAATTTCAGGAAATGAATTATATCGTCTGCTATAATGATATGATTAATTTCCGTAATAAAATAAGTACATTTAAAGTTGGCAATATTTTATTTTTGTTGACATTTACTGAAAATTCCAACGAGAAACTTAAGCCTAGCTTTAAAAATTTCAGAATTTGTAATCCATATTTACACTCTTTTTCCATTTAATATATATTTCTCCGGAAACATCTATCTAAAAAACTGTCGGAAGATTATAGGATTGCTACAAATAAACAATTTTAGTATACAAATTCAGTTTTTAAATTCAGCAATACAGAAATAATATGACTCAATCTTAAATACGATGTAATAACCATGGTAAGGTAGAATTGTTACCTATCATGGGATCTCAATGAATGAATTAGGTATGATATGATTTAATACACTGTTAAAAATTTTGTGCTGGGTTGAACCAAATTTAGGTGCTGCAGTAGCTGCAACCATAAAATGGTGGAACCTCATCACAACATTTGGAGATCCAACTGAGTCAAAACTCCAGATGTTGGAACGAGATTTCACCCTCTTATGGTTGCAGCTACTGCAGCACCTAAAGTTGGTTCAACCCAGCACAAAATTTTTAACAGTGTAAAATGAAGAAAACTTTTATTAATACATTTTTAAGTTTTGTTTCGATGTTCATAAAATTTGAAATGACTCTACAAAATTCTGCTACGGATATATATATTACATTTCAAACCATTCAGTTGGGCAGTTTTTTGGATGTTATATGCAGACGAACGGACCAGACGACGATTATAGGTGTTAAGTATTTATATAATTACGAACGCATCTAAAAAGGATGAAAAAGGTTCCATAAGTTAGTTCAATTAGACAAAAGGTAGTGTCATATAAATATATATGTCTCAGCATGTACTTAAATGTTTATGATTCATAATCACCTAAACAATTTTGATTAACAATATAAATAAACAATAGATAAAGAAACATAAAAAGTAAATTCAAAATATCTTAAAAAAGTGTCTACATTTTAGATATAAAAATATAAGTAATTTTTTTCTATTACTTTGAAAAACATTTAAAAGGGGAATGGTAAAACTAAGTGCATCTGTAAGTATAATATTTTCAACTTAAAAAAATTGTCGGCTAATTTAAAAAAATTGCCAGACATAAAAATTTTATTTTCTTAAAAGCTTCTTTTTTAAAGTTAAAAGTTCGCCATGTCTTCAACGTTCTGCGATAGACATACTATTTAGCTTGAAAATTCCACAAAAGTTGTCGCCACACTTTTGAATCCCTTTATTATCCATACAGTGATTCAAAGACTACATGTTTTGCATTATAGTCTAATTAGTGATTGAAAAATACAGCCATTGTACTAAACAGGACAAACATACAATACATTCCCTATATCTGTATTTTATATTTTGGCATCACATCGGTTATTTTTCTGACGAATGGAGATATTTTATTATTGTTCTCAAAAATAGTTATTTTTAAAAAATGTTCTTGTATTTTAAAATCAATTGTAGTTATTATTTTTACCTACAGTTTTCTTCATAGCTATAGAGCAACTCAAATGTTATGCCATTGTTTTCCTAAGCCACATATTTATTTACCTTCTTAAAGTAAAAAGAGTATACATTTTCGATTAATCTCTAAAAGAAAAAATACAGAAAATTAAATTTATATTTATTCCACATATTTGATGTACAGGCTCAAAAACCGTAAAATGATGCAAAATAATACATTTTTAATAACAAGATAAAATAAACAAAAATCTCTAAAAAGTTACTATATACCATTTGTGTTAAAAAAGAAAAAAAATACTGAGTAAATCCCAAGCACTTTGAAATGCGTTGTCAAAGTTATCTAAATAATAAATGAAACAAAATGTTAATTGAACGATATTTGTATTAGAGAAGAATTTAATTTGCCAATACCTCTCAAATCGGATTATTTAGAAACGTTTTCAGATACATTAACTCTATCATTAGCCATAGATCATATCATGCCATGTAATGATATAGAAACATTAAAACCAGTACAATGTACGTCATAATTATTATACTGTACTGTGAACTCTAATCAGATAGGAATAATAGTATTTCAGTGCAAACGATGTTATGAATTGAACGTTGACGTACAATGAAGCTCAATTAGAATGAAATCCAAATCAATGAGTACTGAAAACCTGCATCTAAATAGCAATATCAAATTAGCATTTCAGATGAGAAATTTAATTATATCTGCTCTTTAAAGATTTGTAATATCAATATATATATTTCTGAATAGACATAGATTGTGCCTTTGTAATTGATATTGATAGATTCTGTCAAATAATTTTTATAGTTAATGTAATCTGCAACGAATATTAAAAATTCTCCCATAATGATAATAATAGAAATTGCAACAGTTCAGCTCAGTTTATGTAAAGATTAATAATAATAATAATAATAATAATAATAATAATAATAATAATTGCAACAGTTCAGCTCAGTTGATATAAAGATCAATAATAAAAACAAGAAGCCATTATTCACTTTATATTTAAAATTTATGCTATGTTATAAAATAATATTATGCAATATTATAACTTCTTAACTGCAAAAGAAATTGAGCTATTATTGAGCATTAATGTAGTTATGACAGTAATTTTATTATTTCTTTGATTCCAGCTTTTTATCCGGAGGATCACAGCGTGCATGCATCGTCCATCACAAATAAATATAACAAATTTATTTTAAATCTGTTTTAAATCTGCTAATTGTTATTTTTATTTATTCGACAATTGCTAGAACATAACTATGCTTCAGCAGTGCGAAAATTTCAAAATAATTGTTAATATCTCATATTTCATTGTAACATAGGTGACAAAAGAAAAATGTCTGAGCATGATGACATAGGAGGCAAATGTTTAAATGAATGAAGCAGAAAATGGTCTTAGAAATTGTTCTTGCGCTATTGATGAGCGTATCTAAAATTTCATTTAATTAGGGGTTATACCCACCTGCAAAGTCAAAATAAACGTGTATTTTGGGAATTTATTTCAGGAAAGTGGAACAAGATAGTTAAAAAATTCTTTTTGTATTTCGTTTCTCACACTTAAAAAAAAAAAAAAATGTATTTTTGCAATGACGAAGTAAAATTGGGCGTCCCAGCTGACCCGTTCAACGGAGATGGTGTCGTTCTGGTAGGCGTCCACGATGATCACCGTAGGTCTGTCAAATGTTACCTGAAATTATAAAAAAGCATAATTTCTTTACTCCGGACACTTAAAAATAGAGAGTAAAGGTTCATTTTTTAGAAAAATGGATTTTGAACAAAATGGCGGTCGTTCAATGTTAAGGTACCGATTTTCAGAAAAAAATTTGAAATGTGATTATTTATTAAAAAATTAGTAAAAATCATCAAATTGCCTAAAGGAACGATTACTCTTTAGATAATATTGTTGTCAAAAAGTAGTCAAAATTTGAAGAAGATTGGTTGAAATTCGTTTTGAGTTATCGTGATCACCGACTTTAAAAATTTAGTTTTGAGATAATCGCTTTTAAGGATTCACGTTATGATTTATGTATGATAGAACAAAGTAAATTAAAGTGGCGTAAGTTTCTTAAATTGTATCAGATCGACTAGAAAATGTAACGGAGTATTCTTTAATAATTCGATCTATTTCTTTTCTTTTGCAAATTTAATTACTTCTAAACATTCCATACATTTAATATTTACATCGTCGAATAGGGAAAAAGATGGTTTCAAAACTTTCGGAACTTTCAAATGCAATTAATCTGAAAATTGTTTCTTATTTTTTTTAATGTTTTTTAATACAATTTTCAAGCATATTCTCTATTATACAGCAAATACTTGTCCGTGGGTAACGCTGATGTTATATTGGCGTTGGCAACGACTTATCTAATAAATTTAAACTATTACTGCATTTTTGTCTCACAATTTAAATATTTACACCATTAAATAGAAATAAAGATTACGTTCAAATGCAATTTGTTTGAAAATTTTATTTTAATTTATTGATTTTTTATGGTTTAAAAAATAATTTTTAAGCATAATAATTTTTAAATCGGCATGCAATCCAATTACGGATGATTAACCCACTTGCACTTAAAACAATGGAAATCATTCAGAATTTGTTAGTTTCCGTGTAATATTTCATAACTAAATTGCAAATTATTTCAAACTTTACAAATAGAGGAAAATAATTTTGAACACATTTGAAGAAGGTTGCTTTGAGACCTATAAGTTACAAGGCTGTTGTCTCGAATGATCCATATTTTTTATTCACAGCAATACATGCAGGACTTTTTGACAAATTACATAAATCCACTTATTGTTTACGGGACAGACACAAAGAAGGTGACAGTACTGAAGATGCACACACAATGACATCCATGCCTTACCAGGATTCGAACCCTGGTCCTCACCGTGGCGGTCCCCTCCGCTACCAACCACGCTGCCGAGTCGGCGAAAAAAATAATAAACACAAATTAACAACTATGTAATTTATCTACGCGCTTAAACACTGAAATAATCCGAATCACAATGGCTGCTATAAAAAGTGAAATGTTTTCCGATTGACAGCCGGCGCGCGGCTAACTTGAATGTACCAAAAATGTTTTTTGGTGTAGTTGGTGTGAAATGTAAGAAAATATAACCTAAACTAAACTAAGAATAATATAATTAGAATAATAAAATAATTTCCCGCCATACTATTGATAGTGAAATATAATGCATTTTTTATTACTGCAGAGAGCCCTTAGTGAGATCCCTTTACGCAGTCCTTTCGAGTTATGGATACTAGGGTCACAATCCATTTATTCAGTCAAAATTACAGGAACCTTGAACTTGAATCAAATTCAAGGAAGAAAAAGAAGAGGAGAAGGAATTTTACAGTTTTTGTATTTTTTTTATTGCTGGTAAAATAAAATAAAAGTTTCTGTTAACATTCTTAGCAACAGTTGAATATGTATAGAAATATTTTCCTAAACACGTAATTCGTTAATGTGACGTATGTTGTAACTAATTTTAAAATAAATGAACGAGTTATGACAACATTGTAGTTTAACGATATTTAAAATAGAATGACTTTCCTTTGTGCGAAATGTAATAGGAATATTGAGATAAATGGTAGAAGTGGCTATGGATGGTACCATTTTTTTTAAATATACTGTAAAAGATTTGCAGCAAAGCATCCGGTCATTCGATCGTTTTTATAGAAAACGGTTACATAACCGTAATTTAACGCTATTCTGACCATAATATTGCCCATATTATGGTCAGAATAGTGTTAAATAACAGCTATGTAACCGTTTTCTATAAAAATGGTCGAATGACTGGATATTTTGCTGCAAACATTTTACAGTGTAGTGCCAAACAATATGCTGCCTATTTCCCAATATAATTGGCAGTTCTCACGTGTTCACTTACCGAAATCCTGTACACTTCTATCACTTTTCATGATATCATTGTATTTCACGCAAGGAAGGTAAGTCTTCTTAAAACCGCTTTCAAACAACTTTATTTTAGTTAAAGTTATGAACGATAGTCATAATCGGATTGGAGTGAGACACCCTGTATTTTTGAGTAAAAAAGTGGATTACGATCCTGGTTGCCGATACAAAAATTGTTTGTTTGATGTGCAAAACCACCAATCTTTTTTTAGTTATCATGTATATTCTTACTTAACTAAGGAAGTTCCGAAAAGTAGGAGATGGAACAGTGCTAAATAATGCAACTCGAAAGAACCGCACCAAGGAATCTTGTCATGCAGAAACATTAAATTCAGACATTAGATAATGGTAAAGGCAATTTAAAACAGCCAGCATGAGTCATGGAAAGGGAAATGGTTAAACTTCATATTAGACATAATGAGAAAAAATAATGTGAAGAAAACCTGTTGAAAGAAATTTAAGAAAGAAAATGAACACAGAAGGAATTTTACAGTTTTTTCATTATTTTATTTATTGATAGTGAAATAAAAGGAAAATTTCTGTTAGCATATTTAGCAACAACTAAATATGTACAGAATGTTTTCCAAAACACCTAATTCGTTAATGTGACGCATGTTGCAACTAATGTAAAAATAAAAGAACACCAAAATTTACTAAAATTCTCGTGCATATTTAACAATGTAAATATTTATTTTTTTATATAACTGAAAAAAAGACAAATACTTCTTTTAACAGTTGGTTATTTTAATCCATGTATAACAAATCACAGTTTTTTTAAAATGCTGTATTACTGAATCAAACCGATACTTTATTTAGTAGACACAAAATGAAGTTCTCTAAAGAAAATTACGAATAACATTAAAATTAAAGCATTAAGTCTTAAGCTAATTTAAAATTTAAAGGTTCATGGAAAGAGAGGATCATGCAATTATGAGGACGGAATTTTTAATGGGAGAAAGAATAAAAACTTCCGGCTAAGAAAAAGATTAGAATTTTAGTAGATGTTCAAATTCCTAAATGTAAAAAAGGCTAAAGTAAATATATAATTTTATATAATGAAATTTCTTTTTGTAATTCGGTTGTTTAATATGCTTGGTTTTATTTTATACTTAAATTCACAAAATGAAAACTTTTTTTAAACTTACTTTTTTGAAGATTGTCATGACCACTTCTTTTGCTGAATAGCCAGACATTTTTCTTCGTATTAAGGAATGTTACAACTTTTTATTTATTTTTTTTAAATAAAAAAATGTTTTACATATTTTCACTCCTTAAACCTTTAACAACTTTCTGGTAAAGCAGTTTTTTCGAAATTCGTAATGGTTCAAAAGTTATCCGCATTTTATTGTTGCAGTGGCTCATTTTTAGCGTATTGTGTGCGGCGCACATGTAGAAACAAAAGAATTGAGAAAGAGGAAGTACAGGAGGGTTCGTTATATGGGCCTGGTATAGACGATTTTATGTAAGATCAAAATTGTCACTGTTATCAATGTTGGTTTAAAAACGTTGTAAAACTTTAAACCTGTTTTTCTCGAAACTCTGTTTTACAAATCGGTACCAAGTAGAACTCGAGATTGGATCAACCGATTTGGTTGAAAGTTTCATGCTTTTCTAGTATATGCTATTTTGCAGTCCCTCAAGGACGCGTTTTTCAATATTCGAATTGTAAATATTTTTTGCGCGATTTAGATCTGAAAATAATGTCTAAAATCCACAACTTAAAATTCGAACGGCTGCCATTTTCTTGAGGATCGAAAAATTTATAAACTCATCGGAGAAGGACTACAAAATATCGTAAATTTTAAGGTTTTCTTTTCTTTTTTTGTTACAGATAAGCAGATTCCGCGATTCATCTGGTACCGCGGAACGTTTCAATTTTTGCACACCCCTGCATCAAAGACCGCCAGAGGACCATTTTCAAGTAATTTCCAAATAAAAAATTGTTTTTAAAACTTAAAGATATGTTTTTTATTTGCAAAAAAATCTATTATTATTACTGTATAATTGTGCTAGAAAATTTGCAAAGATATGGAGAAATTTTAGGTGATAAAAAAAATTATAACATGCTTAGAAATTCGTATATTGTAATAAGTTTCTTCTATTGTAAATAATAAAAACACTATTTTTTCTGAAATCATTTCTGCACAATTTTATGCGATAAATTATCCTTTTTTACTACCTCCCTTGAACTTTAGGCTTTAAATTTCTTGCAATTAAAATTGCAGAAACTAAATACACTGTTATAGAAATTAACACTATTTTTGTATGTACAAACCACCTTAATATTGATTGAAAAATCTAAAAAAAATAAACTACAGTTTAATTTCGTCGTAAGAAACTTGTTAAGTACATTTAAAAGATAACGCAACGCGCTCAGAAATTGTTAACATTTCCTCTTTAGACGCAAATGGATGTCGTACCACTACGAGAACCGAAGGAAAACTTGATTCAAATGGAAAAATTAAAAAGAGGAGCAAGACGACTGATGTTGGAAAGAACTGTCAATACGGAAACAAGAATCCAAAGAGAATTTTTTTTTTCCATTTATACAATATATGGCCAAAAGCACCAGTTTTTGACGTTTTGTACAATATCTACAAAAGTACTTGAAGAATTCTTGTAGACCTTTTGGATTATAAAAAAACATGTTTGACGTCGTATTTTTCAGCGAAGGTAAAATGACGAAGGCATTTATGGGACCAACGACAAATTACATAGAAAATAATATTTGCGACCACACTGTAATATAAAATATTGAAAATGACCTGTATCTGTAGCACAGGTCTATTCAAATTATTGTGGATCTTGTCCCTATGTTGATCTTGTACAATGTGTGTGTTAATTTGTTCAAGTATATCATGTATATTCATTGAGCTAAAAATATTAGTTTTAAAGAATTGAGAAATTTAACACACCTTCTTTGTTCATATCATCCAGGGATTTGAACCAAAGTTAACGCCACTTTCAGGAAATGTGATAAGTACAATAGAAATAACATATTTCAACCATAAAATAAATATACATTAAATATTTGAGGCAATATGTGCATTTGTATGAAATAATTTACAACTGCGTATGTGCGAGCGTTAATAATTGTTTTGCATAATTTATTAATCAATTGCATAGGGCAACTCGTATTAAAATGCCAGTTGAATATCCTGATAATGCAGAAAGATATCGGCGTTATAATGAGCTGAATTTCAGTTGATTTCTAAAAGTAGCTGGATAATATGTAAAGAGTTTTCAACAAATTGCCATTTTTAGGGTTTCGTTCATCTCACGAAACCCTATTGCTCGCGCTCCGTTGCTGTCTGTCACAGAGCCATTCTCGAAAACTATGTAACTTACAGAGTTGAAACTTTGTGTATAAATCAGAATATCAGCTGTGAAAAGCTGAAAATATTAAAATTTGAAAAATTCGTATTATTTTAATAAATAGAGATAAAAAACCAAAATTCTAACAGCCTTTTCCTATTAAATTTAAACATTTTCCGTTATAGCCGATGCCAAAAATTAAAAAATCCACGATGAAATTCCTTCTACAATAATTAATTTTCTATCAGACGATTTCCACGTGAAAAATGAAATAAAAAGTTTCACCAAATGAAAAAAAAGATTAATATGAAATAAAATTGATTGACGTCATAGTCGTAATAAAACGGAAAATGTCTAAGATTTCTCAATAATACAAGGAATATGAGTATGTGTAAGTACACAAAGCAGATTAATATCACGTCATTAGAGAATTAAAAAGAAAATCTGACGTCATATGGGAAGTTTAACTAATTTTTCAAATGTTTGAGAATAATACAAAACGAGTATCAATATAAATAATAGAGAATAGTAAATATATGAGTTTGAGAAACATATTGAATCGTGATGAAAATCCGATTATGGAAATATTCGCATATTTTAACATTTTGAAGGTGTACAATTTGTTTAATTTTGAAATTATTTTTTTAAATATTGCATTTAGTCCGTATAACGGATATTAGTATGACAGAATATAATAGCGGGCTTGGCCCGCTATCCGGCTGATTTAGATATTCGAAAAAACGAAAAAATAGACCAGTAAATTTTTACTTTATAAAAAACATGACTTTTTTTTTTTTTTTTTTTTGCTAAATGGAATTTGTTTGAATTTATTAAAGAAAGGAATATTAAACGAATCCCTTTGAGCGATCTTCGATCACTCTTACCCACTTGTTTATTAACTAACGTCCAACAAATAAGTTACTATTTAACGTGTGTCCATGAGTAGCTTTGTAACGGATGCTTCACTTACGATAATTATATTTTTATTGGGGCGGGCATGTTCGGATGATTATTTCAAGAAGTACTAAAAAAAATAAAAATGACAAATTTTGAAAATCTCGTCTCATCAAGATACTTGTGAAAAAGGAACTGAAATTCAGCTCACTAAATCGCAGTCAACTTTCTGAATTTTCCAGATATTCGACTTTTTTATATAAGAGTTGCCTTATAAAGTTCACTACTAAATTATTCAAAAATATATATACATATATCTTTAGAGCATTTGCAGATAAAATATATTTCATATGAATGGTCATATGTCACCAATTATCTAAATAAAAGTTGCCATTCATGAAAAAACAAATTTTTTTACATTTTTCGAACCCCTATAGTGTGTAGATTAAACTCCTAGAACGGTTAGGGGAATTTCGAAATATTTAAGAAGTTACAGATAAATGAAAGCGAGCGCGACCCAGTTGAAAAACAGATATATGGAACCTGGCTGGCCACAGCTGCACGCGTGCAGATTTCATTTTTTTTTGTACATAATCCAAGAATTACGGGCTAACTATTAGTTGCAAAATATAAGTATTAACTAAAAATGTTTATATGCCTTTTCTTTAGTAAAATCTTAAACGAGTTTTTTCTTGAAACGACATTTCCCAGTGCGGCGTTTAAATGGATCAACCAATCAATATTTCATATGTGATATAGAAAACCATATAAGTTAAAGAAAAAAGGGCGAAAAAAATAACATTTTTTCAAGCGATTACCATTTTACTATAAATAGTTCAATTTCACTATTACGAGGTTCATGCACCCGCCAACTTCAATATGTTTTCTGAACAACTTAATTTTGTTTATATACAGGGTTTCCCAAAAGTGACGCGTGCATTTAAAAAGGAAATAAAGAAAAAAGAAAAGTGATAGAAATGCACCGTTTCCTTAATTTTATTTAAAAAACAGTAAATTTTCAGTTACACCGAATTTCTAATTTCGTTACAATATCTACCAACAAATCGCGCTGCTAAGCGGGAAAAATTTAAAAACTGCATGAACATGTTGCAAAGAAGTCCGCAATACTATATAACGATATTTTCAATATAGCCACCATTTGTAGCAACAACATGGAGCAGTATGAGGACGAAAATCGCAAAAGCCCGTTCTAATGTTGCATACGGATTCGTCTGATGTATCCGGACTTTACCGTTCAAATTTGTCATTCAGGTATCCTTCCCACACAGAAAAATTTACAGGGTGTGAAATCTGATGAATAGGGAGGGCTGTACATGCCGCTTCCTGTATGCTCTCAATATCCAGGGCAATGACACGATCATCGAAATGTTCGTTGAGGAAATGAAAGACTTCAGACGTTGAATGTAGACTTGCAAGAACCACGAGTTGTTCCCAATTCATTTTGTACCACTACAAATTCTTGTAGGATGTCCAGATAGAACGCTGCAGTAATCGTTTGACGTCGCAAAAATGGCCGAATGAGGCATTTGGAGGAAAAGGCGTACCAAACTATGCATATTGAAGATTTAAAGATGATGGTACGTCAACGTGGGTATTTTCCTTTCCCCAAATACGCCAGTTCTGCTTATTGACGCAGCCGTCCAGGTAAAACTACGCTTAATCGGAGAACCAAATGTTCCCACATTTATTTAACCAGTATCCAGCTATTGAAGCATAACGTTCGACAATGTCTCGTGTGCATTAATGGTAGTATCACGAAGCGGTTGCCTGGTCTAAATCCTGTATAGAAACAAGTGGGGACTGTGATACGGTGCGCGGGCGTACGTCGTCGTCCAGCCAGAGCTGCAACAACCCGGAACCACTGTTGGATCACTTACTGGACGACTTCAACATTAGCCTCTGTAACTGACGCATACAGGCATCGGACGTTTCCAGCACGATCATCCGCAGTGTTCAGAGTCCGTTGAAAATTTTCAAACAGTCTTTATTGTATCATTTTTCGATCCTTTTGTGACATTAAACTTCCACCGAACACTTCGCCTTGTTTCAACAATATTGTAGTCCATGTGATAAAATTTGAAGACAAGAAAAGTCTGCTGTTTTAACAAATAAATAATTTCTGCTCAGCAACTTGCAATCTCTGAGCAGCACACGCTAGCAGCAGAAAGACGAAATACAGAAAGGAGATCTGATGAAGTGCGTTTCCCTACAGATCTCGTAATGCTCTTGCAGCGCCATTTGTGGAGATCTCCGTAACTAAATTCTGTGTGTCTATAAATTTACTGGTTTTCCAAGCAGAATACAGCAAACGGTGCAATTCTATGGCTTTCCATTTTTCTTTATTTCATCTGTCAAATGCACCCGTCATTTTTCGCACACCCTGTAAGATGAGTTTGACGAGCTGCACACTACACAGAACACCCATATATATTAAACTGACAATACCTCCATGAATATTAATAATTATTGTATAAAATAAATATATTTTCTAGTAAAACCTATGAATAATAGGTGGGTAAATTCAGTTCTTGTGTTGCTTTATTCTTCCTACGAAAGAAAAAAATCGAAATAGTCCTAGTTTTCGAATCTACCTTTAATATAATTATATACTAATTATAGTATGTTGTTTCTACAGTAATTTTGGCAGGTTTTTGAAAGTGTAGTTAAATTTAATTAAAACCCTGCATGATATAAAAAAACACAGGCGGCCATTTCTTGAATTTTTTAAAGAATTTTTTATATTTCCATGAATATACGTGCTATTTTTACAATGAATCCAAATGTTATACATGATCCACATGGTCATGCGCTACAGCTACAGATTAATTCAAGCATTTTGTTTCACAGGGTGATCGCAAATACTATTTGCTGTTTAATTTATTGTTGCTCCACTAATTGCCCTTGTGATCAAATCTTTGCTGAAAATTATGAGGTCAAACATGTTTTTTATAATCTTGAAGTTCCAGAAGAATGAATCCGAAAAGTATATCTTTAGATATTCAACAAAATGTGTAAAATCGAAAGTGTCCGGAGTCAAACATGTTTTTTTTTTTTTTTTTTTTTTTTTTTTTTTTTTTTTTTATTGCTGATGTTCCAGTAGAATTAGTTAAGTATTTCTTTAGATATTCGACAAAACATCTGAAATCAAAAGTGTACTGTAACTTTTGGCCTTATAGTGTATGTTCTGCAACGATCCATGTATAAGTGGTAATTTTTATGTTCACGTTTACAAACAAATAGTCGATGAGAGCACCCTTCGTTATTCTGCATACGTTAAATGAGCGTCATCTCCTTCCTGACTCGTCGAAGCTGTTTTCTCGTCATTTGTTTACATCGCAGCTGTAATTGGTTCTTGCACTTCACACACATATTTTAATCAGACTTTAATCTCTAATGCAATATTCAACATCTGTAAACTTAAATATGTGTTTTCATTAATCATTTCCCCTTGTGGATAAAAGTTCATATGCTTAACGGCTGGCTCTCCACGAGTGGGTGATTTAACTTCATTTCATTTCTCTGGGAGGGGGTGGTTTGTAAGCAATGTGTTATACTTATCCTTTTAGAAGAAAATCACATGTTCAAAAGAGTCTGGGTGGAGTTCATGCGTGCAAATTTGTGATAACCATTGCCACTTAAACTTGAAATATTACATTATATGTGTGTAAAAAGTATTATCATGTAATAATGTTTATTTAACGTGTTACATTATTTTACATTTTTAACCATACTCCCATTGCTGTTTCTGTTTTGCTATTGCCAACGATATTAAAAGTGAGACGTCCATGTAACGCAATCTGTGAGAAGAGTCAGTCTGGTTTGAGCAGCAGAATGCTGCAGTAAAGTTATACAGTAATTATTTTTGTTTTCTTTGTGTTTTCTTTTAATAAATGTTTTTTATTGCTAATTAGTGTATTTTAATTCGCCGATACAGTACCCCTAGACATACGAGCAGACCCTTATATATATATAAAGTTATCTTTCTTTAACAATTTGTGAATAAAATATAATGATTTAAAATATTTCACACCATTTTAACTGCACTATATATTAAATGACTGAACACGTTTCTACCCGAAAAAAAAGTGTTAAAAGACAAATGTTATATATAACGGTTAATTTTAATTTTATTTTTCTGGAACTAAAAGAAATTTTTACTGCATTAAGTAATTTAGATTTATTATTTTGTAACCCCTCTAAATTAATTGGTTTGAAAGTCTTCGTATATTAATTTTTATCCAGTTTATAATTTCACCGAATTGCAAATTGTGCTGAAGTTTCTATTTTGTATGATTTTTCTTTCGAATAATTCAGTTTTCTTTTAATTATTTCACGCACACGCACTGAAAATAATAGTTTCTTTTCTTTTCTACATCTATGGTCTCATTTAAGCGCGTAAATATGCACTGACATGCAAATATATGCTGTTTCATTTTCTGTAAATTTTTGAAGGAAAAGCTTTTTCAAGTAGTAAAATGTATCGATTTTTTCTCTAGAGTTTAGATAAATGTATGTTTAAAAGGATAACGTCTTTTCATATATTTTGAAAATAGTATGCTTATATTGATAAAAATATTTGTAATTATTTTTTATTCATTATATGTATATTGTATATTACTGTTGTGTACGAATGAAATTGTTTATTAGTTAAGGAACAGACGAACACACTTTTGTTCAATACATGTATTTTACTTTTTTAGAAACACAGAATGAAAATTTCCTATATTCTCTTTTATACCAGAAGTTGTAAAACAATCCTTAATTATAATTTTGTTCGAGAAACTGATATAACTCCTATTTAATTACCCGAACCCTAAATTACAGAATAATAGGTTATTCAAAGTTTACAAAGATGTTGTTCCAGTACAGTTTAAATAAAATATTTCTTTTTGGTTGCGTTTGTTGTTCCCTTTACGATAAATGTTATAGGTTCAGTTACAGATAGCTTTTCATTAGAAAAATGACTATTTTCGGTTTCTGTTTCAGCTAGGCTTTGACAAACACGGTTTTGACTCGGCATTGTCCAAGATGTACATTTAAGCTAATAAAAAATATCATCATGCTAAATTATCAAAGTCTTATTTTAATTTTGCTTAGTCTTTCTGAAGTTTTACAAAATTTGTGTTTTAATATAGAAGGTTAACATGCAAATTCAGTTAACTTCTTTCATCTTCTTAATGATAATGCCCCACCCTATGGAATAGTTTGAGACAGTTGAGCACAGATGAATAATAAACGGCTACTAAGTACAAAATATACAGATAATTAAAAAAATGTAATTTAATCAAACACTGAACAGGGTCGTTCTTCACAATGTGTATTTTAGCATTTTATGTTCCCCATAATTGAATTGTTCTTACTCAATAGAAATCCTTCTAATAAAATAGATTTTTCACTTAGTTCCATTTTTGGAGATTAATCACTAAAATATTAGGGCCATCAACAAATGGCCGTACTTCAATATAAGTTTAAATGAATGACCCCGTCTGTCCTATTTTTAATGGAATTTATTCATATTCACTACTTTCAATGTTCTGAATATGGCTTACATATTCAACGTATTTTATCCAATGATTTTGGTAACTGCAATGTTACCATATTAATAGATATTATGGAATGCTGATATATACCTACGCTGATGAGGTACGTCATTGAATACAGAAGGGTTAGGTCTAATGATATATGCTAATAAAACTCCCTAATAATTAATAATTAAATTAGAATCATTAAGGGAATTACCTACTTAAATTATTTATGGTGAAATTGGTAATTATTCTCATTCAACAATTTTTAATAATAAATTTTTACTTGTTTTCATATAAATTACTCAAGTTTCATAAATGTGTATTAATATCTTCTTAGGAACTAAAAAAACAATTTTTTCAAATTTTGATTACCTTAGATTGTGTCCAAATGAACACTAGTTTCTTATTCTTCTGGTTTTACTATTTCAGCTTGTTATGCCGGAGATTATGATTTCAACACTTTCTAGCATGAGAAATGTGTGTATTTTATATGTTTTACATGGTTTCTTTTTTTTTAAATTTTTACATTTCATACCAAAAAATATAAATCAATCGTAGAACATTTCTACAACATGGTCGAAACAAAAGAAACTGACATAAATTCTAATTTTTTCAATGCATAAATTTCAAAATTCACTAAGGAGTAGATGTGATTCCATCTAACACTACCATATGCGTATGAGTGAAAGTTTATTTCCTCTACAACTGCTGAAACATAACGTGTTACACAGTGGGTCATGTCCTAAGTTGGCCGAATCACCCCTACCTCTTCTTACATTATGCACACTTGCCATATTCAAATGCATCTCTGATGTAGGGTCATGCACGGGTTGTACCCTATCCGAACTCGAAACCTCTGTTTAAAGTAAACCTGACACCCGATCTGAACTCGACAAAAAAATTTCGTCAAACCGAAACCCGACCCGAACTCGACACACTTCAACTCGAACCCGAATTGATAATATTAATATTAATATATTAATTGTACATATTAATAAAATTATGGAAACGTAGCCTAAAATTATATTACTAATATCATATTTTATCACTCCTTAATAATCAAATAAATATTTTTTCATTTGAAAAAATACAGGACATTTTTTTGAAAAATTGGGTCAGCCGGAACCCGATCTGAGTTGAAACATTTAAAGTCAACCCGACCCACAACGAAAAAAATAGTGCAACCCGACCCGATCCGTGGGTTGAGTCGGGTCGAATAAAATCGGGTTACCCGAGCCGATGCAGATCTTTACTTTAATGACAGCTGAAAGCTGGCTTAATTAAAGTGGCTTTAATGCCAGCTTTAATGCCAGCTGATTTTTAAGTAAATGTAAAATATAGAAGAACAAATTATCCTTGAACATTTAACACCATGCCAGTATTACGCAATTTGTAGAATAAGAGCGAGATACTTTTTTCCCTTTTGGGATGTGATGAGGACTCAGAAAGTAGCGACAAAGACTTTTGGGACATTCTCACGTTTACAATACACTTTTATTAAATCAACTACAAATTTTACGGGAAGGAAATATCTTTTTAACTAATTAATTTTGATGAAATTTCATTTACTTGTAATATAAGGAATAACATCAAGATAGTAATGACTATTTTCCAAGCATTGAACAGTTTCAGTTTAAATATTTCCAATGAAGAAAATGATTATTATAAAGAAGATAACTATCATTGTTTACCATAGAAAAGGGTTTAAACATTGGTCTAAAAGGATAAACTTCTCGGGATAAACTTTTAAAATATAACATAAGATTATCGAAAAACAGTAAGAAGAAGCTAATGCATCGCGTTACGAAGAAATTGATAATTTCTTCTTTAGGAACGTTCTGTTACCTGCGCACGTTGTGCAGAAGTCGGCCACGATGGTAAGTCATGCGAAAAGCCTGAATGTTGTACAAACTGTAAGGGTGACCATACAGCATACTCCCGCTCTTGCCCAAACTGGACTCATGAAAAAGAAATCCTTGCAGTTAAAATCACCCAAAAACTTTCTTATCCTGAAGCTCGAAAACTAGTAGAATCCAGAACACCATCTGTAGGAGTTTCCTATTCCAGCTTACTTAAACAACAAACAAAATCTTTAAGACATATAAGCACTCAAACTGAATTCTCATTACCACCAAATGATCCCTCTATGACACTAACCAGCACTAAAAAGAAGAACATCCGTGATGTGTACTGTCCGACTTTTAAAAAAGCCATACCAGATCTAGAACGTTGGGCACCATCATCAGAACCTGTGATAACAGAATACGCTAATAATCGTCAATTTAAACAGTCAACTGAACACAAGTCAGGAAAAACTTCTGGTTCATCTGTAAACAAACTAGAAAAACCCGTTTCACCTACTCAAAAAGAAAAACCAAAATCATGTGCAAAGAAAGAAATAAATAAAACCTCAATACAAGCCTCTTCACAGTGGAAAACTGTGAAGAGAAAAAGCAGAAAATCATGCCTTAGCCCATTAATAAAGAAAACGAAGGACTCCAAACAGCTAATCCACTATGTGGAAGAGGCTATGGAGTCCGACTCTTACAGCTATGACTCAGATACCGAAAATACTGTTTTTGAGGAATTCGAGCCGACATGATTTTATTTTGATTTTATTTTGTTTATTTAATTCTCTGTGTTGTAAATATACCCGTTTTGTACTGTATTATTAGATATTTCCTTTTTTTGAAAATCATTACTCTATATAATGTAAAGATTTGTTTGTATTTTTTAAACCTTGTGAAATCTTACCCATTGTTCGTTTTAAGATTGTTTATATTTTAATATTGAAAACATGTGTTTATTTCTATTAGACGTTGTGTTACATTTTCATTGAATGATTTTAATCATACATTTATCATCATATCACTTTTTGTATTTATTGTGTTAATTTCTTTCATCTTGTTTTTATGACAAAGTTTTAAATCTATATCATACTTCAATTTGATGTTCTTATTTTAATCTTTTTTTGGCGCAGCATGTCCCTAAAGGGACTTTGTGCCATAAAACCCCACTCAACCAACCAACCAACCAACCAACTTCTTTAGGAACTGCGAATTAAACAACGTTAAAATAAATTCAGCGATTTTAACTTTCAAAAATCTTTAACGCAACGCGTTAGCTTCTTTTTATGCTGTATTTAACACGTTTTTTCCACAGTACGGTAAAGAGAGATAAATATATAAAATGACACAGAAACAAAGAAAAGAGAACTGAAAATATGAAATATAATTAAAGGTTCAAAGGTAAAATGATGATATTCAGATGATAGTTATTCATCGTTCTATCTATAACGAGCGTCAACTTTTAACGTATCCTTTTTATACCCAGGGTTTGTAAATATCCTGATGTTTTTGAAAATATCAAGAATATCCGACAATGTGATATGTATCCGATATTTTCAAACTAGTAAGCTTACTGCTCATTATAAATAATTTTAGACTTAATATAAATTAGAGACTAAAACATATCGGACCTAACATGAAAACAATCTTCTAAATGTCCTTTTTTTTCTTTCTTTTTTCACTTACTTAACAAAATTAAATATCAACTATTTGAAAACAGAACCATTTTGTTTTTTACATTCATCAAAAATGAGCTATGGGATTAAGTATCAAGTATAAAATATTTATGTTTTATACAGCAAAATTTTAAATACAAAATAAATTTTTTAATTGAAAATTTTGAACACAAATGTACATTAACTGCTTTTCCATTCGCTATATTGGTGTGCAGTTTAAACTGAACTACAACCAGACTAGAAAGGATTCTTTTTAATGAAGGTGTAAATGATTATCTAATTTAGATAGTTTAATTTTCAATGGCCCTTCTAAGATAATATAGTCTCACATCAACTATTAGTTCTACATTTAAATATTCAGCTTCAAACATAAAGCTTGGAAAGTTTTTTTGCAGTTGTTTTGGCTGTAACGAGTCAAAAGTACTATACCTACAGAATGACACAGTCAATAATAGTTGAAAAAATCATTTACACCTGTTTTGACTGAATATATAGGATATACGACACATAATATTTTGAAAATAAATATCAAACATATGGAAATATAGAAAATATCAAATAACTTGATATTTTGAAATTAAATATCGGATATATATCATAATATATATCATGATATATATCATAATATATATCATGATATATATCATAATATATATCATGATATACACTGCTCAAAACAATTAAAGGATATTGCAGTTTTAGGTGGATTTTGTATCTGGGAAACTTTTTAGCTGATTGATACATGGTCGACAGACATAGTAGGTTATATGAGAATAAATTACACATGTTTGGCAGAAAAAAATGCATTCTATTGCGCATTTGTGTACAAAAGGAAAAAAACACAATTTGTGCATATGAGAAAAAAAGAATAAGAAAAGGTGTTTTCTTCAAAGAAAATCATTTTCAGTAGGGTGTATGGTTTCCACGGGCGGCCAGCAACGTTGAACACCTTTGAGGCATGGACTCAATGAGGCTATTAATGACGAGTTGGGGTATTCTGCCCCACTCTTCCAGAAGAGCTCTTTCCAGTTCTTGGAGAGTTTGTGGGGGTTGTTGGCGGCCAGAAACTCGTCTTCCTAGAGCGTCCCAAACGTGCTCGATTGGATTCATATCTGGAGAACACGCTGGCCATTCCATTCGAACGACTCCTTCCTCGAAAAGGAAATCCTCCACCAGGTTTGCACGATGTGGCCTGCAGTTATCGTCCATTAAAATGAAGTTATCTCCGATTGCTGCAGCGTAAGGGACTACAATAGGTCTGAGGATCTCATCCCTATATCGGCGACCAGTCAGAGCTCCATCTCAAGTGATGTAGAGGTCAGTGCGCCCGTCAATGGAGATGCCACCATACACCAACACACCTCCACCGCCAAATCTGACACTTTCGTGCACGAACGCAGGATTATTCCTACTGCCACGGTCCCTCCAGATGAAAATACGCCTGTTATCCGAATGCACAGAAAAACGGGACTCGTCAGAAAACAGAATATTGCTCCATTTATTTCTCCTCCAGTTAACATGCTCGGTTGCCCACTCCCTGCGGTCGCGACGATGCCTTGATGTTAATCTAACACATACCATCGGTCGGCGAGCATACAGACCTACAGTATGGAGCCGGTTTCGGTCAGTCTGAGTTGAAATCGTGGTGCCTGTAGCCGAGCGAAGGTGTTGTTGGAGAAGAGTAGCGTTCATGTTTCGGTGTCTCCGAGCTGTTAACGCTAAATACCGATCTTCATTGGGCGTTGTTGCCTTTCTACGACCTTGCCCTGGTCTTCGGCCTGCACATCCACTCTCCAAAAAACGGTTCCAGATCCTGGAAATGACACTTTGTGACACTCCAATGGCTTGCGCTACTTCGGCTTGAGTTTGGCTCCCTTCTAACCTACCAACAATTCTCCAAGCTTCTGAATCTGTCAAATGACTTCGCTGAGACATCGTACTCATCGAAACAAAGCAATCACTGAATGCCGATCATCCTTGTCTTCATTCTCTTTTATCCAGTTGAAAGTCAAATTTCATTCGCTGCCGCTGAAGCGACGTTTTTGACGTCGAACTCAAAATTTGCATACTCCACAGTTTGAAAACCAGTAAAATTTGCATTTGTGATTCTCTTCTTCTATTTTCGGCAAAAAAATTTTCGTTTATATCTTTATTTTATATAAAACTTCAAATATCCTTTAATTGTTTTGAGCAGTGTATATCCATTGATATATATCACCGAACTCTGTAATACCAATCTACAAAAACAACTTTTCAAAAGTAAAAAAAGCCAAGCGTAAAGAAAAAGTTGTGGCTAAAAAATGGTGTGATATCAAATTTCCAAGCTATTATATTGTTTAACTTTTTTTTCCATTAAATAAGTTATCATATATATAAGTCGAGTGTCTACGTATATGTTAATAGAAATCGTTTTTTCCTGTACTAAATACATCCTAACGAGTTTCTGAAAATTCAATTTTTTTCAAATTATGCATGATGGGCTTGGCGGCCATCTTTGCATGTTATTTACAAAATTCTAACCACCCAAATCCGTAGTTAAAATCCGAAGTTCAAAATTGTTGTTTAAGCAAATATTTAAGAGTTTCATTTATAGATTTGTATGCTCTGAAAATTGTGTCTTAAGATAATGATGACTTATATTAAAGATTCATCTTATGATTTATTTTTTAGAGTAATTATTAATTTCAAACTAGTAAAGTCAACTTATCAAAATATCAGTCTTATGTAATTTATCTGTCCGTAGTTAGAATCTGAAGTTCGAAATTTTTATAAACATATTACATTGCAAACATATTACGCTTTTACTTTAGAAATTTGGGTGCTTAGAAATATGGAAAGATGGCCGCCAAGCCCATCATGCATGATTTGAAAAAAATTGAATTTTCAGAAACTCGTTAGGATGTATTTAGTACAGGAGAAAACGATTTCTATTAACATATACGTAGACACTCGACTTATATATATAACTTATTTAATGGAAAAAAAGTTAAATAAACAATATAATAGCTTGGAAATTTAATATCACACCATTTTTTAGCCACAACTTTTTTTTCTTTACGCTTGGATTTTTTACTTTTGAAAAGTTGTTTTTGTAGATATCATTTCTTTTTTTAAAAATATATTGAACATAATTTAAATAATCTAAACATGAGAAATAATTTAAAATTACATTTTACTTTCAGTCATTGTTGAAAGGGTTAACTAGAAATACCAGTAGATTTTTCAATTAAACTAATTACACTCTTAAAAACAACATACTAAATGTGGCTTGTTATAGTACTTGTTATCATCCGTTAAAAAATATCACTGACTAATCCATTAAATGAATAAAAATGGAATACGTACATAGCGTGTCAGCGCTGCATTTGAAATCAAACGTGATATCACGCTCTTTTATTATTAGCACTAGCTGGCTTCGCCCGCTAGCGGGCCCCTAATTTACACCGGGGCCTCAAATCTTGTAAAACCTCGAATAAGATAAGCCACGAACCTCCGACCTGGTTCCCCGCTGCCATCGGCACCGGATAATCCCTTAATTTGCACATCGAATTGTATAAACCTCTAAACAAACGAACTTCCGATACGGGTTTCCGCTGCCCTCGGCACCGTATAGCAGTCGTGCTGCGCACTCTCAAGTTCTATCTTCCACCACCAGGTAGCGCAATCTGTTCTATATGAACCTCGGGCACTGAAATCGTTAAGGCTAAAGAAGTCGAGCCGAATGAGCTATACCCCGTCGTGATCTAGCCCATAGAACCAGAGATAGGAAATGCCCCCTGGTGGTGAAAAAACGAACTAAAATCGGAAAGCTCTATAGATGTCGAGTCGAGAGCCATACCCAGTCGTGATCCGAGCCATAGAAACAGAGATAGGAAAGCGCCCACTGGTGGTGAAAGCTAATCGCGTTTGGGGGGCAAAGTGGGGGGATGAACACCGGAGATGCATAATAAGAATAGGCGGTCACAGACTTTTCGAACGATGTATCACATGAGGGATATGTACAAAATTCAGAAAATACCCCCCCCGCCCCTGCATAATATGATTAAGCGTTCACAGACCTTTCCAACGATATATCACATGAGAGGTGTCAGCAAAATTTAGAAAAGTGCCCCCTTTAGGGGGAGGGTGAAAGTGGGAGAATGGTCCCCGAAGATACATAATATGAATAAGCGGTCACAGGCCTTTCGAACAGTATATCACATGAGTAGTGTCGGGGGGGGGGGCACAAAATGTGGGGTTTCACCTGTGGTGCATAACATGAATAAGTGGGCACAGCCCTTTGTAACGATATGTGACATGACGGATATCGTTAAAATTTAGAAAAGTGTCCCCCCCCCCCTTGTGTAGGCAAAACGCACTCCGCCCCTCCCTATAATTTTTGACGCAGCTTTATTTTTTAAATTTATGTTATGTGTTATAAAATATCGTAAAGTTTCAAACAGATAGCCTTATTATACTTCCTAATTTTGTTCACGCTCCTCCCCATCCTGTGACGCGCCATTCTTTTTTATAAATTTTTTATCATGTGTTATAAACTATCTTAAAGTTTAAAACAGATCGCATTGGAATTTAACATATTTGCTGAAATTACTATTATATGTAGAATAATATAGAAATAAACCCTCCTTTAGATTGTAATTAAGATATATGAACAATTTTTAGAATTTCTGAAAGCTGATTTTTATTTATTTATTTATTTATTTATCTATTTACTTATTTTTTGTACGGTACATCTTCCCTCAAAAACTAATTTATTTTTAAAAGATCTTTCTAAAAACGTAAATTATATATTTAAAATATTTTCTAAAGCATAAACACTACGTCTGGTTAATTTATTTTACAATATTATAAGAACACGCATTTTATCAGACAATTAAATGCACTAAACAAATACGAGTGAAAAATTGACCTGGGCCAAGACTCGAACCTGGGACCTTACGCATACCGTGCCGACGCTCTGCGACTGAGCCACTCAGATCGATACGCTTGACGGGAATTTCTCATACTTATTCTTGTTGGAAACAGTCATGTGCCACAGTTTGCAGTCATATTTAATTGTTTGATAAAATGTGTGTTCTTATAATTATGAAGTTTTATTTTTTAAAAATATCTTCAGAAGAAAATGGCTGACTTGCAGATGAAATTTGAAGTTGTTATAACTTGTAACTGATTTGTGCTATTATAATACTGATCGTACATGGTCGTTGGCATGTTTTATCTCTTTTTTGGTATAATTTTTCAATCGCCAAGTTAATTAACAGTTTTTTGCTAATTAAGGATAGAAAATAATATTTTTTTACACTGGATTTTATAAAAGCACATAGATTACGTAATTACTTGTCCAAAAATGCAATCCTTTTTTTATTCTGCCGAATATTAAAGTCTGTAGGTTGTTTGAAAAAAAAAAGTTTGACGAAGAAAAAAGTGATCATTTTAAGTAACTCGACGTTTTTTTAAAAAATCTATATCTCTGTTTATAAATCAATTATGAAGATGAGTTTAGTCATAAATTGAAGAAATTCTCATTAGATTCTTCTAGTTTTCGTTTCTTTTTTTCTGAAACGCTTGGTTTATTTGATATCTGATATTTTAATCTGGCATGTTTTGTCGATTTAACATTGCGAAGTTGATTTCTGTAAGTAAGCAGTAGCGGTTTAGTTTAGTTCTTGGCGTTGTTTGTGTGGCGTTTTTTTTAAAGCTTGGCTTGGCAGAGCGACCGCCCTGCTTGATGTTCAAGCGTGTTTTCAAATTACTGTCATGGTTTTCCCATTTATAGCTATCTTCAACTGTGTTTTGTAAAGAATTTTTTTCACGTTTCTGTTTATTGAAGGTTCGAAACGATACAGTACACCTCTCAAGCAAATAAATACACTGTCATCTAAAACTTCACAAAGAGTAGTCTATCATCGTTTTTCCACATTCGCATTCACCTTCTATTACAATTATATAAATAAATGACATAAAATGCCAAAATGGGAGGGGTTGAATTAGTTCCTTTTTAATGGTGTATTTAAGAAGTTTTTTTCGGTGGCCTCCCAGTTTTATTGAATCTATCCGTGAGATTATTACATATTCTAAACAAAAAAAAAAATCTTTGAATAGGGATAAAATATGAAAGGTAAAACACACTAAAATATATAACACCATACAACAATAACGAAATTTGGGCAAATAAAATGATGATATATATTTTCCATTTGCGATGTAATGAAAGCCTAAAATGTAGTTACATAGAATTTTGTGAAATTGACCCATTTATCAGATTTTTTTATCAACAAAAAACTTTTGAATGAAGGAAATCTCTCTTCAAGTAATTTCCTTCGATGGAATTTAATTTTCTTCTTTTAACAGAGACAATGAAAAACAAAATGGATTTATCTACAATCAGATTACCTGAATCGAGATTGCTTTACAACAATTTTCTTTGTGATAAATGTTCTTTTTCTATCTGAGATTCAGATTCATATAAGTGGCAGATTTTTATGAGTCTGATCACAAACTAAAAAACCTTTTAAAAAGAGAAGTTCAATTTTAAACTTTTTATCACTTATTTGCTATTTAATGTTTTTCGAACAAAAGAATATGGATATTTCCGAATTATTTACATAACATTTCATTTCCTAAGTATTTTACATAATAGAAAAATGGACAAAGTTTATAAAACAAAGCAAAACATAAAAAAACTTACACAAAGATTACTGTTAAGAGTCATTTTACATCTTCCCTCTTTGTATATCCCACTTAACTTTTATTACAGGATAAAATGTAATCTTTACTGGTCTTTTATGTATTTTCCTTATTATTTTCAAAAGGATGTAATATAAAATATCAAAAGCTGACTCTGTCGCTTTTAATGAAGAAACATCACAAAATGCCCTGTTATCGATTTGAAAGTGGAAATTTACTGCAATTTACTTGTGAAACTTAGGGAAATAAAAATGCTTTTGTGAAGTTTAAAACATTTTAGAGAATCGTTTATTTTGTCATATGTTGATGCATAGTTATTGATACTCAATTCTTAAGATAACCATAAATTATAAAAGATGAAATTAATTTTGGAATGAATGATTTTTGTTCGTTTATTGATATTTTAAACTGATGCAAATATATTAAAGAAATAATAAAAATTACTATTAGTTTTCGTATATTTTTATTAATTTTTTTTTATTATTTTCAAAAGGATGTACAAAATAAAAGATCAAAAGACGACTTTCTTTTGATGAAGCCACATCACAAAATGCTCAATTATCGATCTGAAAGTGGTAATCTACTGCAGATTTCTTGCGAAACTTAGGAAAATAAAAATGCTTTTATGAAGTTTAAAACATTTAAAAAATTTGTTTATTTTGTCATATGTTGATATATTGATTTAATTCTTATGATAATCGTAATTAAAAAATTATGAGATCACTTTTTGGGGTGAAAATTATTGAATTTTGTTCCTTTATTGATTTTTACAAAATTTAAAATATACTGAAAAGTTACTAAAGTTACTTATACGTTTTTATAGGTCTTCAATACATTTTCTTCATTTTTCAACAGGATGTACACTATAAAAGATCAAAAGTTGACTATGTCTCCTTTAATACAGCCAAATGACAAAATGCTCTGCTATCGATTTAGGAATGGAAATTTTCTTCCAAAACGTATGAAACTAAAACTGCTTTTATGATGTTTAAAACATTTTTTAAATAATTGCTTATTTTGCCGTTTATTGATATTTTGGTGCTTAATTCCTATAATAACCGTAAAATAAAAATCCTGAGATTATTTATTCAGGGAAATTTATAGATTTTAGTAAGTTTAATGATATTTTAAAGTATTGTAAATATATGGAACGAAATAACTAACGTTACTGTTGAGTTTATGGATATTTTTTACATTTTCTTTATTATTTTCAGAAGGATGTACTATAAAATATAAAAAAAATATCGTTGTATTTTAATGAAACTACATCTTAAAATATTCTGTTAGTGATTTGAAAGTGGAAAGTTATAGCACTTTTGAAAATAAAAATTCTTTGGCGAAATTTAAAACGTTTTAAAGAATTTCTCATTTCGGTATATATGTATTAATTTATTCTTATGACAACCACAAGTTATAACAGAAGAGATCGATTTTTAAGAGAATGTTATTCATTTTATTCGATTATTATTTTTTTTTTGACGTAAAACGTCTTTAAAGTCACACCGAAACATACGGCTACCAGGACAGAAACTTGGACCATAGCGTAAACGTCTATATCGTCTTGTCTTAATAAACCCTTAACTATTAGCCTGAGAGATGTAATTGCGGTGTCATCTTGTAACATATATGGTCAGCTTTCCATTCAGTGTAACTCACGACTCAGACGTAGTAGAGTAGTAATTCGGGTGTGTTTGTGTATAGAGTTTGTTGAGATAAATCGATTTAAATATTTATAAATGTATTTCGAACAATATTTCCCTGTAATAACGTAATGTAAGTATGCGAAAAAGTGAAAATTTCAATATGTTGGCCTTGGTTCGAGCATGAGCCAGACGAAAATAGAGATCACGCATATTGTTGGAAAGTAGAGGTTATGGGCCACGCACTGGTACCCCAATGTTCGGCGCCGAATGAGCGAGACTGTTTTGGGAGCATGGCAAAATTGACGCTAGGTGAACAACGGCGCGAGCACCTCTACTACTCTTGTACCCGAACCGATTTACATAGCGGATGAAGATGACACCCATACATCTGTCGAACACGTCTCCGAGCTGATGAGTATCAACATCAGTGGAATCGATGCGTGCAGAACCATTGGCGTGTAGCGGACGCATGCTTCAAAAAGGTTTATACAATTACGTGCAGTTACCTCAATTACGTGCCTAAAGTACCAATAACACTGGGCAATACCACGATCGACTGTATGTTCACCACTCACATCGATATAGATATTATGTCTCTTACTTCTCATATCACAGGCCATTCTTAAACAAAATTGTCGCCAAATACTATCGAAATAAATATCATGTACCGTTGATTGTCTGTTTTATGTTAAAATAATATTTGGTACGCAGTCAATGATTCGTTTTCATTTCAATACAATACGTTAAAAGTAATTCGCTGCCGTAGATGTTTCACGTTAAACCAACCACCGTATGCCCCGACACAGTCCGCCCAATTTTTTTAAACTACTGTAGTAGTATTAAAAATATTAATTAATGTTCGAAATCTATACTTATAAAAGAGTAGCTTAATTTTCTCATAATCAACGCCTAGCCTCAACCGTTTGTCCTAGAACAATGAAATTTGGAAGACATGTTCTTTACACAAGGTAGGCGCGTACTAAGAAAGGATTTTTAAAAATTCACAGCATAAGAGGGTCAAATAGGGGATCGAAAGTTTTAGATAATTTTGTCTTTTTGACATATCTCAGCAGGAGTTTTAAATAGGAGCTTGAAATTTGGAATAACAATTTTACTAAAAAATAGTTAAACATGTATTTCAGGCAATTTTAGAAATTCAACCACTAAGTGGGTTAAATGGGGGGGGGTCAAACATTTTCGGTGATTTCACATTTTCACCATATCTAATCAGCAGTTTTACGTAAGAGCGTGAAGTTCAAGATAACAAATCTACTATAAAAAGAATTAAACATGTATTTCAGCGTTTTTAAAAATTCAACCAATAAGGGGTTTAAATGAGGGGGTCTAAAGTTTTAGATGATTTTGTATTTTTGCCATATCTCAACAACAGTTTCATTTAAAAGCGCGAAATTCAAGATAGAAAATGTACTAAAAGTTAATTAAAACATATATTTCAGCGATTTTAAAATTTCAACCACTAAGGGGGTTATATGGGGGTCGAAAGTTTTTAGTCATTTCGCGTTTTCGCCATATCTCAGCAGCAGTTTTAGATAGGAACGTAAAATTCAGGATAACAAATCCACAAAAAAAAAAAAAAATTAAACACATATTTCATCGATTTTAGAAATTTATTCATTAAGGGGGTTAAATGGGGGGTCGAAATATTTAGGTAATTTTGCCTGTTCGCTATATCTCAGCAGCAGTTTTAGTTAGGTGCTCGGAATTTGGGATAACAAATCTACAAAAAATATAGATAAACATATATTTCAGCAATTTTAGAAATTCAGCAACTAAGGGGGGTTAAATAGGAGGTCAATTATTTTAGGTTACTTTGCCATATCTCAGTAGAAATTATAGGTAGAATCATGAAACTCAGGATAACAAATCTACAAAAACTATAGTTAAACACGTATTTCAGCGATTTTAGAAATTCAGACACTAGGGAGGGTTAAATGGGGGTCGAATGTTTTACGCCATTTGCCATATCTCAGTAGAAGTTATAGTTAGAAGCGTGAATTTCGGGATAACAAATCTACTAAGGAATAGTTAAACATGTATTTTCGGCGATTTTGGAAATTCAACTACTAAGGGTGATAAACGGCGGGAGGGGGTCGATAATTTTCGATGATTTCATCTTTTCACCATATCTCATCAGTAGTTTTGGATAAGAACTTGAAATTTTGGGTAACAAATCTGCTCTAAAAATAATTAAACATATATTTCAGCGATATTAGAAATTCACCCATTAAGGGGGCTAAATGGGGGTCGAAAATTTTAGGTCATTTCGATTGTTTGCCATATCACAGCAGCATTTTTAGTTATGAGCTTGAAATCACAGATTCAAGAAAACAAAACTAATAAAAATTAGTTAAACATATATTTCTGCGATTTTAGAAATTCAGCCCCTAAAGAGAGTTAAATGGGGGTCGAATTTCTTATGTTATTTTGCGATATCTCAGTAATAGATAGGAGCGTTAAATTTAGGATAACAAATGTACTAGAAAATAGTTAAATATATATTTCAGCAATGTTAGATAGTAACCCATCAAGGGGTTCACACTGTGTGTCGAAAGTTTTAGGTAATTGTGACATATCTCAGCAGCAGTTTTAAGTAAGAATGTGAAACTCCGCTTTACAAATCTACAAAAAAAGTAGTTAATCATACATTTCAGCGATTTTAGAGCTAGCGAGTTCGTGGGCAATATCCGCTGTGAGCCCGATTGCGAAAGATTAGACGGAAAAGAGAACTATTGCTGATTTTTTATTATATACTAACCAGTCGCTTCCGAGTGGGGTCCAGATACAAAGTCCTACTTGGGCCCCACCCCTAGATAATCACGGGTAGGGCCCAGTAGTATTTTGTCAGGGTGCTCATAAAAAATATTTATGTCGCGAAATCTTTATTTAAGTGCTTTTTTATATTCTTATTAGTTATTTCCGTATACTTTTAATTTAAAGTATTTTATTTATATTTTTCTGGTTGCATGTAAAATGCACTTTCTGGGGCCCCAAGCGAAGTCAGAGTGGTACGCTGCACTATGCATCTGGGCCCACTCGGAAACAACCGGTTTGACGGGCGAAGACCGGCTAGTTATATTATAAATTAATCTCTTACTGTAATTCATCTTTCTTTAGAAAAAAATATTATTTTTACAACTTTTTTATTAATTATTTTTGTGTGTGTGTGTTTAGAGCTTCACCTAGTTTAAAAATCCATTGCTTGTAAAGTAGAGAGTTTATGTTCTTTATTTTATGTACATATCCAAACTAAATTTTGAAAAAAATCTTCAGTAAAAGTTAAATTTCTAAAATTGTTTTCTTTTAAGTAAGTTTGGAATAACCAAAGTCGGATAATTAGTGAAAATAAGTTGAATTCACAGTAAGCGGAATCGCATGAATTACATTAAGCACATTAAGTTCAGCTTAATTCATTTGCCTGAGTGTTCAATTAAGTTCAGTGAAATCCTAGAAAGATTTTTAGTATACTGCTGGCTAGATATATTGTTTACATTTGTATTTGAAAATATTAGGCCTTTTATAAATAATAATAAATGTGTTTTAAAAGCATTCAATTGAGAATAATTTATTTTCTTGCAATTTTTACAGAATATGTGTAAATGTTTACATATTACACATTATGTTTACATACAGATTAATTCTGAAAAAATATTTATATTATTTCAAATCAGTCAAACAAATTCTTTTAAAGACAATTTTAAATAACCTTTCTAAAACTAAAACTGCGATTTTGCAAACTTTATCGCAATATTTCAGCACTTATCAATTATCCAACAACAGATAAAATAGCTGATAAAAACTTACAAAATAAATTTAAAAACAAAACTCAATTTAGAAGCGCATAAATATCTAAAGAACCATATTCTTGTTGACTTCGTTATTATTTTAAATCTTCATTTAAATTGTATCAATTTATTTAGTGAATGTATTTAATTATTAGGCAATGATTTCCGAGTTTATGATTCTATTTTAACAGGAACTGTACTTTGTGTCACAGTTTATATAATTTTTTCCCAAGACATGTTGATCATCTATAACTTTTCGTGTACGATAGTCACATATGTGTTCTTTTTTCAGTAGTATTTCAGTAATTGCTCATACACAAAATCTATTCCTTTTGCGTAGTTTTTGTATTCATCCCATGAGAGAAGTAAGGAAAATATGATCTATATCTACCAGAGAGAATAAATTACATTATTTTGCTTACTACAGGTGGGATATCATCATTCAAAATAGACATTTCCTATATTTTCGTAATCTGTTAAGCTGATGAAGAAATAAGGCAGAGAATAATATTTTTTATAAAAGGATAAGGGTCATTTTCAGTGCTAAATTTTTTGAAAAATAAATTTTCAAATTAGAGGTAACTATATATATATATATATATATATATATAGTTATATATATAGTTATATACATAGTTATATAATTATATATATATATAGTTATATATATAGTTATATAGTTATATACAGGGTGATTCATAAAAGATGGGCAGAACTTTAAGGGGTTATAGTACACTTAAAGACAAATAATATTAAATAGGAGACTAAGGGTCCCAGACGTATTCCCAAGGAGATAGGGGGCATTAAAGTTTAGGGTCCGAAATTTCAAATGATTATAAAACATGGAAAAATTGGTCGATTCGTTTGCGGTTTTTGCAAAAAATTTTCTTTATGCCAGTATTTTCTTGAAATAAAATTTTAAAGTTCAATTTCAAAAAATGCCGATAGGGGGCGCTTTAGACTTTGGAGTAACAAACAACTATTTTTTAACGTTATTTTTTGTATTTCTTTAAATGATTTCGAAAGCTTAGACTTAAACTTAAATTTTGATCTAAAAATCTGAGTCCTAACGAGTAGTTAAGTAGCGTAAACTGAAATTTGAAATTTGAAACCCTTCTCCCCCCAGAACAAAAATCAGTTATTCCCGATCTTTGTGTCGTAGATTAGGCTCTAACTACTGCCGCGTTTTGCTAAAATTATTCTTTATGTCAGTATTTTCTTGAAAATAAATTTTAAAGAAAATTTTCAAAAAATTCCGATAGAGGGCGCTTTAGACTTTGGAGTAACGAACAACTATTTTATACCGTTATTTTTTGTGTCTCATTAAATGCTTTCTAAAGCTTAGACTTAAACTTAAATTTTCAGCTCAAAATCTGAATCGCTGAGCGTGGTTCAGTAGCGAGGGGAGGGGGTTCAAATTTCAACTTCTGAACATAGTTCAGTTTGCACTACTTAACCATGCCCAACGATTCTGTGCTGTGATACGAGGCAAAAATACAACTTTCGTCAAGGACTGCATAGTCGGAATTCACTCATAAAGGCACTGGCACAGTTGGAAACGTCGCTCATGCAAACGTTAAAGCTCCATTCCTGACGCTAGTCACCGGGTGAAGAAGGAAACAGAAAGTATGCAAATGTCAAATGGGGAAGAAGAAGAACACGTATGCAAAATTTCGACACGATTCAGGCATAAAAACCACTGAACGGTGAGTCAAGTGTAAGTCGCTGTAGTAATGAATCGGAAGATGGTGCCCTTCACGAATAAGGAAAAGGCTGAGATGCATTTAATTTACGGAGCGGCAGATGGAAATGGTGCAGAGGCACAACGAATGTACGGAGAGCGATTTCCTAACAGGCGGTTGCCTAACCGCAAAACTTTCGAGCGCTTGCACAGACAGTTGTGTGAGACGGGATCATTTCTCGCTTCCCGGTCGAATGCAGGTCGTGCAAAAAAGGACGAATCAGTAGTTGTTGCAGAAGCCATTCTGGATGTAGTAGCGGCGCAGCCAAGTACAAGTACACGAACAGTGGCTAGCCAGGTGGATACCTCACAGTCCACGACTTGGAGGGTACTGAAGGATGAACATTTGCTCCCGTTTCATGTGCAACGAGTCCAGAAACTGTCTCCAGGGGATTATCCAAATCGTATTGAATTCGCCCGCTGGTTTCTGCAGCAGAACGCGCTAAATCCACATTTTGGACGAACTGTGCTTTTCACCGATGAATGTACCTTCACACGTGAAGGTACATTTAACACACACAATGCACATGTATGGGCGGATGTCAATCCACATGCTACGTATCCACATGCTCATCAGAGACGCTTTTCCATCAATGTTTGGGCAGGAATCCTCGGAGACCACCTAATCGGACCGTACCTTCTTCCTGAACGCCTCAACGGTAAAACATACCTCACATTTCTGCAACATGTGCTGCCAGACCTGTTAAACGTTGTTCCTCCACGCATCCGGCGGGTCATGTGGTTCCAGCACGATGGAGCGCCAGCCCATTACGTACGAGACGTCCGCAACTATCTGGACATCACATTTCCGAACAGATGGATTGGTCGAGGTGGTCCTGTTGCTTGGCCTGCTCGCTCGCCAGATCTTTCACCCCTCGATTTCTTTTTTTGGGGACGATTGAAGGCTCTTATGTATGAGACACCCATTGAATCCCCCGAGGAACTGGTCGCCAGACTTTCCGCCGCTGTAGGGGAAGTGCTCGAAAAGCCTGATGTTTTCGCGAATGTTCGCCGTTCCATTCGTCGCCGTTGTTCTGCGTGCATAACCTCTGGTGGTCACAATTTTGAACATTTATTGTGATTACATGTTAATAAATATGCTTTGGTAACATAATCCTAATTTGTGTCTTTTTACCTCGTATCACAGCACACAATGTGTGGACATGGTACACTGAACTGTGCTCAGGAGTAGAAATTTCAAACCCCTCTCCCCAGAAACTTAACCACGTCTAACGATTCAGATTTTGGGCTGAAAATTTAAGTCTAAGCTTTAGAAAGCATTTAATGAGACACAAAAAATAACGGTATAAAATAGTTGTTCGTTACTCCAAAGTCTAAAGCGCCCTCTATCGGAATTTTTTGAAAATTTTCTTTAAAATTTATTTTCAAGAAAATACTGACATAAAGAATAATTTTAGCAAAACGCGGCAGTAGTTAGAGCCTAATCTACGACACAAAGATCGGGAATAACTGATTTTTGTTCTGGGGGGAGAAGGGTTTCAAATTTCAAATTTCAGTTTACGCTACTTAACTACTCGTTAGGACTCAGATTTTTAGATCAAAATTTAAGTTTAAGTCTAAGCTTTCGAAATCATTTAAAGAAATACAAAAAATAACGTTAAAAAATAGTTGTTTGTTACTCCAAAGTCTAAAGCGCCCCCTATCGGCATTTTTTGAAATTGAACTTTAAAATTTTATTTCAAGAAAATACTGGCATAAAGAAAATTTTTTTGCAAAAACCGCAAACGAATCGACCAATTTTTCCATGTTTTATAATCATTTGAAATTTCGGACCCTAAACTTTAATGCCCCCTATCTCCTTGGGAATACGTCTGGGACCCTTAGTCTCCTATTTAATATTATTTGTCTTTAAGTGTACTATAACCCCTTAAAGTTCTGCCCATCTTTTATGAATCACCCTGTATATACAGTTATATATATATATATATGTATATATATATATATATATATATATATATATATAGTTATATATATACAGTTATATTTGGATTTATCTAAAATCATGTTAGTATTTTCTCAGGTTGTGAAAAATATTTTATGAAAATTGCATTTTTACATTACGAAGATGTTCGTAATCATGGTGACTATGGATATAATATCCACAAATCTTTAGTATCGTTTTATTAAATTATTTGTAACACACTAAGCATTAGACTGAATATAATGGTGTTGATGGATTAATATTAGATGTTATTATATTTCATTTTATAATCCTTACCTGTTTTCATCTTCTTGTCGTAACTGATGATGGGATTTTTAGGTCCATGATATTTACATAGGAAAAAATAAACATTCTACGCAGACAACATTTTCAACATATTGCTACATTTAACAAGCTTCTCTTTCACACTAATTTTTGTCTGACATATTTTGAGTTATTCAGAAGCTATAAGTTTTTTGTCCATGGACATGACTCCATTTCTTGTGATAGTAGTTTCATATCAAACAAAACTATAAATAAACAATATTACCTTTTAAAATTGCACATGAGATTAGCTTTACAAAGCACCGAATTGAAAATAAATATTAAATCATGAAAAAAAGTTTCTAATCAACTTTACAGACACAGAAAGTCGCATAAAGTTGGGCTGTGATAGGTCGAAGACGTGATTTTTCATGCTGTGCCAATCTGTATATTACAAAATAATATTATTTATTATCAAATTATTTACATATGTTATTCTGTTATGCTACAGCACATTTCCATTATAACAATATTCAACTGCAATTACATTTTAATAAATATTCTGTGACGTAGTTTTGTTCATTTCTAGAAAAAATGACCCATAGACCCATAATAACGGGGTCAACGTGTAAATTATAAAAATGAGAAAAGTTTCATTTATTACAAATATGCAAATTAAACCTAGATTGAAAAATAGGGTGATTCAGTGTGATGGTTTTTCAACAGCTACCACGCTCGTCCCGAAAATCGAACAAAATTTATTATCACAGCGTCCTCTTCAGGCCTTTTTTCCTCCAAAATGTTATACCAACCTCGGCCTATTACACTACATCCAATTTAAAATTTCGTTGAAACATATTCATAAATTCTTCACTTAAAGTGCAATAAATCGAGATAATGGCACAAAAATCGCTATTATAGCCCCCCCCCCCCTTTTGGGAGAATATCCCTATTTTTAACCGAGACCTGACGTCCATAATCAAAAACATATATATGAAATTTGGTTCAATTCTATGCGTAAACTTTCCGATGACAATAACGAAAATGGCAGAAAATTCGCTTTCACAGCGTCCCCTTCCGGCGGAATATCCCCAAATTCGACTGGTTATACCCAAAAACATATATATGAAATTAATATTAGCCCTAAAACACGTAAATCTGTCAGAAATAGGAATTCGAAAGAAATTCCAAATACAATACTTTTTTCTATTATGGATAGAAGAAAGTAAAAATAGATTTATTAGATAAAAGCTTTCTCTATATAAATACATGAAATTTACCTTACATATTTTTTTTTCTTGCATTGATTTCAAATTTCCTGTTAACTATTATTAAAAAATATCTGCGTTTAGTTATTCTAATCAGTTCTAAATTAGGCGAGGCACTTTAATACAGTTATAAGCTCAATTCAAGAGGAAAAAATGCATATTTCCAAAAGTGTTCTTACTCAGAACAGTCAACAAAGTTAAATCTGTCAGATTATTTGTAAGATGAAAATTTTCTTTTTTTTTTCAAGTGCGAATTAGGCGAGCGTGTGAATAATAATTCCTTTCTTGCAGATAAACTAGCTATAATTAAGTTTTTGACTAGCATATATGAATATGACTGAAAATATTATTTAACTAACTAGCTGGGGTTCTTATAACTAATAATTTGTCTTGAAAGTCATGAAACAAAGCTGCCAACTTTTATGATTTTTTTGCTACCACTATTTCCAAATAGTAATCTTCGGTTATTTAGTCACAAAAATTCTACGATTATTAACACAATAATTATTAGTCAGAAACTGTGGTGACAAAATGTGTCAATATTTTGCGACAACACAATACTATTACAAACAATTGCTATAAAAATTACTACTTTAGCTACTATATTTTTTCTATAACTATTATATACGTGTTAACTAATATATAAGAAGTTCCAGGAATGCATTTGATATAATCCTCGGATCAAATATAACAGTTTTAAACCAGACATTGTACTTTGTAAGTCGTAGCAAAATCAAATATGTACCAAAATGGAATAAGTTACATTTTATTAAATAGAATTTCTGATTTTAAAAGGTACTTTTATGCATTCCTTTAAATTTAGGAATGCGCCACATATTTCTGCTGAGACATATGTCTAATTTGTTTCGTATATGTTAATCATCGCCATGTTTCTTTACAGAAATGCTTCAGTAATTACTCATACTCAAAAATTTCGTTTTCATAGTTTTGATTTTACATCTTGTGAGAAATAAGCAAGGTATAATCTATATATACCAGAAAGAGAAAATGACAATATTTTGCTGACTACAGGTGGCATATCATCGTTCAAAATAGAAATTTCATACATTTTCCCAGCTTGTTAAATATGATGGACATAAATGACGTAGGATATTATTTTTAAAAGGCTACCATATTTAAAAGAATTTACATTTTCCCTTAAATATGTATGAAAAGTTTAAAAATAAAAGCTGTGTCTTGATACGTCTTAACAAATGTCAGATTTATGAAAGTACTTATGTCTGATGTTATTTAATAGTTTCGGTATTGTTTTTATGCAAAATATCCTCTTTCGCGTAAGAGGATCCATTAAAAACCTTTTTGATATAAATCAAAGAATTCTAAAAATAAGCTGCTTGTTACAAGCTCTTAAAAACACCATGATATTTTCATTATATAAAAAAAAAATTATCATTGGTTTTTTACGATTTTTTCAAAAAATCTATAATGGGATGAATTTTAACGTATTAAGATTTAGTTTTTATTTAGTAATAATTTATTAATTTAAGCTATTTATGAACAAAGCGTAAAATTGAATCCCACCCTCAATGTACTTCTAAGTTTTATTTCCCAGAAATCTTTCTGAGCTCAATATAATTTTTGATTTAAAATTTCATTCGCTAAAACTGATACTGAAACTTATGTTTAACTATGGTTACCCAATCAAAAGAGTTTTGTATACAACCTCAGATGTAAGAAGTTTTTCTTTTTCTTGAAATAAAAATTATAAATTGTTTAATAAATTATTTTTAATACAAAATCCTGAATTTTTACATGTGTTCTTTTATTCCCAATATCCAGTTAATGGTTATTTAATTCTTTATGTTCTAAATTATAAATGAAAAAGATTTCCTTTCAATTATTGTATCCGTTAATATCTAAAGATGGATTAGAAAAATTATATAATACAGTAAAGCCTTTGTAACGGACACTCCCGAATAGCGCACACCTCTATTTAGCGAATAATATTTCAATCCCCAACAAGTAGTATGTTTTTACTTTTACCTCTGAATAGCGGACACTTCCGAATATTAGACAAATTCCTTGGTTCAGAGGTATCCGGTATTTAGAATTTTTACTGTAGTAACACGAAATTTAGAAAGAATTCTTTCATTTAAACTGACATCAAATCCGTAGCTAGACTTTTTGCAAAATATCTACAATAGTACTTACAAGGGGACTGCCAAACATGATGCGCACAGATTTTGATGATTTTAAAGTTTGTTGTTTGGGTCATACCCCTAACTATCCAGTTCAAACGTTTCCTTCAAATGGGCCTTAATTTTTGAGAAATTTGGGGTTAAAATTGAGAATGTCTTTCAAATAGCCATTAGTTTGACGTTATGAACAAGGTTTACGCGACGCGGAGTTAACGCTCGCCCTGCCTGTCAGGGAGGCGAGGGTTCTGTCCAATGGTGTGACTTTTTTCTTTTTTAATTAATTTTATATTTTTGGCGCGTTCCAAGTTTTACTCAGAATTACGAAATCTACTTTTTGATATTTTTATAATAAATTACATTTTCGAATTTTCATGAAAATTTATATTTTTTGCGCAATTTTTAAACTAATATTTGTCGACGAAAATCCAAGCTAATTTATGTCTTGATATCACGTCTTTTAAAAACTATTATTGTTTACATTTATGTATTATTTATTTATTTATTTATCATATTTATGAAATAATGCGTGTTTTTTTTACTTGCATTTAATATTAAAAAATTAATTAATTAGGAAAAAATTTAGAAAATAATATACCCTTTTAATATTTGATTTGTTCTAAAGATATAGCAATATATATACTGGTGCAATACAGAAATATATATTATCACCGGCATTGACATTTTTAGTTTATTAAATATGGAATTAATAGTGTGATACATATTGCAAAAATATTCAAAACAAAATATCGCATTAAAAATCATCATTAAAAATATCTTTACATAAATTGTTTTAACAATATTGGAAGAATGGATAAATTAACATATTATATACTCTTTTAATACTTAAATTGTGATAAATATGTTAAAAAATTCATTAAAAGTTGAAAAACAAATTACTTCAAACCATTTAATTGTCTGCAAAAGAAACTAAACAAAATGAATATAAAGAAAATTTTATTTATTTTAATATTACCGTAAAGTCATTGCAGACGATTTTTTTCAAATATTTTTTATATGTATTATAATTTACAGACGATTTTTCATTTCTAGTTGCATTTTTCTGTATGTCATCGACAGTGTGTTGAATGACTTATTATTATCATTAGAATTAAGATTCTTTTTTTAAATGTAATATTATTTTTTATTTGTTAAAATCAAAAATGATGTTGAGTTTGAACTTTACTGTTAAATATATTTAAATGACATTAAAAATTTATATCACTGGTTAAAACTTGCATCTTAGCGTTACTACTTTAATATTTTACTACTCCTTTCAAGATATGCTATTGTAATTACCTAATCATACATACCTTTAGAAGATTTGAGATGAAAAATATTTTGTATAAGTTATAAAAAAAATGATAAGTTTTCATTTAAAATTTCATAATGTTAAAAAAAAGTATTATTTCAGAACGGTTATTGAAATATAAAAGGTAAATAATAATACATTTTAAACAAAATCCAGACATAAATTAGTCTGGAGTTTCGTCAATAGAAATATTAATTTCAAAATTGCGAAAAGAAAATTACGAAAAATTCAAAAATGTAAATGGTATTTATTAAGGAAATATCAAAAATTTCACAGATGCAAAATTCATAATTCTACATAAAACTTGTAACACGTCAAATATATAAAATTAATTAAAAAAGGGAGGAGGTAGGATATAACCCTTGTCTCCGGGACTGGTAGCGTGAACGCTAGCTCTGCGCCACAGAGACCTTGTTCATAACGTGGTTCTAATGGTTATTTAAAACGCATGCTGATCTTTACTCCAAATTTCTCAAAAATTAAGGCCCATTTGAAGAAAACCTTTGACCTGAATAGTTAGGGGTATGACCCCTACAACAACCGTTAAAATCATCAAAATCATCTTTTGCTGGCCCCTTGTTAGATTATATAACAAATAATAATGTTTTTCGAAATCTCTCTATTGATACAAAATAATAAAAGTAAATATATTATGGTATTTTCACTAAATAAAAGATTTTGATTTTTGAGTGTAAAAATTGCACTTCATATCTTTCAAGAGCAGCAAAATTAGCCATACGTAAATGAGTGAGATAATATCTATTTTTAAAACTATATAGTAAAATGGACTGTGTATTCTAAACATGTTAAAGCAACGTATTTTGTAGGAAATATAAAACATACTGTCAATAATAGAGACAGTGAATAAATTTTATTTTGGATTCTGTTTAACGGGACTTTAAAGGCTTATCAGACCAAAAATTGTTGAAAATGTATTATTTAAACTTACTTAATCTGCTCGAACTAGGCGAATCACATTAGCCCAATTTTAAATCTAATTCGAAACAAAAATTTCTTATAATAAAAATTAATCAAATATATACCAATAAATAAGATTATAGCACAAGAAAATATCGATTTAAAAAAATGGAAATTATGCGAACAAATGAAAAATTGCACGGATGATATGAATAATTCTTTTTGGAGGTCTTATCTATAATCTCGTTGTCAAATTTCGGTAAAGTAAATCAAAATATGATATTATAGCAGAATATGAATGGACAATACTTTGTTAAATTATTCTAATCTCACTCTATTTGCAATAATTTAAATCCAAAAGAATAAATTAGTCCTAGGAAAAAAATGAAAAATTATTATATTACTTTTTTCTATCCACTTAAGACATGCGTGTTCATAAGTATGCAAAACACGGAGCAGAAACGGGAACCAGATCTAAAATTTCAATTACCTTTTGTTGAAATTTTCCAAGATAAACTGCACAAGTCGAAACATTTTAAATAAATTAATTTTGCCAAAAAAGTTATAATTTCTGCATATTTTATTACTTAGATAACGTTTTTACTCGTGATTTCACAAAATAAAATGAAATTTATAAATTAGAAAATTAGCTATTCTAAAAACTGGTTAGCATAGCTAAGTTCAGATTTGTTGGTGGAAATGTTCCATTTTTGTAAATTAAAAAAAATAATTTGCGTATCAAAATAATCCATTAATTCGATCAGTAATACCATCTGAAGAAAAGGGGCGGAGGCGCCATTTAAAGTAAGGTTAAGGAAATTTAGCTTGTTATATCTAATTTTAAAAAAAGAGATCAAATTTGATGATGCATGGATTATAAAATTTATTAAATATACATTTTTGCTAATTTATTTTATAGGTGTTAGGATATTTAGGATATTAAAATAGCAAAATAGATTTTGTGATTTATGGTTATGTTTGCAATTACTTAAACAAATACTAAAATTTATTGAAAAAATATTATTCTCGATACCAAATGAAAGTGAAAACTATATGGATATTACTGGTTCTAAAATTTAGGAAATTTTAGGAAATCGACAGATCGAAAAGAATTGAAAAATCACCAGCGTGTCATATATACTACGTGACGTGAGATTTCAATCAAAAAATAATATATAATATAATAATTATCTATGGAAAATGGAAAAATAAAGTAAACTAATAAATGTATAATTTGATATTTGTAGGATATTATATACACATAATAACTTTGAAATCGAAATACATCAATCAAATTGTATCATCAAAATCTGACCAAATCTCAAATTTAAAGATTTCAAGCATATAGTATATAATATATTTTTAATAATTACCCTTTTTTAAAATTATTTTAAATTTTCACATTTAATTGACTATTTTTCGTCTTTAAAACTGCTAATATTTTTTTAACGTTTCCCCTTTTAAAATTATAATTGATTCCCTACTTGCTAATTTCTTTTCATTTTGGCATCGCACCAGTAAATATTTTTTTATGTATTTCAATGGGACGACTATTATTCTCTTTCGACATATTTCTAGTAGTTACCAGAAGCATGTTTCCCGTTCTTTCTGAGAGTCTAATCTCTCACTTTTGATTATTCCGCCGTCATTCCAAAATTCGAGGTCTTTGATTGGTTTCTCAGCGTTTGCACACGGCATTTTTTATGAATTTCTGTAAGTTTGCGCGGTGTTTATAAATATTTTTACATACGCTCAGAACTAACTTGTTTGTGTATTTCAGCATGCATTAAAGGGTTCGCAGCATCATTTTCCCGTCGAATGTTTTATTGCTATAATCGTTGACAGTTACTCACTCTTCTGTATGGAGAGATGGGATTCCCTTTAATAATTTTAAACGAATGCCATGACTGAAGAATTCAACTCGCAATTTTCGTTGGAGTAAACCTTGTTATGGAGCGTCACTAACAACGAGTATATTTTGCTTCGAATAAACCGATGTTCCTCCATAATCTGGCTTTCTATTTGTTGGGTGAAACTCTATTGTGTTTTCGACTGCATTTTCTCTACCTTAAATACCCATTAAGAAAAATTTTAGGTTTATGTGAAAAATTCTATCTGCTGTGTTTACTTTATGATTATTCCATTCTTCAAATTGAATTCACATGGCTCATGCATCGTAATCCATCTTGGTGTTAACATTTAGTTGCCACGGCATCTAAATTGGAGTATATTTCTACAATAAGTGATGCGATAAGGACGTTTGATAGGATGTGTCATAATAGTATGATATATATATATATATATATAACTCAGAAATGTCATTAAAAGAGTGGCAATTAGCAAAGACTGTAAAAAATGTCTAGTTTGTTTGTTTTTTAACACGGCAAAACGGGTAAATTGTCGATATATAACTAACACATTAGCTCACAAACATAGATGTTCTACTTTGTTTTAAATTCATACAAACAAAAATTCGAAATGAATACGTCATTAAATCGCAAAAATTGTTAAAGAAAAATATCTTGACCTATAGACGTTTATTTTAAACAGCATTGTAAAAATATTTCGTAAAAATACAAATATTGTTGCGGCAATCGAGTTGAAACTACAGTTTTTCTATTTTTGTTTTTCTTTCTCTTACTCTTTCTTTTTCTTTTGTTTTCTTTTGTTTTTCATTTTTATTGAAGAAATTGTACCAAAAATTCTCGAATATGGGTTTGAAAATATCTTTGCTAGATAATAGGGCTACAAGTTTAACTTTGTTCATTTTCGTTAAACACATTCCGTAAAAATACGGAAATTGTACTAGCAACCGCTTGCCAGTACAAAATCTATAAATTAAAGAACTATAGCGATTGTTTCTATAGTGAATGTTCTCAGTTTTATTAGATATTTTATTATTCACAAAATCTACACATTTAATAATAGAAAATGATTTTCCAAACACATTTTTTGTCCAGTACTTTAATGAAACGACTACTACTAAAAATATTATAAATTTAAAATAAGTTAAATTCTTACTTGAAGTTTTTCCTTACTGAAATCAAAGCACCCACGCATTGCTCTACTCTCATACATCAGTTCGAAAGTAATACAATTATTTGCAAAAAAAATATTTTAATTCAGCAAGTAAAGGAAATTTTCATGATAAAAATAGCTTAAATGTCTTCAAAAAATGCAAGATTTATTAGGCTTTTTGAAATGAAGTGACTAATATATTGATGTTGAACCTGCTCAATAGCTATTATGGAAAGACAAATCACTGTAATTAGCTATATAAAATTTTATATAAAATATTATTAGCTAGGAACACATTTTCACATCTTTAAAAAATAATTAAAATAATAAAAAATTCTTTCAAAATTTTAATCTAAGTTATAGATTTAGAGGAGACTTTTTCAACTTATGATAACATGTAATTAAATTATCTTCTTGAAAAAATTACCAACAATTTTGACAAAACAAATCGACTTCCCCATTGATTAAAACTTTTAATGAATGATTAAGGAACCGGTATCTTGAATGGGCGAAAATACGAGAGTAATATTAATTGCTATGGTAATAAAAAAAATTAATCAACGTTGGTTACTGAGACACTGGTGAAAAAAAATGTAAAACGTGTTTTTCCATTTTAATATTAAATTAATATTAACGATTATCCCGTTATATATTGTGTACATAAAATGTTGAATTCTTGCCATCCAAGTGCATGCAAAATTTAGGGTGACTCTAAATGATTGCCCTAATTACAAATGCAAATACCTCGGTTGTAAACAAAGATAGGAAAAACATTTGAATGCAATATAGAAAGAAGTTAGAAGTTTTATTTGCATACTTTATATCTGTTCTATGTGACAACCTTTGGTCACATGGAGTCACCTAAAATCAATGATTTTCTGTGCTTTTTCCAAATCAAAGTTATATGTCTCTTTTTCCTTCTATTGCAGGCAGCAGTTAGTAGAGTATGTTACATATATAGCTCTTGCCACAGCTTGATGCAGATGAGGGCACCAATGACTAAAAATATTTATCTTAATATCTGGCGTGAAATGAAATATCGCTTGTATTCTGTTCATGGAAGTAAATAAAGTCACATGGGAGATTTAAAGTATAAGATTACGGTATAAAATTTATTAAAGTTGCAAAGTGTGAAAACTAAATTTTAAACTTCTTTCTGTACTGTGACAATTTCTTACTTCCTGTAGTTATTTAGAACGAACTTGTAATCAGGCCAATTAATTTGAATTATTCTGTATAACATAAAGTATAGAAATGTCATAAGCACACTGTCACTTATATATATATATATTATCTTTGTGCATTTTATAATTAATTTAGGCTTGAAACTTAAAATATATGATATTTATGTTTGGTTTATTTTATTTTATTTTAAAATCAACACAAAAAGAATATTTCAATTCGAGTTACAGCCTAAGCGCATGTGTATCTAAAATACTATATAAATATATAGGGTGCACACTAAAATATGGTCCACCCCCATTAACTTAAGGATGGTGGTAGCTCTTAGTTCTCTTATGGATCTCAATGTTACTTACTTGAATTCATCACTTATTGCATGCTTATAGTATTATAATGTATACGCACATTTACTAATAAAATTAAAACATTCAAGCAAGTCACAGTGTATTTTAATAAGAAAATGAAGTAAGTATGTTCGATGAGTCCAATATCGACTACAGGGTATGATGCATTCTGCTAGTGTTCAGATGTGGGATACATTGAGAATACACAACTTTAACAAAAGTGTGGCATTATAAGGCGAACGTTCATTTACTTATAAAACTAAAACATGTAAGCAAGGTACAGCTTATTTAATGAAAAAAATCAAGCATGCAGTGTGTGTCCATCATCAGCAGCAGTGCATCTTGCATTCTGCATGTGTTCAGATGAGCACGCATTGAGCATACTTGATTTTCTAATTAATAATAAACTGTAACTTGTTTACATATGTTAGTTTTATTAGTAAATGTTCATCTGTCGTATAATGCGATACATATGCATGCAATTACTGGCGTATTTAATCTGCTGATTGCACTGTAAAAAATTTGCAGCAGGGTAACAGGTCAGTCGACCGTTTTTATAAAAAACGGTTATATAACCGTAAAGTAACAGTGTACTGACCCTAATATGAGCAATATTATGGTCAAAATACCGTTAAATTACGGTTATATGTGGTTAAGTACGGTCATTCGACTGTTTTTATAGAAGTCGGTCGACTGACCTGTTACTCCGCTGCAAAATTTTTTACAGTGTGGATATAAATAATTTACATTTCAGGGCTTGTAATAAAGATATTTTTACCTGTAAGACATCATTTAAAACGAAATCCAGAACGCTCTACAACTTTGTAATTGAAGTTTTACGTATCTCGTACTACTTTCGAGAAAGGAATGCTAATTGCGCATTTTGTCGATAGTTGAAACTTAAAGCGTTATCATCGCTTAGCTCACAGCCACTTTATTATACCTAGAAACAAAGTAGCTTTCAACGTTCTTAAGTTAACGAGGGTGGGCAGGATTTTAGCGGGCAACCTGTACATGCATTAAACATTTTATAAAAAATATTCATTAGCATGTATAATTTCATTTTTTAAACTTCCCTTTGTTTTACAACAATTGCAATCATTCGAATTTTCAAGTATAATAATGAAAACCCTTTTAAACAGTAAGTTTATATATATCTTTCAAATGCCAATTTGAACGCATTTGAAAATGAAATGAAGAATAATTAATCATTTCATTCAAAAACTTTTTCTAGTCAACAAATAGTCATTAGCGATGAATGCATAACTAACAAGCATATATTTGCTTTCGAGTTTTAAATACACCAATGAATCCAAAGTAAACAAGTGACCAATTTGTTCAAAGAGACTTTTAATTTCTAGAAATCAAAGAATTTACCTTTAAACGTGAATTGATTCATTTTAAGATGCTTTGCAGATCTTAATTTAAATGTATATAGCATATACATTAAAATATCACGAGGATGCAATTATTTGATTTACAAAATCTTCTATTTCCAGGCGGATAATTTAAGAACGATGACGAAAATTTGTATCGTCAACATTCATTATTATAAGACAAATGAGATACAATTAGTTAAACAAAGAAAAATTTTAAATGACAAATTGTGTTAACTTTTTTATTTTACGTTTACCTTTTTATATATTTTTTCTTTTTATAAGTAAAATGTATTAAATTTCCAGCGCTGGCAGAAATCAAAACATATTTCCAACGATTATTGATGATCTTCTAAAAAATATTGGAGTTTCTAAAATAGGAATGTGTATTTTCTATATTATATATACTTTCTGCATATTCTTTCGTACTGTTCCCCTATTTAAAAAAATTAAAAGTAAAATTATCGACATTCTGAAACAATTTCAAACTTTTCAGGGGATTAAATCTACAGCATCCGATTATTAAACATAAAAATTAAGGGATTATTCCTACCGGAAAGATGGAAAAATGTGTATTTTTTGGAAGATATTTACAAAATTCTTTTTTTAGTCTTTTTATTACATTTTAAAGAAAATAAATTGATTTTTGTAATGACGAATTAAAGTTGGGTGTCCCTAGCATTTCCACTTTCCAAAGATGGCACGGTGATCACCGCAACTCTGTCAAATGTTATCTGAAATTATAAAAAAACTCTAATGCGTTTATTCCGAACACTTAAAACTAAAGAGTAATCATTTGTCTTTTGGAAAAATTCTTTTTAAACAAAATGACATCAGTTCAAAGTTAAGGTACCGATTTTCACCAAAAAAATTTAAATTTGATTGTTCAAGAAAAAGCAGAACAAATCATCATATCACCAAAATAATCGATTACTATCATGATAATATTGCTGTTAAAAATTGATCAAAATTTAAAGAAGATTGCTTGAGATTTGTCCAAGTGATTCTGGTCACCGATTTTAAAACATAGGTTTGAAATAATCACGTTTAATAATTGAAGTTGTGACTTTGTATGATATAACAAAGTAAATTAAAACGGCGTAACTTCTTAATTTAAATCACATGAACTAAAAAATGTAACTTAATATTATTTACTAATTGTACTTTTAGAAAATGCAATAAGAAAGCATTTTTTGAAAGTTTGCAAGTAGGTATAACCCCTTAAGATGGTTCGACCACGATATTTTTCTTAATATGTGTCTTTAAAATTTCTGAGGTTCTGTAAGATTTTGAAGGTATACCTACCATGGGTTTCCTTGTAAAACGACTTATAACCTGATTTCAGTTAAATAATAAAAAATATACTTTTGTGATGTGAAATTTTGTAGTTTCATACATACAATCTTAATAATAAATAATTTCTTCTAAAAATTAGCATTTTAAAGATAACAAAATTAAAGAGATTCTGTCCTAGAGCAATAAAATAAATGATAAAGAAGCAAAATGCGAACTAAGTAGCAGGGCCATTCCCTTAGAAAAATAGAAAACGATATAACAAAATACTTATTATAAATTAATTTCAATTGAAAATATGTTATAAAGGAATTGTGCGGTTGTATAATCGTCGAATAAATGTAAATATATTTCAATAATGAAAAATATTATGTTTTCATAAAATAATGAGTCCAGGGACCTGGACACATCATGTTCCGGGTTATCAGAACCCTAATATGTACCACCTACTGGGTGTATAAATTTAAGTCAATTTTATTTTTTTCATTATATATTATTTATTTTTAATTCAGAGCATTTTAAAGCTAATCTCAGATTCAATTTTTATAAAGTAATATTTTTTATTTATGGTTTTATTTGTAAAGTAGCTGATCCGCACGGCGTTCCCGGTCCCGTCACAAAATAGTACGAAACACGAAAACACTCTAAAAATCATTGCCCGAAATCGTTACTCTGGTAACCTTTCCGTCTGTAACCAGAGTAAACAGAGAGATGGACCCCGAAGCGGAAGTAAATTCAATACGACCCCTTTAAATGTCTGGCTCATTTGATTCAATGAGGGTAAATTTTGGCCCAAATTAAGAAAAGTTACCGTCCGATTTTCCAAAATTTGCATTATCGGAATCAGAAAAATAAACTACATGTATACTGTGAGTTTCGAATTGATACCTACAATAGTTTTCTTAATATTCGAGGATGACTGAAATGAGAGTATTTCATTGTCTGGGATTATCAAATCGGTAATTTTCTTTTGCGATTTCGATAAAAATAGCCATTATCGGCGCACGTGCAGGAAAATCTTTTACTTGCACCGCCAGGGGGCGCATCTAGTTCTAAACGAACCTCCGACACGTGCCCCTGCTGCCTACGGCGCCGGAAAGCAGGGGTGCTGACAAGTGTTGTAAAATCTTTTAGTTCCACTTCCCATCAACAGGGGGCCCATTCTGTTCTAAACAAACCTCTTTCCGAACGAAACTTCCGCACTCTTCCTCGCTGCCTATGGCTGCGCATGCAATGCAATATATTTTAGTGCCAATTTCTATCGTCAGGGGGCGCTAAATCTATATCTTACTTAGTTATCTATATCTTAATTAGTTCATGTTAAGTTGAATGAACCAATTCCCGTTAAAACGGGCCCATTGATTGAACCCGAGAAAATACATCCCAGAAAACACTGTCAACAGACAGACACGCACACAAACTTCTTTCCTTATTATTATAGATAATTACTTTCGCAAGATATTGACTGTGGATAGTTTGTTTAGAAGTTTTAATAGTGTAAAAGTATGTTAGTTATTTTAAACGTAGTAATACACTGAAAGTGTTTGCTGTGTAAAATATCTATTTATTTTCTAATATTTGGGAATAAATCAGGAACGATCGCATAATCAGCTCTGTGGACAATATAAAAACTTGCATGTATTATAAAATAATAAAACTGAATAGAATAAGATGTAATATTAATCCCCAACAATGAATATCATTAGTCTAATATTTAGCGCGTTAAAAATAACTTACGAAGAAAATAATAGGTTTGTGAACATCAGGGTTAAAGAATATCAATTACGAACATACGTAATACGAAACTGCAATTTTAGTAAAATATTTCTCAATTTCTCGGAAGATACTGGCATGATGTTAGATAAGTTCAAATAAATATAAAATAATTTTTTTATCCTTCATCTGATTTTTTTTTCAGAAAATTTCCATTCAAAATATTTCATCCTGGAAGAATATTCAAGAAACCTTTGTTATAACGCCTTAAAAAACAAAATAAAACATACCATAGTTTCGGGCTGTTTGCAGTTACATCACTTGACACAATGCGTAACCCGCAACCTGATGACGCTATTTTCTTTTTAACCTGATGAAAGACTGCGTCATGAAAATTGTTTGAGTTATTTTTAGTCTGAAGCATTATTACTTAGATAAAAATAAGTAAATAAAATGTACTTGGTAAAAATAAAATTTTAGTCGAATATTGAAATTTTCAAGCATGCAATCAGACACGAGATACATAAGATTGAGAAATATTCAATTAGAATATCTAAACAGTCCAATCAATTATTTTCTTTCGTACATTTGGGAGTAAAATTTGCGTGCATATACAGTAAAAAGAGACATGTTTCTCAATCTAGGAAAATATAATATATACACGAACAAAAATATACAATAACCTCCTCCAAGGTACAGTTTAGAAACCTCAGAAACCAGAAAAATATTTAAAGAAGGATTTATAAAAACATTTTTTTCCTGACACTGAGTTTCGGAAACGTTTACGAGTAGTTATATAGTGTATTATTCAGTTTTTTCGAACCGGAATTTCGGTTTGTAGTATAGTGTTAATTGTCAAGCAAACATTTTCATGTTGAACAAACATGTTTAACAGACATACATGATAAATTAACAGCAAGATTACTATTAGCATTAACATTAGAATTAATATTATTTTCTCAACCTTGTATGTATTAATTGAGTTAAGCAGCTGTAAATATTTAATTGAGAATTGATGGCATGTTAAAAACCGATATTTCGGTTTGAGAATAAAATATTAATGCTCTATAAGAACTACTCGGAAACGTTTACGAGAATAAATGGCAGCAAAAGAAACATTTTTTCATAAATGCTTATTTAAATATCTGAAATATATTGGGTTTTGAGCTATCTAAAGACAAAGCATGCTTTTCGGATTCGTGGATAACTCGGAAGAGTTTACTTTATATTTTCGTTCGTAGTTATATTATAAATTTGCAGATTAAGAAACATTTGTCTTTTTAGGGTCCCGTACCTGAGAAGGAAAAAACGGAACAGTCTTGCTTTCGAAATCCGGATTATGGAAAATCACGTAATACACGTAAATTGACAAAGAATGATAAATTAAGGATTTCGTAATTAATGTAAAATAAATTGGTCAAGTGCGAAAATACATCGCGGTCAAATTGTTCCGTTCGTTAAATTTATAAATTACTATATATTAATTAATTAACTCCTTCTACGACTAATTTTTTCATAATTTTAGTTTCAGTAAATTCGGAAATAGGAGAGGGGGGGGGATATATTTTTCAAGTATACGTTAAAAAATATTTGAGAATATAATACCTAAAATTAAAAGAAATATATTTTTGAGTTTGATCTTACGAGATCTTTCTAACGATACCCTACACGATATATAAAAACTTTTTTTTCTAGTAACTTAATTAATATCTCGGCTAATTACCGACAATTTTTTTGAAAATCATTATCAAATAGCCTGGGATGATTATGCGTTGATACATACCACGAGCGTCCGTCGACTCCACCACTGACCGCCCGAAAAATAAAGTTTGTGTGTGACGTAAAAATGCGTTTTTCTGAAAAACTATGTTACTTAGGAAAATCGGTGTAGTTGTCCTGCGAGGTTTAAATAAACTCCTGCTACCCCTAATTTTTTCATAATTTTAGTTTCAGTAGATTCGGAAATAGAGGGGGGGGGGGTTACTTATTTTTGAAGCGCATTTTCGACGATATCCCTGAAAATATAACGCCTAAAATTTAAATAAATATATATTTGAATTCCTTATTACTAGATCTTTCACACGATATACTAAAATAAAACTTTTTTTTCAAGTAACTTAATTACCCTCCTAAAGTTTTCCTAAACATATTTGTGAATGGCTAATAATCTGGATATATGTGTGTAAAAAGGCTTAATAACTTTTCCAAGTTGGAGTTAACGTCGCATAGTTTACGAAAAAAAGGGCTCTAACAGAGGGACATACAGACACAGGAGTGGTCTTATAATGGTTCCGTTTTTACTTTTTAAGTACGGAAGCCTAAAAACAACCAAAAAAGTATAAATTAATGATTTTTGGATTTTATCCTTTACATGTGCTATAAGACATTTCTTCGTGCAAAATTTCAAGTTTCTAGGTCTACCGGGAGTAACTTGTAGGCGTTGAGAGAAAAATCTATAGTGTACTTCCGGTTGACCTATAACCTTGAAATTTGGCACGAAAAAGGTCTTATAGTACATGGGAATGAAAAATAATCAAAAACCATTAATTTATATATCGATGTCGATTTATTACGTGAAAAACTCATGAATTTCCATTATCAGTACCAAGGCCAAATAAATCCGTTGTAACGAATTTTTTTGTAACGTAATATAACATAACGGTCCGGAACCTTCAGGGTGGAAGTACTACTCTCACTGGTACTGATTTTTTATTTTACTTTGTAGTATGCCTACTTTCCTTTACGCTCTTGTGACAGAATTTTTCACAACTTTATATTTCGGATGGGAAATAAGGAGCAGAATAAATTTTAGGAATTCAATATAGTGGGAAAATGTTACGTTTACTTCAAGAAACGATGAAATTCTCATAATTCACGTCTTTAAAATAATGCGATAATGCTTAACTTGCTAATATTACTAAAAGTATTATTAAATATAGTAATATTTAAAATATTACTAAATTTTTGCCATAATATTAAAATTTTCAATCTTGCAATAAGTCTCGAGTTACAGCATTGCAGAAATATTCAGTTAAAACATTTAAACAGATTTTATGTCAATTATTTTTGTACATTTGATATTAAAAATTGCGTGCATTACTGAAGTAATGCACGCAATTGCATGGTGTTGTAAGAGTGCTGTGCCAGATGCTGTTGTAAAAGGAATTTTCACGACATAATGTTTCGGATGTGAAATAAGAATAAATTTCACAAATTCAAAATAATGAAAAAAAAAGTGTTTTCAAAATATTAGTTCCTACAAGATTCTAATAATGCATGAATTTAAAAACACTTTACAATAAAAAAATGCATTTTAAAATAGTCTTTTATCAAATTAAAAATTTTAATAACATTTTCTGCAAAATGGAAAAGCAAATAATATTGCAAAATAATTAAATATGAATCAAAGCTTTCCTGCTTTTATTTTGAGATGTTTTGACTATGCATGCATACATATTGCTATTTTAAAATTACAGCAGTATATACTCGATATTGGTGTAATCTAAATGAAATATTTGACTAACATTCTAAAATAATTTTTCTAAAACAGGGAAGTTTTGATTATACCTATTCAACCAAAATTTTCCTGATTTTACTAAAATTTTGGCAGAATATTAAAATTTTCAAACTTGTAATCAAACACGAATTACACTCATTTAAAAAATATTCAGTAAGAAGGTTCAAATTATCCTTTCAATGATTTTGTTTTGCGAATTTATAAGTAAAGCTTGCGTCCATTGCATAGAAATTATCCTAACTGCTGTTGTAAAAGAATTTTTCCCGACTTAATATTTAAGATGTTAAGAATAAATTTTGTAAATATAAAATAGTGAGAAAACTAAGATTTTATTTTAAAAGAAACATTAAAATTATCATAATGTACTTTTCTAAAAGAATTTAATAATGCATGCATTACAAATGCAATTATCCCTTTGAAATTAAAAAAAAAAAACATTTTTTAAACAGGTTTTCGTCAAATTAAGAACTTGAATGAACACTATTTCAAAATAATTAAATATAAACTGAAGTTTTCCTTCTAATATATCTTCACACAAAATTCAACTGATATTACTAAAATTTTATTAAACAATAGAAATTTTCGAATTTGTGTGAGATAGGAGTTACACCAGTTTGACAAACATTCAGTTAGAACATTTGAACAGTCCTTTCAAATAATTCTATTTCTACATTTGGGAGTAAAGTTTGCGTGCGTTGCATGGGTATCTTCCCAAATGCTGTTGTAAAAGCATTTTTTACGACACAATGTTTCTGAAGGGAAATAAGAAACAGAATAAATTTTACGAATTCAAAATAGTGAGAAAACGTTAAGATTCTTTTAAAAAACTAGTCTCATAATAGACGTTTGTAAAAGTACTTAATAATGTATGAATTGTGAATTCAATGATATATTTGAAAGAGAAAATGATTTTTCAAATAGTTTCATATTAAATTAAAAATAGTAAATATACTTAGGACAAACGAAAAAGCAAATATTATTGCAAAATAATTGTATATGAATTGAAAATTTTCCCTTTTTTAACCTAACATTTTTTATACAATTTTATAAGTTATTAACATAACTTAACACAATAAGATATCTACTTCTAATTGTCATCTCCAGTTATTTTATTTATATTAACATGGTTTGTTTAAAAAAATTTATTAAATTAAAAAATAAACAATCTTTGAGTCGATTCGCTGGGCATGTTTAAAATTACTATTTAAAATATCATTAGTTTTTATTTAATTAAACTGATCATTTCTTTATTTTTTTTTCATTAAAAGTAATATAAAATCTTTCATTAAAAGTCAAATAACTATTATTTTAATTTCAAACATTTCATTATATTTTTAATTAAAAAATCTACTCAATATCCAAAATAGCTTTCAAATATGCTCAGTTATATATATATATAAACAAAGATGCAAAAAGGAATTTAATACATGTACATATTAATTTGTATTCTTTTAAATATTTTTACATTAGAGTGTTTCTAATACTGAGATTCATTAAAAATAACATTGAATGTTATTATTTCTTTAGACAAATAACAATATTCGTAGAATTAGTAACTTAAATGAAAGCCGCAAATTGTCCATGACTAAAACAATTTTTACTGAAGTCAATTCCACATTATTTTAATTTTTGACCTTGTATTTATTGTTTGTGACTGCGAAATATGGACAGATTGGAAATTGAGGAAATATTTTGAACTCAAATAGATAACTGCTTGAAATAATATGTAGAATAAATCCAGGTTAGATTCTCCACCGAGTTATTTGCCCTAGTCACTGTATTTCAGCTCTTCGACGAGCAGCGGAGCTAGATACGTTCTTCTACTATCAATCGTTATAAAAAAGCGTAGTAGACGAAGTTTCAGCGATTAAAGTCTTCAAATAAATATTATATCCATCAAAGAAAGGTAAATTTGGCTTTTATTGTATGCTCTTGTAAAATGGAGGCAAATACAAGATGAAATATAATATAATTACTAAAATTTTTTCATGAAATATTTATTGAATGTTGTTGCAAAAGGTATCGAGTAATGCGTTAGTTATAGGTTGCAGTCATATTTGTTTCTACTTCAAGAGCTATAGGCTGGGGCATCTATCCCGGATTAAAGTGATACAAGCCCCACCTGCATCGGGGATATATACCGCACTTGTGATTCGGGATAAGACGATTCATTTGTAATCATCAAATAACTTTGATGCCTGAGAACATTTTTTTAAATCTTGAAGCAGGGAAAAAGGATATAAAATAATAAATAAGGAAGTAGGGAAAGTAACAGCTACGAAAAGAGGCAAAGATGTTCACTCTTTGACTTCATCTGGAAGAGGAGAGAATGTGTGAGTTGTTGCATGTATTAACTCAGAGGGCTTGGTGCTCCCCCCCCCCTTGTTGTAATGTTTAAAGGAGTGGGAGAAAATCCTGTTTTCAAACGGTCTTTCCCCGGGATCAAAAATTATATAAACCCAAAATCTTCTTTTATTTCGTCGGAGCTTTTCAGTAAGCGGCTGAAGGAACACTTTATTCCGAGAAAGCCACCAGGCAAACTGCTGCTCATCCTTGACGGTCACTCAGCGCCTGTGATATTTCTGGAAATGCTGGACAAGGGAGATAAGAATGACATAATCCCACTGTGTTTGCCAAGTCATGCAATACAAGCTCTGCAATCGCTTAATAGGACATTTTTTAAACTGTTCGAAGTTAACTTCAAGAAAGCTGCGAATCAGTGGGTGAAGCATAATTCCCAGCAATAACTTAAAATAATTCATGCTGGCATTGTCATCGGAATTGCATGGAAAATGACAGCGTGTGCTGAGTACTGCATTAATGGGTTCATGCATACTGGAATTTTATCACTCAATAGTGAAGCTGTCCCGGAACATTTTTTTGCCATATCTGACAGGATCAATCTGAAAGGATCAATCTAAGCAGGATCAATTTGAAGGCGTCAATATGAAAAAGATGAAAGGAGCACAAGAAACTTGCCTACCTCTATTTCGGATTCTTGTAGAAAAGGCCTTATAGATGACTACCAAATCAATACAGATTTGATGGATATCAACATTTCTCGAAGGCAAAACTCATCTGTATTTATCGAAAACGACAAAGAAGAACCTGGTCCTTCTACAAGTCAGTCACCTTTTAAATTTTTACATGAAGTCAGCTCTTATCCTGCTTTTTCAATCTGAGAAAATAGAAGCAAGAAGATGCAAGTACACTTTGACAAGCACGAGCGCTTGACAAAGTGAATGTCGGATGTCCACATGGAATTTGGAGAGTATACGGTGGTATACACCATATATTACCTAAATTTTATAAGAAATGGCTCAAAATATACTTTATTAATATTTTCGAAATGTGAATCTAAACTTGTTATTGAAGTATATTCGTAAATAGAATACATTCATGACACTCTAATTTGCTTTCAGCATATCTTCAAACAACAACAAAAATGTTAAAGAAAATAAATTGTAAAACTGTATTCTGAACAACGCCATCTAATATCATTCATTAATGGTATCCAAAGTTATCATTTGCTTGCTTGCATTGATGCCAACTTTGGTTCTGAACACGATTACGGAATATTACTTTTTTATACATACTAATCCAATTTTAAAATCAAAAGGAATAAGTTACAAGCTAAAAATTGGATCGAGATATTTTTTTTTCATTTATAAATCTTCTGTATTCGGGTCCACAGCCAATTAACATATTTTATATAGCGTGTTTTGGCACAAAATAAAATACATTATTGCAACCATGTTTCATTTTATGAGGCAAACATTTAATGGTACAATCGTAGGCAATCAAATATTTACTTATGAATGACGCTAACTTTACATGTGGATCGTATTACAGATTTATGTATGGAAGAGGTTTCATGGCGCATCCCGATTCTGGAGCTATTAGCCCTTAATACTTACTAATCCAGTTTTTAAATGAAAATGAAATTAGTTGTAAGCTAAAAATAGGATTATTATCAAAATAGGTTCCTAAAGTTTCATTAAAGTGTGTCCTTGAGAATTATCATTTATAGTTCTCCTGTAATTAGTCAGTAACCAATTGGACTATATTAGATAGCATGGGGTTTGGGGCAAAATTAATTACGTTATTCTAATGAGGTTTTATTTTATGTGGCAAATATTTAATGGTATTAACCTGAGTAATCAAATGCTTGCTTATCAATGACACGAACCTTGTAGGTGTACCGGATGGCTGGATGGATGGATAGGGGTTTAACAGTGCATTCCAATTTTAGAATTTTAGCAATTTGTGCTTACTAATCCAGTTTTTTTAATGATAATGAATGTTGAAATCTAACAATTGGGATCGACATGTAATTATTATCATTTATATACCTTAAATACATCTGTGAATCGCCATAAAATTCATTGATCGATTACTTCAGGAGTTTTTAAGTACAGAGAGAATGATTAATTCATTGCGTCTTGCAAGATTTCACTTTTTATTCAAATACTGTTTTAGATGTCGGAATGCGATAAATTGTAAACTGTAGCCAAAATCGTCTCTGTCTGCCTCTTATAAGTTTAGTGTTAATTATACAAAAATTTCTGAGTCTGTTCAAGACAGAGAGACAGACAAAACATGTTTTAATGATATATTTGACTATGCGTCGTCTAAATAATCGAATAAACTTACAAAAAGGCATTTTTCTGAAAATAACAGACTGAAACACTATCAAATCAATGGTGACAACTATATGTCATCTTTACATATGTATAGATGCATACATAAAATAAAATAGGATAATATATAATTTACTTCTATGATCAGAAGATAGTTTGACGCATGTATAAAACGCTCTATGAAAAACATTAAAATACTCTTACTTCACACTTCTATTGAAATCTAATAATGCATGGAAATTTCAAATTCAGGAATACTTCTAAAAAACATTTAAATTTTTTTAGATCAAATTAAAAATTACATTTAATTACATTATAGGCTAATTAGAAATGCAAATAGTATTGAAAACTAATTAAATATGTATTAAAGTATTCTTCCTTTTAACTAAGATGTTTTTGTAAACTTCTTATTGTTTAATTTGATTAAAAATGAATATATAAATAAAACAATATAATGTATAATCCTCTTTAATGATCATTAGATCGTTTGACTTATTTATTATTTGTAGAATTTTACTCTAATTATATATTCATGAAGTATTTGAGCAGATTTGATAGTTTGAAATATTGCGCTTAAATGTTATTAGTAATTAGTTTCAAATCAATTGTAATTTTATGCACTAAAACCCTTATACGCGCTCCGATTTAATTATCAATGTTTATCTTTGATTTTTTCGAAACTCTTATTAAGTAACAGATTTTAATGTTTAGACAAGCATATTACCCAGTTTATTTTTTATTTAAAAGCAAAGCTTCATATTATTATATTTATTAAATTACTTAAAAAATAATTTCCAGCATTTATAACTATAAAATAATTTTAAAAATATATAAACTACCAGAAAGCCTGTTGATGTTTTTAAATGTTTTTTCAAATAGAAAAATCGCACTTAAAAATTTTTAATTAGTAAAATTATCTTATTGTTCTTTAATTTGAATTAATATTTTTTATAAGAGAGTTTTATCGAAATACACTGTTAAAATTTTTAGTTAAAGTTTGAACCATTGTGTAGTTTAAAGTCATCAGAAAAAGAAAAATATTTTTTTCTTAACTTTCCAAAAATCTTCTTTGTGTTTCAACTTTAAAAATGACTGTAATTTTCACAAGCCTTTGTTCACCTTTGTTTCCAAAGACTAACAGTAGTGTCTTTATGGTTTAATGTTTCGCCCGCTTATTATCAAGCATTTTCCCGGTGCATGTTTAAACCTAAAGAAGTGTATGTTTCAATCGATACATGGCACCAAATGTTGGAACAAGCTTTTACCATATTATGGTTTCAGCTACAGCAACAAACGTTGAATAAACCTACATCTACAAACGTTAGGACAATCCATATATATATATATATATATATATATATATATATATATATATATATATATATATATATATATATATATATATATATATATTAGAGTTCAAAAGAATTTAATATTAGAAACTACCTTACAATAGAATGAAAAAAAAATATTTTCTCCTAAAGTTTCATTTATCAAGAGCAATAATTCATTGACAAAATACCCTGTTTTAAATCACAAGACAATAACGAATTAGTCTGACCAAAATAAATAAATAAATAAAATATTTTTCGTGATATATTAATTTTTTTTATAGAAATGAAAGGAATATATATTTCATATAGAATTGAAAGTCTGCACCGCTCTGACGTGTAAAACGCAATGGTAATCTTTACTTGTTCACACCGCACATTGGTTATCAAAGAAAAAATGCTTTATTCATAAGACAGAGACAATTTCATGAGTAATGAGTTCACAGGAAATAATTATTTTATGAAATAATCCGTTATGTTTTGGATGTCACTACGTCAAGATGCATAAACTTATTTTAAAATAGCTTTAAGTGGGAGAGCAGACACTCGCTATTCAAACACGATTTGTTTAGTTGAATATAGCTCTCATACGAGATTATTGGTTATTGTGGTTCATGTAGAGCTATTTGATAAAAATAAAACGAAGATAAAACAAGACCGAAAACTTATTCGTCCAGCATAGATTATGAAACACTTTCCAACACATCGAGAAAATTAATTAAAATTCACCATTATATAAGGTAAAAGAAGATGTATAAGTAAACAGTTTAAAAATAAAAAACACATACTACATTGAAAAATACAGTTTTCGAAATTACCTTCCATTGTAAAAGAAGTAGTCGAATTATTTTGTACAGCCCTGTATATGATCAATAGATGTGGATATATAGCATGATAAAATTTACTTCAGTTAGAAAATTCACATTTAGCAATCTTCACCAATCGATGGAAATGCACTCAAAACCTTTTGTACCGTCCTGTATATTTACTAAACACTTTTGCACACATCACATATTAAGCTAAAATTAAATTCAGGTACAAAACGCATAAGGCAACTTAAAACTCACTATCAGCAATTGCCAACCGTAAACGACAATGTATTTTGTTCTTTGCGTAGCCCTGTATATGAATTTATTTATATTCCACAAACTTATATTAGTCTACTAAATATAGTTCCAGTAAGAAAATGCGTAATACAATTAAAAACTATCCTTAAGCAATTCACTCCCATAGTGCGCAATACTTATGAATTCCTTTGTGTAGCCCTGTGTATGATGAACCGAATTTATACACACCACGTAATATAAAAAAAAATATTTAAACTTAAAACCGCAAACGAAATCTAAAAACCCAATTATCACACATAGACTGTAATTATCGCACGAATACTGTAACCGAATTCTTTTGTGTGTCCCTGTAAATGAACGATAAACGCCGTGTTTTGTTTTCGTTCGTTAGTAATGTTTTTATGCTAGTTACCAATGTTAGATGCAGTTCTCTTGAGAATTCCAGTTTTCAATCACTTATCCATTTTGAACAACAACGCGGTATCAACATTAAAGTCCCAAAACACTGAATATTAGCTAAAGATTTAAAGTTAAGCACTCACAAAGAAAGAATGAAGATACTTCCATTGATATACGTTAATGAGTTTATACTAATGCTGCCTCAAATGATGACCAGCGTTCAAGTGGGTTCAATTAAGTCCCGATACGATTCATGTTTTATCTACAAATTTGAAAAATGAAAAGAATATGAAGAGAAAAGGAGGAGAAGGGAGATGTATGCAAGATATTATTAAGTGTTGGCGGATATTATGGCAACGAATAATCAGCCAATTACTGAGTTTTGGCATTTTCCTCATTTTTTTTTTAAAGTACCCTATTTTACTTTTACACAAGTCTCTCATTGTAAAAGAAAAGGTTTGCAGTTTTGTTTATGTTTCCATTTTCGTTTTGTTTTTGCTTTTCCACCATTACCAATGTAATTTTCACGTACCCCCTAACTAGAGTGCCACGTACCCCCAAGGGTACTCATAACCCAGGTTGGGAACAGCTGCTATAAGAGATCGCCCACATTAAGAAATGTAACAAATTAAAAAAATTTCAAGATTAATACCTAATTTGGACATCATATTTTAATTCTTTGGCAAATTCTTCATTCGGATACCAAACGGGAAGTCATTCGGTCAAGTAGTTTAAAATTTGGAACTCCTAGTTTTAAATTAATTTCCAATCATTGCAACATAGATTGCAATGCGATTTTTTTTAAGCAATAACTCAAAAACTACTTCTCAGAATGAGTTTTAATTTGGGATTAGCATGCTCGAAACTTCTAAAAAGATTTCTGTTAAAAAATTATAGGTTAAATTTTATAATTTAATTTCAAATTTAATTAAAATATACATATTTTTTAGAAGCTAATATTCGAAAAATTTAACTATATTTTAACCAACTCGGGTCGGGTCGAGTCTGATAGAAAGTCTTGAATATTTTCCAATTAAAAACTATATATTTGAATATTTATGCGTGTATTAAGTAAATTTTATACAAGAAAGTTAAAATTTATATTAGAGATATTTGGAGACTACTTTTCCTTAATTGTTTTAAAATATAAATTAATATTCTTTCACTTCGAGTTCGGGATGGGTTTTTTTGTCTGTTTCGGGTTAACTTATGGCAGAATTTTCGGGTTCAGGACTCTAATTGGTGTTTGTAACATTTTTATACGATGATCTGCGGAAGTGTTAGTAACGGATAATTACATTTTTTTTTGTCAAAACTGTACAACATTATATGATTATTTATAAAGTACAGAATGTTTCTTCCAGTTCAGAAATCGACTTAGCAGCACCTGCTTTGAAGAATTTTATATAATCCTTATAGTGTTAATTATTAAACAAATGAAACAAGTTACAAAATGTTGAGCTATTACATAAATTTTTAATATTCTCAATAATTACATTCTTTCTTTATGTAGTGGCTGTAATGTGCTTAAGTTTTGGTTTAAAAAGATCATTTTTGTAGTATTTTCTGCGATCTGCATGAAATGCGTTTGTTTTAATTATAGTCTATATTTTAAAATTCATTAGTTCACTCAGCATGTTAAGATACAATGCATTGTTGTCCTGAACCATGAATAGGGTAATAATATATATTAATATTTCAAACCATAAATACTAATTACATTACTTGGATTTTTGTTTCAATTACATGGGACACACATTTTCAAAGTGAATATTTAGCCATAGCTCCCACTTTTCCGCTTTTTTGTTACCACTATTTTTGACTAGTAAATTTTCCTTCATTTAATCTCAGGAAATTTAGAATTAAATTAGATGAATTTTTCTATAAAAAAAGCGTAAAAGTTGGCAACTACGACTTCAGTGTCAGGTTACATTGGCGTCACAGCACGTCTAGCATGTTACATCACAAACATTAACCTAGAAGCAGATCACACCCTGTTCATATTTAGTCGACTGCAATTTGATCATTTTCCTATAAGTTTAATGTCAGCCGATGTTAGATGGCTTTTGTCTGTTAGATATAAAGAAAATGTTAACATAACCTCTTAAAGATTGGAAAATAATTAAAATTATCTCGAAAATATTTAATGATTGTAAGAAAGCTTCTTTTAAATTTTCATTTAGACTGAAATAAATCTGTGGGCAAATGTCATATAAAAATAATAACTTAACGTTAACCAAGCTCTAGAAGAAGAGTAGAAACATCATAAATATATAAAGATTTAATTCAACTAGTTATAAAAATATTATCTTTCAGCCATTTTTTACTAATCTGATAAAGTAACCTTATTTATATCTTTATAATAAAAAAGGAGAAAGCTTCATAAAATGATTAAATAATCATTATTTATAAATATGATTAAATGACTGGACAGTTTTATGTAGAAAATTACAATTAATATAGCTGGTTTTATATGTGAAATTTTTTACAGTGCACAGAATCATCAAATGTATATATTCATCTGATAAAACCTACACGCTTCCATTATGCATCTAACTGTTGATCCTGGAGCAGTCATAGGCAAATTAGATTCACGGAAGTCCATAGTTAAGAAATGACGATCTGTTAAAAGACTATGAATAAATATAAGCATTAAATATGAAGTTGCTTTTATCTGTACCAGTAGCTTTTACAGAGTAATCGATGGTGGGTTTTCTGCCTGTGGAAGACGCTCTTTATCGCTACACTGTTAAAATGTCTGTACCAAACTGTCCCGTCATTCAACCGTTTTTGTTGAAAACGGTTACGTAACCGCAATTCACCTCTATTCTGACCAATGAGAACTCTTCATAATATGGTCAAATAACCGTTAACTTTAAAAACGTCTGAATGACTAAACAGCTTGCTGCAGATTTTCAACAGTGTACGCTATGAAATATATATGGAAAATATGCACGGTTCATTTTCGCTTGCTTTTTTCCCCCCTTCATCTGTTAATGCATTATAATTTTTGTGTCATTCTGATATTTCTATGGCGACGTTTTCCTGATTTGTTAACGTCGAATTTTTTTTTCAGCTCAATACACACTGTTAAAAGTTTGCAACAAACTGTTCAGTCATTCGACCGTTTTTGCAAATAACAAATACTTGACCATATTATGAAGGTATATTATGAACATATTATTGACCATATTATGAAGGTATATTATGAACATATTATTGACCGTATTATGGTCAGGATCATTTAAAATTACGGTTAAGTAACCGTTATCTATAAAAACGGTCGAATGACTGGACAGTTTGTTGCAAATTTTTAACAATGAATATAAAAAGGATATTATTAGGATATGAAATTCATCTTTCTTTCTATAATTCAACAGATATGAGAAACAAAGTACTTGTTTTTACCTGACATGTTTTTTTAATTAAGGGTAAATAACGATTATACTTCCAAAAAACAAGTACTTTTTAAACTGATTTTTAAATCTTCTTTTTTGGTGTGATCTATTTCAGAACTTGTATTTGTTCTTTGTTGCGCACGTGGAAGAAAAAACAATTATTTAACATGGAGTCATATTATTTTCGTATTACTGAATTTAAAAAACGAATTTGTATACTAAAATTGTTTAATTATAGCAATTATATAATCTACCGATAGTTTTTTGGATAGATGATTCTGGAGAAGTAGATATTAAATGGAAAAAATGTCTAAATATGGATTACAAATTCTGAAATTTTCAAAGCTAGGCTTATGTTTCCCATTGGAATTTTCAGCAAATGTCAGCAAAAGATAAAATGCTGCCAACTTAAAATGTACTTATTTTATTACGCAAATTAATCATATCAAAATAACAGACGATATAATTCATTTTTTCAGTGAAATAATAACGATAATTTTTTTTTTTTACATTGTCTTGTATTGGATGTTTGCCTATGGTGTAATTTTAATGTAACGGAATTGATATACAATTTCCAACTTGTTGAAACTTATCTTAATTGCGTATTGTTAGTTAACGGATATTCTATGCTATATTTTTTTATTTACATAGGGGCCAATTTTATATGCTTATCAACCTTAGAGGTTTTCGATTTTGGTGTTAAATAAACCCTAAAAATAATTAACACCCTAAAAATAATTTAGGGTGAAAGTACGGGCCATTTATCTAAAATGGGAATAACATGGAAGTGTCTTTCTGTGTTTTTCGGAAGCACCAGATATTTCTAAGTTCATTCTGTTATTTAAATGACGTATAGCGAAAAATAACATAAAAAATTATTAGTCTGTCTATCTGTTTGTACGGAATATACTCAGAAACGATTACATAACTAACATTAAACTTATCAGGACAGATAGGGAGAATGCTTCTGTATACAATCTGCAATTTTTCATATTCCGATATCTAAAATAGTTTTTCGGAAAATAGGAAAACGTTGCAAGATTAAATTAATCAATCTATATTTAAACACTAAAAAACTCGTGAACTTTGATCAATTTTAACAAATAATACTGTGAATCAAAGATGCGGTTACGGTATAGAACGGTAACTTTAATAGAATTTTTCGCTTCATTTAAATGCAGAAAAATATTACAAATCCTGCAATTAAACGAGGTGTCTGCAATTTCTGCTATTTAAATATAAAATAGAAAAAATCTATTAAAAAATTGTGGTAAAAGCATACGAACCCTGTAATTATCTATTTCAGTTCAAAATACTTCAATTTCCAATTAGTTTATATTTCGCAGTGACAAAAAAGCTTCGCAGTTCCAAGGAAAACTATAAAAAAAGCTGGTGTTGACCTCAGTAAAAATTGTTTTGTTCATGGATAATATGAGGCTATCTTTTAAATTGGTAATTCTACGGATATTGTTATTTTGGCTAAAGAAATAATTGCACCCAATATTGTTTATAAAGACGCTCAGTAATAGTAATATTCTTCTGTAAAAAAATTTAAAGAATAAAAGTAATTATATACATGCAATAAATTCATTTATGTATTTTTGTTTATATAAATAATTGAGCATATATGAAATTTTATTTGAGATAACATCTTTTGGATATTGATTTTTATGCCAAAATGCAATGGGAGTTTTAAATTTAAAATAATATTTATCAATGAAAGTTTTTATATTACTTTCTAATAAATAGAAAATAAAAGAATCATTAATTTAATTAAATAAAAAGTAATGATATTTTAAGTAGCAGTTTTAAAAATGCCGAGATGAGCGGGCCATGTAATAGATACGAAAATAAGTTAAATAGTAAATATTGAGTTATATTAATTTTATTATGTTTTATATCATTCTATCATTGACTTTCAATTGTTGTTGTTTTTTTCTAAATTAGATTCTTATGTAAACAGATAGTAATATATAACAGAAAAAATCCACATTTGTTGGAATACAGTGTTTCGAGACTTCATAAAAGTTGATATACAATGAAAGAGATATAACATTATCTTATCGTAACATATAGCATCCGATTAATGAAAGCTGTTGCTAATCATAAGCTTATGTAAGATTAAAGTCCGTTACATAAATCTGTGGCGATGAGAAAAGGATGTACTATTTTCGCTTCAGTTGCAATAAATTGTGGTTACACAAAGGATTTTCAGGAAAATGTCTCATGTGATACATTGATAAATATTGACAACTGAATGAACATTTAATATTTGATTTCAATTGAGCCTGAGCCAGAATATATACAATTTAAATCGAAAATACTTCATTTTAGATTAATATGTTTACTTTAAAACTTTTCAATGTATACAACGAAGAAAAAATATTTCTTTATGGCGATTGTTAAAATATATTTCTTTACAATTCGCTTTTAAATGGAATTATATAACAACATTATACATGATTTCCAATCGTTATGCACACTGAAAATAAAATATTTTAAAAAGTAGGAATTAGCAATATTGAATGCATTAAGTTTAACTAAAATCATCAGCGTCAAGAATAGCAATCATGAAATATCATTCACAAAACTATTAAATGTGGTTTAAACAATCTAATAAAAATGTAAATCTTTATAAAATTAATAACTGAGAAGTGACTTCGAATTTTACTACAAATTCCGTAAGTGGATTCTGAGAATTTTTAAAACTTTCAGTACCATCATCCATGAAATATTAACTTTACTATTTTACAGTTTATGAAATACAAAGAATGCGAATTATCACTTTACTGCGCAGCGTACAACTAATAGAGTGAAAAAATGTCCAGATCGGGGTTCGATCCCGGATCCCTTGGTATAGCGCACCAAGTGCTTTACCAATTAAGCCATCCGGATGACATCCAGTTTAGTAATCTCTGACTTTTATATGGCTAGGCTACAATCTAACAGCAGGAGATGGAACATCAATCATGAGCACAACTCCATTGACATACACCAGACAAATTAAATCCAGTACCGGTGAATATTAATTTACTAATTAATTTTTTTTCAGTACAACTTCAGTAGAGCTGAATTGTGCTCATGATTGACGTTCCATCTTGTTCTATGAGAATGTATAGCCTAGCCATATAACAGTGAGAAAATGCTAGACTGGATGTCGTCCGGATGGCTTAATTGGTAAAGCACTTGGTGCGCTATACCAAAGGATCCGGGATCGAGCCCCGGTCTGGACATTTTTCACTCTATTGGTTGTACGCTGTGTAGTAAAGTGATAAGTCACATTCTTTGTATTTCCTTAATTTACAGCGTAATTTCAGCTCTACTGAAAAAAAAAAATTAGTATATTTATACATTTTACATTGAAAATTAAGTTAACTAATAGTAGTATTTAACGCTAGAACGCCCAACAGGAGACAATTCGACTCCGACCAAATGATTAAATGTTGATTCGAATGAAAAGTTCCTTCATGAAATCTGTTAAATGTATACCACACAGAAAGAATTTAACTAAACAAGTTAAAAAGTTTTAATTAATAATTCTGGTATAAAATATTTTTTAAAGCTTGAGTAAAATTTCCCGGAGTTCTGGTATTAACGAGTTTATCTATTTAATGAAATAGAAATAAATTAAAATTTAGGGTTATTCGAGTCATTAAAACAACTACAGGTTAACGGCACAGGATGTAAAAGCTAATACTGGCAAATGATCTCCTATTGCCACAAATGAGACTATATATGTACAGGACTACAGAATAGAGAAAAGCTGGTTCACGAAGCGGTAGAAACTGCCGACAAAAGTGTGACGTGATGACGTAGCTGTGCATTAAATTGGGGACGGATGTATAGAAAGATATGGGAATTTTTAAAAATAATTTTCGAGTTGTTTTCTACATAATTTTTTCAGGATCAAAGTTATAGAGCATTTGGCTGCTATTTCTTGATTGATAAGTGGTTTTAAATATTTTCATAAAAGAAGATCTAAAATTTTTTCTTCTGCCTAATGAAATTATTTATTTTTAATCCTTTTCAATGTTATAAATTATTTTTGCGAACGTCTCTAAGAATGTCTTGAATTATGTTTAAAGATATTAATATTAATAGGCAACACTGACATAATCACTAATTATTTATTTTTTATAAATAGCACAGTAATTTAGATTAATTAAAAAAACAAAGGCAAAAGAAAGAAATATTTTACATTTTTGATTGAAATAAAAATAATAATATAAATACTGATGTGTAGTTAAAGAATATTGCTTTTTCCAGATAAAATTAGATGAATTCCTTTCATGATTTCATTTAATTACGAAATCTGTCACATTTTTCATAAACTTTTGTTTCAGTTTCATCTTTCTGGTTTTTGATGTGTATTAATGAATCACCATTTGTTTTGCAAGGACATGAATTTTTCAGCCCATCCTGAGCATTATATAAGATTTTTCATCTTTTTTACCTTTACGATTTAGTACTAAAATTAGAGTTCCACCATCTTTGTTTAGAGCCAGTAATTTCACAATTAGTACGACCAGTGTCACATATAGATTTCATGGGCAAAAGTGACCGGTCAATTGCGATTTTAGACGTTTTGTTAACTATCTAAAAAAATACATGAGGAATTAACCTGAAACTGCAGGTGTGTAAACAGTATAGTATAGGTTATATATTTCCGCGAAGATTTTTTCACGAAACCCCATAGGGGACTGTCAACAAATTGAAAAAGAACGAATATCCTTTGGATAACCCTGTAAAAACTAATGTAGCAAAGTCGTTCAAACTCGAGATTATTAATAAGTCGCTTATTGTAATATACTGTGTTCATTTTTATGAGGATAGCATGTATACTCGTAGAGAAATTAAGGTTTTTATAAAAACAGTCCCAAATTTCGCCTAGTTTTTTACTTATAATTTGCGGATTTCTAATTATAAAAAAAAGTTCCTTTCAGAAAATATGACAAACAACATTGTACATAACACTCTGCAATCGGAATTAAAAAATAATAAAAATTGGATGAAAAATGAGCAGGTTTACTAAAAAATGTTTCACTGCGCATGCGCGAATGCAATCAAAATATAATATGCATAATGTATTAGCTAAGTATATAGAGCAACTTTTGAGAAATTCTCAAAATCATAGCTTGAAAATTCTTAAATTTATCGTCGATAGAATAAGCTCGAAATCCGTTGTTCCCAAAAGGAAGCAAAAATATGAGGGGTTGTATCCAAATATAAGTAGTACAAATATTTGATACATCGTTTTGCACATCTTTTTGCTTCTTTTTGGGAACAACGGATTTCGAACTTATTCTATCGACGATAATTTTCAGAATTTTCAAGATATGATTTTGAGACTTTCACAAAAGTTGCTCTGTATACTTAGCTAATGCATGATGCATATTATATGTTGATTGCATTCGCGCATGCGCTGTGAAACATTTTTTAGTAAACCTGCTCATTTTTCATCCAATTTTTATTATTTTTAAATTCTGATTACAGAGTATTATGTACAATGCTGTTTGTCATATTTTCTGAAAAGGACTTTTTTTATATTAAGAACTCCGCAAATTATAAGCAAAAAACTAAGCGAATTTTGGGACTGTTTTTATAAAAACCTTAATTTCTCTACGAGTATACATGCTATCCTCATAAAAATGAACACAGTATATTACAATAAGCCACTTATTAGTAATCTCGAGTTTGAACGCCTTTGATACATTAGTTTTTACAGGGTTATCCAAAATATATTCGTTCTTTTTCAATTTGTTGATAGTCCCCTGTGGGGTTTCGTGAAAAAATCTGCGCGGAAATAAATAACCTATACTATACTGTTTACACACCTACAGTTTCAGGTTAATTCCTCATGTATTTTTCTAGATAGTTAACAAAACGTTTAAAATGGCAAGTGACCGGTCACCTTTGGCAATATAGTGTATATAAAGAACCATTTATTTATATATAAATGGTATTTAAAGTTACAATTATACCCAATTTGCATATACTTTAATAATTTATACAGGATTTCATTTTACGAAGGTAACTTATTTATATTATTTTGCTTATTCAAAGTTTTAAGTCCTAAAATGAGTACGTATCATTTCTGACTTCTTTCTATTTATATATAAATTTTGAAAATTTTATGTGAGTCAATAATTTATATCTATTTTATCATACATATTATGCTTCTTTTGAGAATGTTTAGCATTAATTCATGTTTAAGTTACACCGTATTTAAAACTGCCAAATTATTTTGTTATAAAGAAATTTGAATGTTAATAAAAATATAACTTCCGTGCAGAGTGAGTCTCAGTTTTCATTTACATATTTTTTTTTCGTTTTTTAGTCAGTAATACTTAATAGTATGTTTATACAGTTTTCGTATAGATGTTTTGTAAAAGTGTGATAATATAATATTAAGGCGTAATATTTTCTTTTCCCAGGCCGTAAACTTTTGGTGATCGTGCCCTGCCTGCAGTAAGCTCTTTTAATTTAGTTTTTCAATCTTAACAATTTGTTTAAAAACTCTATCTAGATTGACTGATTTTTTTGGTTTTTTAAATAATTTTCAAGTATGATTTTTAAAAAAAAATCCATCTGTATCGCGTGCAGTCCGATTGCAACAGATTAACACGTTTGCATTTAAAGTTATATAAATAGTCCACCATTGGTTTCCTGCAAATATTCCTTAACAAAATTAAAAATTCATTAATAAATAAAGAAAATAATAAAATAATATAAATAAAACACAATTTTAACAGACATGTACTGAAACTACGCTCTTAAACCTCTGAAATTATCAAAATCAAAAAGAATACTTTAGAATACGAAAGCATGGCTTATAATAAATTTCAAAACTTTATTTGAATACAAAATTGATATTTTCATATAAAAATGCTTTTTGATGTTATTAGGGTAATCTGAAAGAATATTTTAAATGTAAATTCTATTAGAATTTTCAATAATGAAAATGGTTTTCATCTATGTTCTGTAACCCGGGAAGCCCAGGTTGGATCCCCTAGTTGTTGTAAAGGATAATGTTTTTGTTAAGATGGAAAACTGTCTAAAACGGATTATTTTCATGGATAAGATTTTCAACAGCAATAAAACAAGAATTGCTGAGGTAGTCTAGAGAATGTATATCATATTTTTTTTTGGTTCGAAAAATTATTTAACGTTATTAAAACGTCATATTTGAAGCGATTTTCTTATAGATTCTAAATGAAAACTTTTCTTCTAGACGTTATTATAAAAGTGTGGGAGGCCGCGGCATTTTTTACTGAACCATTTCATACAAGCTGAATTTTAAATGTGCGACAGATCTTACTTTATCAATCACGAAAACAGCCGTCAGCTATCGCGATAGCGTTAAATATGGCCTAGAGATCCAAAAACTCACTCAGTCAAAGGGAAATAAATGGCAACCCGATTACACAAGATTGGTAGTAGTCAATCAACATCATTCCATCTTCCGTAATTGGGTAATTTTTTTAAAAACACCAAATTAGCGTGTTTTTAGGGTGTTTGGTGTCTGGACGGGGGTTGGCGAGTATAGCTCATATGAGAAAGAACCCCCAAGTTTAAAAAATGAAACTTATGTTGAGTGTAACAAATTTTATTTTCGTAAAAATATTTCTGTTTGCTGTGAAACATACTATAATGATATTTTATAAAGTACGCATCAAATTTAGGAAAAAATAAACAGGTACGTTTTAATATTCCCAAATTAGAGAGTCTAATAAATAAAAGGAAAATAAGGAAAAGAAAATATTTATTTCTATGCAAACAAAAATTACTTTTTGTCTTAAATTTTATACTAAACAGAGAATAACAATAAAAATTTCTTCTAAATGTTATGTGCAATCACGTCACCATGTTAAAATATAAAAGTTATGTCATGTAATTTTATCTCTCTTCATTAAGTTATTTTGCCCTTTACATAAATAAATATACATTCCTTTTAAATATTTTCATTTACGAAATACCTCAAAAATTGATGTGAAGTTTTTTTTAAATAAAATTGCAGACTGAAAGTAAAATGTGAAATATCAATAAATAAAAGTTCGTGGCTTGGAAATACAAGTAGAATTAATAAAAGATTACTTCAGGAAGTTTAAAAACTTATTTATATTTTAAATCAGATAAAGATTAACAAAGTTAACGAAATTTGAAAATCGTTAAAATCCATACAGACTTTAAAACCCAACAGACACATTTTTAACAGTAAATAAATAAATTTTACGTTTCTGGTGTATTATTAAAAATTTGTCTATACACTATCCTGTTGAGTTTCGTGATCAGCATGGTTCTGTTTTTAGGGCCATGAGAAAATTTCAGTTTAACGATCGTTTTATGTATCCTGAGTAGTAACTATGTACCCGTGTATGTAATGATTTAGGTTTGTTTTTTCTTGAACGAAATTGAGAAACTGGGTAATTTCTCTTTTCAAAATTTTGTTCCTTGTGAAATTCTTTTTAATGCAATATGATCAAAAGTGAATATAATATGAAACCGACATTCAACGACATTTTGTTCTTTCTCTCGATATTATGAAATTGACAAATTGAGTCGTTTTCTTTTGAGAAATTCTATTTTAGACAGTATGGCTAAATAAAGATGATATGTAATAATGCTGCTTTATCTTTCAGTTTTATGAAACTAAGACATTTAGTCATCATCTTTCAGAAATTCTTCTTTTGTCAATAGGGTAAAACAGGACGATGTGCAATAAAGCTGATCCAACTTTAAATATTATGAAACTGAAAATTAGAGTCATTTTTATTTTAAAAATCTTGAGAAATTTCTCTTTAGACATTATGTCCAAAAGTAACCAATATTCAACAACGCTGTGTAATATTATTAAACTTAGCATTTGAGTTATTTTCCTTTCAAATATTCTTCCTTGACAAATTTCTCTATTGACAACGTGGCCAAAAGTTCCCAATATGCGACATTGCTTTTCTTGCTTTTGACATTATGAAACTGAAAATTTGATTTAATTTTCCTTTCATAAAGTCTAAATAGAGAAAATCCTATCAGGATAATATGGCCAAAAGTGACAGATATGCCACAACGCTGATCTCACAAAAGTATTACATTATCTGTTTGTTGATCTCTGATATGTAAAGTTGAAATATGATGTTTTTAGAAAATTATCTACTACCAGTAAAATGTTTTTATTAGCATATATTTTTGTTAAATTTTGTCTCTATAACTAATTAAGTTACTATATATTACTGTTCTCATCTTATGTAGTTAGCTTTAGCAATCTCTTTAGAATTTCTTATAGAAGATTAGAATGTTATAACGACAGTTTAATTCATAATATTCAGTATATTTATAAGTTAGTACATCTATGAACATTAGTATATTTTTTATTCATATGTCTGAGGGATTAGTAATCACTTAAAGTGTGTATAAATAAATGGTAGCTATTTTTCTAACCTTTCAGTAAATATGATTTGCCCCTTCCTTTTACTAATAGTATAAAATGTAGTTTCAAACAAAAATCGTTAAGCTCGTAGGTTATTTTTTTAATATCTATTTAAAGTTTATTGGTTTTTAATTTGACTATCAGTAAATTATCTTTAGGATATCAAATTGAACCCGTGAAGAAGACTTTTCATTTTGTGGCATACTTACATTTCATGTTTTACAGATATATTTTTTTAGATATTATATTTTATAATGTATAAGTAAATATAATTTTAAATTTTATTCGATTTCTGGTGATGCGGCTAAATTTCTTTTTAGCGAAAGCGTTTCTAAAGAATCGGTAGCTCGCTTAAAGTATCCTCTTTTATCTTTTACTGAGATGCATATTTATAAGTTTAAAATAGGTTACATAAACTTATCTTATCATTGATCAAACAACATATATTAAAAGAATAATTATTTCTTAGCACGCAGATATCAGGTTTAATTGAAACATTATATACATGATAACATATATGTCTTTCGTTGTATTTATTTTTCACAATGATTAGACAAACTTTTAAATTTACCTCGCACTGAAAATACGTGCCACGCATGTTGAGGTGTTTTTGTCAATGAGTTACATAGCTGCTAAATGTCTTACTACTATTTAATAGCAGTATTCATCTTATCTAATAGCATAATTTCTGTCATCAAATAAGACGAAGATGTGCATTACAAATAGTGGTACAAAACTTGGAAGCTGTGGAAGTAAATCACAAAATATCCTAACGTGCGTCGCACGTATTTCCAGTGAAAGCCAACCCCCCCCCCCCCGTCTCCTTAAAGACTAAAACTTTTCTTTTTCAGTCAGATTTATTTATTTTATGTCTGTTTTGCAAATGTATTCCTACTTATTTTATAACTGCTTTGCAAATTTATTCCAGTTAATGATTTCTGAATACTTTTATTTTTTAACCACGCTCCTTTCATTTTTTTTTGCTTCTGTTTCTACAAATCGGAAGATATTTCGTTTAAATATCCTTGGAAGATCTCCAATGCTTAAATATGTCTTTACATATTAAATGCATAAGTTATATTCAAATTCTTCCTTATTTTTTTTTACCATCAGTATCATTATTAACTATCAATAACTGTAGCACATGATACCACACACCATTATTAATTAATAACACTGAGTAAAATTTAAAAAAGTACGAATGTATAAAAAATATATTACTTGAGAACATAAAGTAATGAGAAAAAATAAAATTTAATTTCAGTATTATAAATTTACAATTTCGTAGCAGAATAGATTAGCAAAAAGATGTTTCTTTAGTAGTCATTATGTTAGGTGTGCCATTCGTGTCAAAAGCTATGCTGTACGTGAAACGTTCTTAAGAAATGTTTTCGAAATTCCACGGAATATAGCTTGTGATTTATCATTACCGTTTCTTTGTAATTATATATCCTTATATATACAAACTGCTATGAATCCAATTAAGTTTTAAATGATTGTAATTTATCTGATGAATTTTATTTGGTAATGTACCAGAATAAAGTTGACAATGAGGTAATAGGTTATAAATGCTTAATATTTATTTGATAAATTTAGTTAGAACTGATGTGTCGTTTTTTAATTTCATTGTATTATTTGGTTTATATTGCATTATTTGTATTATTTGGTAAGTGGTAGCTAAGTCTATTGTGTACAGAAATAACTTTGTGTTACTAATTTTATTTAAACCTTTAAAAGCGTGTTTTTCCAAGAAATTAAACTAGTTTAAAATTAGTAACTAGATGGAACCCGTCAAAATTTGACGGCAAACATCTTCATGGTACCATTAAAAAAAGTTTAAATGCTTTACATTTTTGCGAAATAATTCAAATAAATAAAAACTTACCTTGATTTAAATCCAGGCTGCGGATTCTGGAACCGACAAAATGTTAGAGTTAAACATGCACTCACAGAATTTCTTTCATCTGATGCTTTTCCATTTAGTGGCACAACACTGATAAATCATACACTACACACTTCTCCACCTACTGATTTTATGGCCCTATTGTTATTATAGTGTAACTAAATGCATTTTGTGAGCAATAAATGTCAGATAATCACAATCGTACATTATTAAGCTGTGTTCTGTCAGTAAATTGAAACCTATCTTAATGTGTGCATTGACATGCACACAGATACGTATAAAGTTCATAAATAACATGGTATTTTTTTTAAATGTCTGATATTTATATATATACACTATATTGCCAAAGGTGACCGGTCACTTGTGATTTTAGACGTTTTGTTAACTATCTAGAAAAATACATGAGGAATTAATCTGAAACTGCAGGTGTGTAAACAGTATAGTATAGTTTATATATTTCCGCGAAGATTTTTTCACGAAACCCCATAGTGGACTGTCAACAAATTGAAAAAAAAACGAATATCTTTTGAATAACCCTGTAAAAACTAATGTAGAAAAGGCGTTCAAACTCAAGATTATAAATAAGTGGCTTATTGTAATATACTGTGTTCATTTTTATGAGGTTAGCATGTATACTCATAAAGAAATTAAGGATTTTATAAAAACAGTCCCAAATTTCGCCTAGTTTTGTGCTTGTAATTTGCTGAGTTCTTAATATAAAAAAAAGTTATTTTCATAAAATATGACAAACAACACTGTACATAATACTCTGCAATCAGAATTAAACAAGAACGAAAAATCATGCGTCAAGCATAGATTATGTAACACTTTCCAACGCTTCCAAAATAATTTTACGAATCATACTCTTTTATAAGCTAAAAGATAACATCTAAGTAATCCGAATACTTTATTCAGTCCTGTATAGGATCTATAGATTTGCATATATACTACATAGGATGCTAAATTTTAGTTCAGTTAGGAAACACGTAGCACAGTTTAAAATTCTCCGTCTGGAGTTAAATAATACGGAAATGTGTTCCCGAACTTTTGTACTTCCCTGTATAGGATCTACAGAATTTATACACACCACGTAATATACAAAAAGCGATTTAAAATTAAAATCGCATTCAGTAACTTAAAACGCACTTCCAGGAATTATTGTTGACATACAGTAGAGAATTCTTTTGTGTGTCCCTGTAAATGAACGATGACTGCTATACACACAATATTCTGTAGTAAGTCTCTTGTAATGAACCTTATATAAATTTCAATGCGTTTAAAATAGTGAAACATTATTTAAATAAACCGCAGACGATTTTTCTCCATAGACGTAATGTAACGGAATTCTTTTGACTGTCCCTGTAAAGTAAGTATAAGTGCTATGCACACCCTATTCCATATTAAGCTTCTTCTAATGCACCTTAGTGATATATATAAATTTCAATGCGTTTAAAGTATTGAAACATTATTTAAATAAACCGCAAATGATTTTTCCCCATAGACCGCAATGTAACGGAATTCTTTTGAGTGTCCCTGTAAAAAAACTATAAGGGCTACACACTTCCGTTGAAATAGGGAACATGCTATAGATAACGATTATAACATATAAAATTTGCAGGGCAATCCGAGCATATTTACGGGAGTTAGAGCACGGACAGACGGCAGACGGCAGACGGCCAGACGGCCAGACGGCAGACGGCCAGACGGCCAGACGGTAGACGGCCAGACAAACCGAAGTCATAAACACTTTTCAACTAGGTTGGAAAGTGTTAAAAATAATAAAAATTGGATGAAAAATGAGCAGGTTTACTAAAAAATATTTCACCGCGCATGCGCGAATGCAATCAAAATATAATATGCATAAAGTATTAGCTAAGTATATGGAGCAACGTTTGTGAGAGTCTCAAAATCATAGCTTGAAAATTCTGAAAATTATCGTCGATAGAATAAGCTCGAAATCCGTTGTTCCCAAAAGGAAGTGCAATATTGTGTACGCCATCTTGGCATTAATCAACAGATATTTGATACAACCCCTCGTCTTTTTGCTTCTTTTTGGGAACAACGGATTTTAAGCTTATTCTATCGACGATAATTTTCAGAATTTTCAAGCTATGATTTTGAGACTTTCACAAATGTTGCTCTATATACTTAGCTAATATATTATGCATGTTATATTTTGATTGCATTCGCGCATGCGCAGTGAAACATTTTTTAGTAAACCTGCTCATTTTTCATCGAAGTTTTATTATTTTTTAATTCTGATTGCAGAGTATTATGTACAATGTTGTTTGTCATATTTTCTGAAAAGAACTTTTTTTTATATTAAGAACTCTGCAAATTATAAGCAAAAAAACTAGGCGAAATTTGGGACTGTTTTTATAAAACCCTTAATTTCTCTACGAGTATACATGCTATCCTCATAAAAATGAACACAGTATATTACAATAAGCCACTTATTAATAATCTCGAGTTTGAACGACTTTGCTACATTAGTTTTTACAGGGTTATCTGAAAGATATTCGTTCTTTTTCAATTTGTTGACAGTCCCCTATGGGGTTTCGTGAACAAATCTTCGCGGAAATATATAACCTATACTATACTGTTTACACAACTGCAGTTTCAGGTTAATTCCTCATGTATTTTTCTAGATAGTTAACAAAACGTCTAAAATCGCAAGTGACCGGTCACCTTTAGCAATATAGTGTATATATATCATATATTTTCAAAATAGTCAAATTACTGCTGATTACAAATATTTTCAACATAGCATATATAAGAAACTATAACCATAAAAATAAAATTCATAGCTGCTTTAATATGTTTGAAATTTTTGCCGAATAATTCAAATAAATAAAAAATCCACCTCGAATTAAAGCTAGGTTGGGAACTGGCAATTGGCTGAGTTATACTGGCACATGCACTCACAGAATTTCTTTCATCTGACACACATTTATCACTGTTGTGCCAGTAAATGGTTTTCCATTTACTGGCACAACAGCTAAATCATACACAATTGTCATTATACAACGTCAGTGAATGCAGAATTCATTTATATACACTACACACTTTTTCATCTATTGATCCGATAACCATTTTTCATAGTGTGTCTAAATACAGTATTTGTGATATAGGACAAAATGAACACTCGCCAATCAGCGAGTAATACTGAAAATTGGCGATTGACTTCATTCCCACCTGAAGGTGAAAGTAAGCACTCACCAGTCGCCACTCGGCGATAAAACTTGAAAAACTGGCGATTAAAAATATGGAAAAAGCCGGCCAAATGCAGAATTTTCTGTTTTTCTTTTTTCCCTTCGCGTTTTTTCTGCGTCCGTTCGACAAAATTCATGATTTTTCCTCACCCGATCGACGAAATTAATGATTTTTCCGCACCCGATGGATGAAATTTATGATTTTTTGCGCCCGATCGAAGAAATTAGTGATTATTCGGCAAACATTTCAAACATTTTAAAACTGCTATGAATTTTATTTTTATGGTACTATCAAGTCGTTTGCCGTCAAGTTTTGACGGGTTCCATCTAGTATATATAAAATATCAGACATTTAAAAAAATACCATGTTATTTGTGAAATCTATACGTAACTGTACGCATGTCAACGTAAACACATTAAGAAAATTTTCCATTTACTGACAAAACACATATTAATAATATACGATTGTGATTATTTGACACTTATTGCTCACAAAATGCATTTGGATACACTATAATAACAAAAGGGTCATTAAATCAGTAGGTGGAGAAGTGTGTAGTGTATGATTTATCAGCATTGTGCCACTAAATGGAAAAGCATCAGATGAAAGAAATTCTGTGAATATTAATCTATGTTCTGTCAGTAAATGGAAACCTCTCTTCATGTGTTTGCTTTGACATGCATACAGATACATATAGAGTTCATAAATAACATGGTATTTTTTTTTAATGTCTATGTTGAAAATATTAGTAATCATCAGTAATTTGACTATTTTCAAAAAAAAAAATATATATATATATATATATATATATGTAAGTAAATGATATATAAATAGGCACTTTACTGAACCAATATGACAAGTAATCGATGAACAACAAAATATGCACTTTAATTTCAACTAATACACTTTTTTTTTCGAAACTATACAACAAATTTACATTACGATAATCCAACCAGGCCTAACGGCTATATCCATTTTACATATCTTGATTCATAACAAAATTTTAGGAGACTGGCTCTTTGACAAAACTCGTGATCCAAAACATTTATAACTCGCACATGTCTAACCATGGATAATAATACTAGAGTGTCAGTTCATATCGTTTACATGAAGTGTCCATGGATAATAATACTAGAGTGTCAGTCCATATCGTTTACATGAAGTGTTCAAACTGGAATCCTGCAAATCGGTCATCCTGACGTGATGGCGTCTCGACATCAGCATCTTGAGTTGTTAGATTTTCTTTTCTTTCTGGATATTTCTCTCTGTCTTTAGAAGCTATATACCTATTGCTTCTAGAATGATAAGAATTTGAATAATCATCTCGTCCACTATCGGCTCCTTTAAATCCGTGATGAGAATTATTCTTATGTGATGGTTGTGAACATTTTTGTTCATTATAACTAGCCTTGCACGATCGTTGGCCATCATAATTATAATTACTTCGGCCACGATAGTAGCCTCTGTTCATGTATCTAGGTGTAAATTTTGGTATATACCTTGTTTTTGAATTAGGTGAAGTATTTTCTGCTATGTCTTGAGGTATCAAAGAATTTTCAGTTTCAAAGTTTTCAGAAATCTCAGATTTATTTTGGTAAGAATTCTCGGAACTCTGTTTCCCATATCCAAATTTATTGTAATTTCCATGGTTAAATGACTGTTTAAAATATCTCTGGCCATATCTATTATTGCTTCCGTTATCAAATGGTCTATTAAATTTTCTGTTCTTTCCCTTATGATCAAAATTCCTATTGCGATCTTTCACATAGTCTTTTCTACCATGTGCAGGACTACTACTTTCATAATTTTCTTCTGGAGATGCATTCCATTCATCGGATAATCCTGTATCTTTTGTCCTATTCGGCTTATATGGTTTTATTAATTTCCTTATTTTCTTTCTGTTCACTAAATTCGTAATCTGAGTCAAATTCACCCCGTCATTTACGCAGTCGATTTTAACCATATCTTCACAACCTCGATTATCGTTGTTTGTACTTGCTTCATTAATTTTTGTCGGTACTTCGTTAATTTTAATGTATCCTACTCGAACTTTGTTGCCGCTTGCTATTCTAACACCATCTTCCGTTACTTTTAACGTCATGCCTTCTACTGCTTTCCTACCTATTATTAAATCGCAGTCCGCCTCTTGTACCACGTAAAATTTATCTTGGTTTTCTGTTTCATCCACGTAGACTTTATGCCAGAAAAAAACTGTTGGCTTAATTTCTTCTCCACCTATGCCTGATATGTATATATTGTCTCTGGTTAGTTTTGGCGCGTTTATTGCAGTATTATATCTTGAACTGGCGATTGAAATATCGCTTCCTGTATCAATTATTACGCTTGTTTTTATTCCGCTAATATCTAAGATTCTTCCTTTTTTACCATTTAACATGCCCATATTAACTATTTTTCTTTGCGCGTTTTGGGTCTCATTTTGATATTTTGTTTCTCGCCAATTTTGATTACGTTGCGGGTAAAAATTTGAATATTCTTGTTCTGTATTATTCGCCATGGCACATTTCGCACTCACGTGACCAGGGTTGCCACACGCAAAACAGATTATATGCGACTCTTTGCTTCCATAATTCATACTGTGTCTATTGTCAATTTGGCGTCTTTTCAAATTGGCGTAATCAGCCACTCGCGATCTTCTGTCATCAAAATCACTACTTGTATACTTAACTGATTGTTTATTGTAAACCCTTTGTGCTGTTTCGTAATTATCTAATTTATTAACTAAGTCATCAATTTTCTTTATTACTAATAATTCCTCTATGAAATGTGTTTTTGTTTCCGTAGGTAAATTATGCCTGATTTGATTAACAACAATTAATTCCGCCAAATCTTCAAAGTTATTTACGCGAAGGCCTTCAATCCATTGTTGAAAATACACCTTTATCTCATAAGCGAAATCTCGCCAATTAGCAGATGGCTCCTTTTTAGATGAGAAAAATTTCAGCCTAAACTCTTCTGGTGACAGCTTGTAGCGTTTTAGTAGAATATTTTTTATATAATCATAATCGTGAATTTCAGGTTCGTTTTCCCTTGTTATTATATTGATCACATCTAACGGCATTAGATTAACTAAATAATTTACCCATTATTTTTTATTAATGCCCGTTTGCGCCATTTGCCTTTCGTACATAGCTAAGTATAAACTGATATCATTCGAGCTATCATATTTAGTTAATAATCTAAGCAATTCAAATTGCTTACCTGGATTTGTCTTTGGGTCTTCATTAATATGTTCTCTTGAATTTTCTTGTATCTGTAATTTCTTAATTTCAAAATTTTGCTCCGATTCTATTTTCCATTTTCTCTCTTCCATTTCCATTTTCAATTTCAATCTATTTTCTTCGATCTCTGCTTGTAATTTCAATCTATTTTCTTCGATCTCTGCTTGTAATTTCTTCTCTTCTCTTTCTCTTTCTGCTTGTAATTTCTTCTCTTTCTCTTTCTCTTCTCTTCTCTTCTCTTCTTTCTCTTTTCTACTTGCTATCACTACTTCCAATCGATCTCTTATAAAATCTTCTTCGTAACTCTCCCAACTCTTGATCAACTTTATTAGGACAGGAATTGTCGGTTTTTCTGGTGCTTCAATTCCGCATTCCTCGCAGAGGTTTATTAGGTCAATTCTCTTAGCTTTATTGAGAGTTCCCATGCTTATCTTTCAAAAATTGTACTTGAAGTGATACGATTACGGTTTCACCTTGCTATTTCGTAACCCAACTTTTGATACTGGCGTTTTACAACACTTTACGTTTGGTTTCCATTTCACTACTACTGGCTTTTCCTTTTTATAATCCCGGCATCCGAGCCCCCAAAAATGTAAGTAAATGATATATAAATAGGCACTTTACTGAACCAATATGACAAGTAATCGATGAACAACAAAATATGCACTTTAATTTCAACTAATAACACTTTTGGTCAAAACTATACAACAAATTTACATTACGATAATCCAACCAGGCCTAACGGCTATATCCATTTTACATATCTTGATTCATAACAAAATTTTAGAAGACTGGCTCTTTGCCAAAACTCGTGATCCAAAACATTTATAACTCGCGCATATCTAACCATGGATAATAATACTAGAGTGTCAGTTCATATCGTTTACATGAAGTGTCCATGGATAATAATACTAGAGTGTCAGTTCATATCGTTTACATGAAGTGTTCAAACTGGAATCCTACAAATATATATATATATATATATACATATATATATATATATATATAATTATAAAATATCACACATTTAAAAAAATACCATGTTATTTATGAACGCTATATGTATCTGTATGCATTCAATGCAAACACATTAAGAGATGTTTCCATTTACTGACAGAACACACATTAATAATATACGATTGTGATTACTGGACATTTATTGCTCACAAAATGCGCATTTAATAAAGTAATACTTAAAAATGTAAACAATGCATTTTTAATGAGAGAAGTAGTATTTAATGATGGAACCGTCAAACTTTGACGACAAACAACTCGATGGTACCACAGAAAAATTTTCATAACTGTTTCAAAATGTTAAATTTTTTTACAGAATAATTCAAATAAATAAAAAAGCCACCTCAATCCAAATCCAAGCTGGGGAATGGCAATTGGCAGATGCACTCACAGAACTTCCCTCATCCAACGCTCTTCCACTTATCAGCACACCACAAACAAACGATACGCAAATGTACTATCTAACATTGGTAGTACATGGATTTTTTTACTCAGCAGTTTTTTTAAGCACTGGCCAGTAACAAATTTACAAGTACTTGATAAAAAAATCACATCATTCATCAAACGATTGTAGAATAAATAGCGAAATTCATCAAATGGTGTGGGGAAAGAAATTGCGACATTCGTCAAATGGTCTCAGGAAAGAAATCAGCAAATTGTCTCTGTTAAAAAATAGTGAAATTCGTCAATCAATTGCAGAAAAATCATGAAATTCGTCAAATAATCACAAAAAAGAAAGCTAATTTTGTCAAGGAATCGTGGAAATAAATAGCAGACTTTGTCAATCAATCGCGAAAAATGTAGTGAATTTCACAAAATTATTGCGTAAAAAAAAATCGTCAAATTGTCGTGAAAAAATTCGTCAAATAGCTTCAGGAAAGAATTTCAAAATTCGCCAAATAATCTCGGGTGAAAAATCGCGCAATTTGTCTAACGATCGAGGAACAGAATTGCGAAATTCATCGAACGTCAGCAGGAAAAAAGTGTGCACTTCGTCGAACATCAGCGGGAAAAAAATGCACAATTCTTCAAACGTTCATGGAAAAAATCATGAAATTCGTTAATCAATAGTCGATAAATTGCGAAATTCGACAATCGATAGTGGTAAAATCGCAAAATTCGTCAATCGAAAGTGGTAAAATTGTGAAATTCATTAAATGGTCTCAGGTAAAAAAATTGTCCTGTACGCTGATGTGATGATCAAAAGGGTTTTGAAGGTATTTATTTTATTTATTATATTTTGTATAAATACCTAGGTGTCGATTTTGATTTTAGCGTCAAAAATGAATTTAGGCTCATTTAATGTTCTCCAAATCAATTGCTTTGTTAGAGCTCTGTCCTTTTGTTTGTATAGTACCGAAAATAATTCACATAGTACAAAATTGGAACTCTTATAGTACGTTTAATATCGTTTATTATTTATTCGTACGGTGTTCCGATTACTACAATAAAACTCATAATATATGAGAAAACAAGATTTTTTTTAAAACTCATACTTACAAATTATAACTGTTTTGATGAAAGCATACATCTTACACGTAACTGAATGTTTTCATTTCGTGGTAAACTCTTAATATTTAAGAAATATTTATATTATATTGTTTGTAAGTATACAAATCTTGAATGTTTTGATTTATTATCATTGTTTTCTTTATTTTGTGATGGCAACATACATATTTATTTGTACGGTGTTCCGATTACTACAGTAAAACTCATAATATGTGAGAAAACTGTGATTTTTTTTTACCTCATACTTACAAATTATAATTGTTTTGATGAAAGAATACATCTTATACTTCACTGAATGTTTTCATTTGTTAGCAGACTCTTAATATTTAAGAAATATTTACATCATATGTTACCTTTCCGTTATACGGACACCATTGACGCCAAACATACATTTACATACATACATTATGCATTAGTATACATTTTGGTATGGTATCCGTACAATGGAAAAGTACCCATTATATTGTTTTTATGTATGCAAATCTTGAATGTTGCTATTTATTATCATTGTTTTCATTATTTGGCGATGACAAAATATATTTTATACCAGATTGCATGTCCGTTCTTGGGCGATTCTTAGGAAACTCATAATTTGTCACAAAATGGTGATTTTATTGACTAAATGGTTTCATGACAATATACATCTTTGCCCAAGAATGCGAAAAAAAACTATTTTTGACTTCAGGCGAAATGAATGAGGTTATTTTAGTTTTTCTTTTGTTAATCTTTTTTGCCACTTTTCAATATATTATCAGTTTCATAAGACATCCCTATGAAAATATCAAACTCATTATATATATAAAAAAACCTGGCCATTGGTTTTTGTATTTTTACATAGATGTATGTTTTCATCAAAACAATTTAATTTGTAAGTATGAGGTAAAAAAAAAATCACCGTTTTCTCAGAGATTATGAGTTTTATAAGAAAGTAAAACATTAAGTTAAATATTAATGATACGAATAAATATGTATGTTGTCACCTCCCAATAATAAAAACAATGATAATAAATCAAAACATTTAAGATTTGTATACATACAAATAATATAATGTAAATATTTCTTAAATATTAAGAGTTTGCTAAGAAATGCAAACATTCAGTGTATGATTTCATCAAAATAATTATAATTTGTAAGTATGAGTGGAAAAAATCACCGTTTCCTCACATATTAGGAGTTTTATTGTAGTAATTGGAACACAGTACGAATAAATATGTATGTTGTCATCACCCATTAATGAAAACAATGATAATAAATCAAAACATTCAATATTTGTATACATACAAACAATATAATGTAAATATTTCTTAAATATTAAGATTTTGCAAATCAAAATATTCAAGATTTGTATACATACAAAAAATATAATATAAATATTTCTTAAATATTAAGAGTTTGCTTATAAATGAAAACATTCAGTGTATGCTTTCATCAAAACATTTATAATTTGTAAGTATGACGTAAAAAAAATCACCGTTTTCTCACATATTATGAGTTTTATTGTAGTAATCGGAACACCGTACGAATGAATAATAAATGATAATAAACAGACTGTAAGGGTTCCAATTTTGTATTACGTGAATTATTTTCTGTACGATACAAACAAAAGGAAATAGCTTTAAAAAATCAATTTATGTCTAGATCGATTTGGCGAATATTAAATAAGCCAAAATTCATTTTTAACGCTAAGATCGAAATCGACACCTAGATATTTATACAAAATATAATAAATAAAATAAATACCTTCAAAATCCTTTTGATCATCACATCGACATCAGCGTGCGTGCAGGAACTGAATCCTCAATCGGACGATCGAAATTCATCCTAAAGAATCATCATTTCGTTTCTGACGTTTGTGGAAAGGAACAGCCCTCCGCTCATTGGCTGAATTGTAAAGGGCAAAATGTGTAGGCCCTAAGTTCTATCGTGAATCATCCACTTTATTAAGAGTGGTCATTCAGGAAGATTTTTTGGCGCATACGTATTGGGCCCGATTTTATGTGAATTTGACAGAATATGCTTTTAGTTTTAAATATATAGATTAAAAAATATATATACCCACGTTAAACTTGAGTACCTAGTTCCAATCGCAAGATGGTTTCAAATGTTATTCTTCATCATATAAAATACCTACTTACGTCAAAATGGATTTATTTTTTAAAAGTTACGAAATCTAAATTTATATATGGTTCCTTGTTCCTATAAGTTAGATTTAGATAAACTGTCTCCATTCTCTTACGTGTGAAAAGTAAAAAAATTCGCTCTACTATGACCAAAACTGACCGAATTATGATACTGTGAATTATATGAATTTTCATAGTTTTCTGGTGTTGAAACAACATACAATTGAAAATATCATAACTCGGTAAGTTTCGGGCATACAAAAATTATTTTTGGAGCACTGAGAAAGTTCTACTAAATATAATTTATAGGAGACATAAACCGTATAAAAATTTAAATTTAGCAATTTTTTACAAAATGTTCTGTCAATGAAAACAGAAAAATGCGTTTTGAATGCAGGGAAAGGCTACAGATTCATAAAATGTTGCATGTCATAATCGGTACATTATGGTCGTTGAAGAATGAAAGTTTTACTGTTTTACTTGCTATAGCACGGATAAAGTATTTTCTAAATATAACTTAAAGGACCCAGGAACAGTATAAAAATTTTAACTCCGCAACTTTTAATAATATAACTATTTGTATGGATGTACTATTTGAAAGCGAATTTTTGTATAATGAAGAACAGCATTTGAAACATTTTTTACAATTAGAACTATACATCTAAAACTAATGGTTTAGGAATCAGCTATTGGCGAATGATAAGAAGAGACAACCTGTATATATAGTTTTACCAGTTTTAGAGCAATAAGGATAATTTTATTTTGAAATATTTGAAAACAGACCCATTCTTTATATAATTAAATGGATGTGATTAATGTGGCAACTTATTTTAATACTTAATCAATAACTACAGTGCATAAAAATCTGTATGTAAAACCGTACTATCACGTGCATAAACGTATATATTTATAACGTATTACATTGGCGTTCAATAGATACTCTTTTTAATACTTTTCTCAGAAAACTTTTGGGAATTTCTATACATAATAACAATAATAATAATAAAAAAATTGCACATAAAATTTTGGCGGATTTTTTTTTAATAAAATAAATAGCAATGCAAAATATTACTCTCTATATTTTTTCAATTCCCCATTCAATACCTAAAAAAGAAAATTACTTTTGTGGTATATGGAATATTTAAAATGTGGTAAAAATAATTTATGATAATGATGATAATGATAGCAATGATAAGCATATCTCGCAACTATTATTTTCACCTTTTAGTTCCATTGAACTTAACTTGAAAGGCAATTTTAAGATTTAATCTTATTTCCTTTCAGCTGTATGGTGTTTCTAAATGACATCCTAGGGGACCGGAGTAATTTCAAGAAGTTTTATTTAAAGCTATAAGAATCAATACGATTCATGAATACAAATCGATTGTGAATTTCGTTACTTGCAAATGAAGTTAAGTTTGTGTGATACATTTATCCTGGATTTAAATGCATTATTAAAGAATACCGAATATATTTACTACATTTTAACATTATTTTGCAAAATAAAATATGTTTGTTAGACAAATTAAATTTGAGATGCATAAACTTTAAATTTTACGGATTTTTTACCTATTATACAATTGTTCTATATAAACTTTAAGTGAAAAACCCGACATATGGGAATTTTATTTTTCAATTTCATCCGCAAACACTTGAGTGAATTTAAACATAAAATAATTAAGTAGATAATTCAGTAAAAGAAAATAAACTATTCATGACTACGTGAAATTTTTATTTTAATGTTAAAACCATTTGTTTTTACATTAAAGATATTTCTAGAAGACAATATTTGATATTCAGAACAAGGTTTTTCAGCTGTGAACTAACAAATTAAAAACATCCGTTAATCAAAATGCATTTTACTAATTTTATTTTTAAGGAAGCATCGTCCTAATTTATAACTTTATTTTATTTTATAAAACTGACATATGAGATTTCGAAATTGTTGGAAAAAATCAAAATTTATAAAATAAAATACTATATTACGATTTAAAGAAAAAAGATAAAGCGCAATTTTTTTCTGTGAGATAAGCTGCTTTGACAAAGTTCATTAAATAAAAGATTTCTCTGCTTTCCTAAAGAACTTTATAAAAAGTAACTAAAAAATATATACGTAAGAAACGAGCTAGCAAGAGATTTTACAAGAATCTTTGTGTTTTAACATGCTTATCTAATTTTTGCTTTTTAAATTACTTGTGCTCTGTCAGTTTGACATACTTTCTCACACATTAAATATCACATCTGTCTTGTCAAACTCCTTAATTTATTTCCCATTAATTCTCATACAAATTTAAAACGATTTCGTTAAAATAAAATTTATTTTATGGTTAAGTGGCTAGATGTTTTATACAATAAGATTGACTTATTTTTTCAAGCACGAAATATACTTTTGATTAACAGTTTATTTAATGAAAACATCTTTTTAACTTATAACTTTTAATGCTTTATAAAACTGACAGATAAAGCTTAAAAATCGATGAAAAAAATAAAAATATATAAAATAGAGTATTAGATTACGATTTAAACAAAAAAGATAAGCGCAGTCTCTTTACAGTGAGATAAACTGCTTCGATAAACTTCATTAAATGAAAGACTTCTCTGCTTTCCTAAAGTGTTTTAGAAAAAGTAACTAAATATATATATATATACGTAAGAAACGAGCTAGCAAGAAATTTTACAAGAATCTTTGTTTTAACATGGTTATGTAGTTTTTGCTTTTTAAATTACTTGTGTCTTGTCAGTTTTATATTTTTTCTTTCTCATTAAAGCAACATCTATCTTGTTAAAATCATTAATGTTTTTCAAATTATTTCTCATAAATGTGTAAAAGTATTCCTTTTAATTAAAATTGATGCAATGGCATAAGGGGATAAATGTTTTTTACCATAAGCAACAAATAAACATCTTTCATTAATCAAAATAATTCTGATTAACATTTGTTTATCAGAGCAACTTCTTCTTAATTTATCTTAAAATACTGTATGCAAATGACAGATGAGGCTTAAAAATTGTTGAAAAAGAATAAATAAAAATGTATAACATTGTATTCGATTACGATTTAACCCCCCCCCCCCAAAAAAAAAAAAAAAAAAATATTTTTCATGATATAAACTGTTTCTATAAGACTCATTAAATAAAAGACTTCACAGCTTTCCTCCCTTCAGAAAAATAACTTAAAACATACATGCGTAAGAAACGAGTTCGGTAGATTTTTTATCATTTTTTATCATATCATTTTATCTGTTTAAATTACTGCTTCCCTGTCAGTTTTGCATATTTTTCTTATCCGTCCTGTTAACATCCGTCTTGTTAAAATCATTAATGTAGTTTTTCATTATTTCTCATAAAGTTTTAATGCTATTCCATTAAATTAATTTTGTTCTATGAAATAAGTAGCTAGATATTATTTACAATGCGATTAACTTCCTCTTTCAAACACGAAAAACAACAGAAATGAAATACCGTTCTTTGTGAGCCATTAAAAATATTTGTTTTGTTAAAAGGACATGTCTTAATTATAGTGTATAAATTCATTTTCTAATCACAAATAATATTACATGACAGTGGCATTTATAGCATTAAAAAAAGTTTATCTTAAAAAATTGTTTTGTATTGTACAATGAAAATGCATTAATACTGTTTTCTGTTTTATATTCACGCGATGAAAGCTTTTTTCGTCGCAATTCATATTTTTTTGGCAATTAAAAGAGAACAAATAAAAACAAGACGTTGGGGGCCACCGTAATACTTACCCAGAATAGATATGCATAATATAAAATATGAAAATAAAACATGTGTAAACTATTTATAAAATGCATTGCAATTCGAATAAAATCGTGGCTTGATGACGTCATAAACTTTAAAGGCTCTATTATTGAATTGCGTAAAAGAAACATCCTTATAACTCCAAAATTCATAATCATATTAACTAATGGTTTACTGCTTCGGATAAAGCGTCTCATTTCCAATTAAAATATATCTTTGAATTGAAATTTGGATGAAATACAGGGTCATGAAAAATCGAAGTGTGTGGTAAATGTGATTACAAATATTTCGGCAACTAATTATCCGATCGACTTCATTCTTTATGCAAAATTTATATTTTTTATTGTCTTTTATATTTATTCCTTAAAATAAACAATTTTGAAAATGTTTATATACCTTTTATCAGAATGAATATTTCGAGAGTCCGAAAAAATAGTTCCGGATAATCGAGGTTAATGAAATTCAATAAGCTTCTTCCCATTATTACATACTACGTACATACCAAATTTCAAGTCTATCTCAATTTGTTCGGGATATATATATACATATACATTTTCTAATTATAATTAATATTACACAATAAATCAAAAGTTATATTAAAAAAATTTGTACTTTGACATATTTTATTCCTATTGTATGATGAAAGTTAATTAATATCTTATTAAGTTTATATTGACGCGACAGATACAATATTTTCCTTTTCAATTCACTTCCTTTGCCAATTTACAGATATCAAATAGAAAGAAAAGACACTTCTCTTCTACAGTTTTCATCGGTTTTTTTGACGCCAAAAAACTAAAGGTTGAAATCAAATTTCTCTAGGATGTTTTTGTTTTTCGCAACTCATTGTGAAAACTATACTAAGAAAATAAAATTGTTGGTGATAAAGAGGTTCATATAATGTCAATATTTGTGTAGCTGAAAATGGTTGAAGAACATAATTTTTTTGAAAAACTGAGAACCGTTTTAACAATGCTTCTGACAACAAATAAATTAAATTATTTACGAAAGATATCTTTAAATCATGCCTGTAATACAGAGTTATAGGATAGCATTACTGAAAGTAGTTTTAAGTGACTGTTTTTATCGTAATAGGTACTATTTATTGTGAAAAATCTAAGAAATTAAAGGGAACTCTTAGAAACCATGTGTTAATCTCTGGTATCAAACTTTCAGTAGAACGAGCAGACGAAATAGCTTTTGTGAAAGTCTGGTAATTTTCTATGTCCAGAATAGCTGTATATACAGGGTGTTTTAAAAGTGCAACTTACTTTAAAAATTCAATAGATCATCTATAAAGATATATAGATGGGGGACAAAATAATATAAACACTAGTAAAAAATTATGCCACATTTCACACTTGCAGTACAAGAGCGCCACCTGAATAGAAGTTTGCCATCTTGTAGTCATGAAATTGAAGGTATCAGTCTCTCAACAACTGTCAGTAGGTATTGCATGAATACATAGTTTTCTCTTGGTGACGCTGCGATGTCAGACCTGAAAGACTTCAAAATATGCATGATGTTGGCACACATTTAGCTGGAGCCTCGGTGATGTAAACATCAAAATGTTTGGAGGATGCGAAGATCATAGTATCGGACATTATAACAGCCGTATCCAAAAGGCGGTATTATGGTGTCCTCAAAGCAGAACAGTGGAGGAAAGACAAAAATGACAGAGAAGAATAGACAGGTGTTGAATCGCATAATGGCCCGAAAGCGCAAGCAATCAATTTTCCAGATGAAATCCGAAATTAAGAGTCATCAGCAGTGACCTGTTTCACCCAAAATTATCAATTGCTTGTGTTTTGGGGACGCCATGCGCTTTCACATCCATCTATCCTTATTTTTCATCATTGTCTTTCGTCCACATTTTCAGGACACTACCATACCGACTTTTGCGTATGGCTGTTATAATGTCTGATACTATGTCCCTCGCATCTTCCAAAGCTTTTTGATGTTTACATCACCGATGCTTCAGCTAAATGCGCGCCAACATCATGCCTCTATTTAATTCTTTCATATCAGAAATTGCAGCGTCTCTAATAGATGTCAGATGTCATCCGAAATTAAGAGTCTTTAGCAGTGACCTGTTTCAACCAAAACTACCAATTTCTTGTGTTTTGGGGACACCATGCGCTTTCACATCCATCTATCCTTATTCGTCAGCATTGTCTTTCGTTCACATTTTTGCTTTCAGGACACCATCATAACGGCGTTTGCGTATGGCTGTTATAATGTCTTATACTATGCTCCTCGCATCCTCCAAAGCTTTTTGATGTCTACATCACCGAGGTTTCGGTTAAATGAGCGCCAACATCATGCCTCTTTTGAATTATTTCATATCAGAAATTTCAGTGTCTCTAATAGAAAACTATGTACATATGCAACACCTAATGACAGTTGTTGAGTCTGATTGACTTCACTTTCACGACCACAAAATGGCAGAACTGCACTAGCTCCTGTATTTCAATTGTGAAATGTGGCATAATTTTTACAAGTGTTCGTACTATTCCCCCCGCCCCCATCTCTATATAGAAAACTGTAATGTTTGAAAAATGTTTTTTAGAATGAAAGTTTGATGTTAATTTGTAATTTCTTTCAGAGCGTCATCTATTAAAAATATCGGCAATACTTATAAAATTATTGTATATAATTATTTATAAGTTATTTGACAAACATATAACATATTTCATCTTTATAGTTATTATAAGTATTGAAATATTGAATGCTGAAATTTTAAATTTAAGCGGTTATTTATCAAACACGAAGTAAATGTAAGTACACAAGAAAAACAATTGGAATGCTCATTTTGTCTCTTAATATGGTGTTAGATCATCCCCCGCTTCAACAATAACCTAAATTTTGTTATGAAAACTATAAGTATGATTAGGGATCTCATTTGCATCAAATTTAGCCCGGACCCTTCAGTCCAAGCAAATTTTGTAGGTGTTCATTTTTTTGGCTAAGATGCTTTACACTCACGCAGAAAAAAAATCGTTTAAAAAAAGTAAAAAAGTCGTCAAATTTAGGGGATTTTTTCCTTTAATGGCAACCTAGCCATTGTATTAAGTTATTCGTTTGGCGCGGTCTTGAAAATCACGTCAACCAAAAAGTCGCCAAACTTATGTTTACATGTTTGCGTGAGTGTAAAGCATCAGTTCCGTTTTTTCTTTTATAGCTGGATTCAACATATCCGAAATTTTTTCAACTACATTGAGATCTGGGTACTTAAATAAGGAACGGCGGAATGCTTTCACCACTAACAGTGACGTCACAAATGTACAATTTAGTTGATAAAACTCAAATGAATTGCTAGAATTGCGTCAAAATACTTGACTTTTCGTTTTCCCACTGCAAAAATTAGGTACCCCGGTAAATGTGTGGGACATATGAGGTGTGAAACACCATTCTTGGATTCCTTAAACAAATTAAGTACAATTTTAGCACGATGGACAGTAAAATTTAAATCTTGGAACTATGGATCCATGATTTTATTTTCGTCGTTCAAAAATTGAAAATATGGTAACAGCTCGTTCTACAACAAATTCAAATAGTGTACATATTTTATACAACTGTACATCTCAACTAAATGTTCAGCTACAACACTATAAAAAGACCCCCAAAACATAATACATCCGTCTCTTTTCTGTGCAGCTCTTTGAATACATTCAAATTTGAAAGCTTTTCCGGCTCTCTCTTCATGACTTTAGAGCGGCAATCACTGGATTGCAAACAAAAATTTTATTCATTTTGCCATATTATTAGTCGTTGCTCAATAGTCCAGTGACGATGCTTTTTTGCCCATTGTAGACACATTTTCTTTCGATTATTTGCTAATGTCACGCAGCCAAAAATTTCTAATCCATGCAGTTATCGATAAAGTGTTCATTTTGAAACCGAGATTGACTATTTCCTGCATTGTGCATTTGAAGCCATTCCTGAAGAGTTAGAAACCGATTAGTGTTGCTAGTCGTCCCATATGTAAGAAAACATTATTTTTCAAGATTAATTTTCGACCACAGCTCCTGCGCTGAGATTGATTCAGTTCAAACTGATTCCTTAGTAAATAGATATTATTGACTATGAAAAGGAGTATTCCAAAAACGTCTGTCCTTATAAGTTATGCCCACGCTCTCTGATGAAAACAATGATATCCTTTTGCCACTCGGTTGCAAAACATTTATGAGCCACAGCTGAACTTAAAATAGAAAAAAAAATAATAATTTTGCATTTTATAAAGGTTTTAGACATACACAAAGTGTCAAAAAGTTTCATTTTAACTATCAGCAATATTTCACATACTGCTTTCACTGCTTTCAAATTTCTTGCTTTTTAACCTTAAGAAAATTTCTTCACCTTGTTCCATTTGTTCTCGAGTGTTTATAACTAGATATAAGCTTGTGTAGAGAAAAAATTTTTAAAAATAAAAATATCATACAATGATTGTTAAGACCTAAATAAAATATAATGTACTGGCATCAAATATCATAAGCATTTCCTCACATTTATCTAAACTAATAAAAGAAAGTTTCGGTCTGTGTGTCTGTGGGTGTGTCTGTTGGCGATGGCTAGGAAAATCTGGCCCACCTAGAAGGCTGGAAATTTAGATTTAGGTAGTCCAAACCCTCTCCTGGTGCAACATTACTTCAGAATTTTAATATTTTAATTACTTTCTGAAATATTAATTAAAATGCACAAAGAACTCTCATTAAAAATACGCTTTTATTCTCTTGGGTTGGTTGGTTCACTGGTTGGTTGCATCGATTCTTCACAGAAGTAATTAAATAAACCAGAGTAGCGATGCACAAATAAGGATTTCTAACTAAATAGTGTCAACATGGATTGAAGTTATTAGCGGAGAGGAGCCATGCGAATGTCACGCCACCTGTACATGACAAATTACACATACGTCCCACTGATTGAAATATTTTGCAGGCATATTTTTCTTCATGACAATTAGTCGGGTTTAAGTTTTTTTTTTACATGACATTTATTATTATGATGGAGATTGTTAATACAGAAAACTTTATTTAACAGATTCTTTTTTATATTTGCGGGAATTAAGAGGGACAAGGGTCTAATTACATTTAAGCTTCAAGGTGTATTTCTAGAGAGCAGTTACCAGAATTTCCGAATAGTAGTGTAAAAGTAGTAAGCCAAATTTCATATTAAGTTCCTAGCTTAACCAAATGAATCAATCATTAAAGATGTATTGTGATCCTCCTAATTAGTTATTTGCTGAAGGCCACTTGAACAACCCCCCCCCCACCCCTCCCGGACCGTCATACAAGGTTTTTTCTCTAACTCTGCTCCGTTTCCATATCTCAGCAACTATCTTTCCGATTTCAACGCAAGTGATTTCAAACATTATAATTTAATAGTCACCCTTTATAACATTAAACTAAATTTATGAGTAGCGGTTACCACTATTTACGAATAACAGTTTAAGCCAAATTTGTAATTAAATTCAAAGCTTAAGGAAACGAACGAATTTTGAAAGATGCATAGTGGTCCTCCTAATTAGTTATTTGCTGAAGGCTACTTGAACACCCCCCCCCACCCCTCCCGGCCCGTCCTTCAAGGTTTTTTCTCTAACTATGCTCCGTTTTCATATCTCAGCAACTATCTTTCCGATTTCAACGCAAGTGATTCCAAACATTATATTTAACTTAATAGTCACCCTTTATAACATTAAATTAAATTTATGAGTAGCGGTTACCACTATTTACAAATAAGAGTTTAAGCCAACTTTGTAATTAAGTTCCTAGCTTAACAAAACGAACGAATATTTATGCATGCATAGTGGGCCTCCTAATTAGTCATTTTCTGAAGGACACTCTCCTCCCTTCGGCACCTCACTCAAGGTTATTTTCTCTAACTGTGCCTTATTGCAATAACTGGGCTAATAATGTTCCAATCTTCTCGAAACCAGCTCAATTTTGTAGTGCGCCTACTATACAGTAACGCAGGCAGCGGGGACCTGTCTCAGAAGTTCGTTCGGAAAGAGGTTTGTTTAGAACAGAATGCTCCTCTGGCGGTGGTAGGGGGAAATAAAAGATTTTCTAGAGCGTACGAGCATGCCTGGTATACGGTTCCGAAGCCATCGTAGACCATTGCCAGAGTTCCGTTTTTTAAGAGATTTAAGTTTATTACAAGGGCTCGGGCAACGCCGGGCGGGTCAGCTAGTCTTGAATAAAATATAATATAAAATTTCTTAAAATCAATATTGTAAAACTATTTTTTTCTGATTTACCTTAATAAAATTTTCAGTAATTAAACTATTCGGGAATAATTTGTGTTCTTCCATATTTTCTTATTTTGCCAGTTATTTCTATTTGTATTTTATAATTCCGTTTATTAATGATCTCCTAAAGCGTCACAGTTCCGTCCACCCATATTGACAACATTTACAAATATGATCGTGAGGCCTAGGAATAGAAAAAAAATCATCTGAGCAGTGCTATGAGACCGCGTGCAGAGTGCTAGCTGCAAACCGCGGAGGTAGATCTCGATAATGGTACAAGATATGAGAAAAAAGTAAATTACATTTTGCAGAGCGTCCTCAATTTAGTAGGAATTAATGTATTATGTAAAAAGAACTTCATTAGAAGTCGCGAAATGTAAACTTTTTCTCAACAGCCTAAATACGCTTCGAATTGTATGCAGAAGTGTGGCGTTATCAGACACATGATCATTTACTAATAAAATTAACGCATGTAAACAAGGTACAGTTTACTTTCTTAAGAAAAGTAAGTTAAGTATGCCCAATGTTGCATTCATTGGAACAGATACAGAATGCGTGATATACTGCTGTCGATGGTGGACTAAATGAGCATACTTAACTTGATTTTCTTATTAAATAAACTGCGCTTTACATGTGTCAGTTTTATCAATAAATGTGCGTCTGCCTTTTAATATTACACTATAAGTTAAGTATTCACAATGTGTCCACTATTTGAAGACAAGCAGAATAGATCATGGCTTGCAACCGATGTTGGACACATGGAATATACTTAACTTGATTTTCTTCTTAAAATAGGGGAGAGGCGGGCAGATTTGAACACTTTTCAGTAAAGTATAATTTTTACCACTATATATAAGTTCTGAGAAATAATACTATTTATAATAAGAAAAAAGCATTTATTTTATATATGAAAAAATTAATACAAACAATCTAAATATAATAAAACACAGTGCAACGATTCCGGTGCTAACCCATCCATCTTACCAATACGAGAGAAGATGAAGTCATGTTAGGCTTAATTTCGATTTTAAAAGTATATGAGAAAACATACTAGCCTAAATACAAATCTCTTCTACCTAAAATCACTCTTGTTGAGCATATTTTTCTATAATACGTTCAAAATTTCAATTATTTTTGTAATCGACAAACCATTTCCGAAATCGTTTGTAATTTTGGTAATGTAAACAAACCATCAAACAGAAGCTGGTAGAAATAAACAATGACTTTCATATGATTTTTTACAAAACATTTTTCTAGAATAATATAACTATTGCAATGTATTATTGTTGTAATAAATTAATAAGTTTAAATGATTAATTTATGAATAATAATGTTTAAAATTTTTTTAAAAAAGACAGAAATTATTTGATCGTTAACCCTTTAGCGGGCGGTGTCCACAAAAAGGACACCTAATTTTAATTCCAAAATTGACAAACGGCACCAAGAATATTTAATGAAAATTTTTCTTTTATAAAATGCGGGAAAACAAGCAAGTTTTGTCTAATGAATTCGTTTACAAATTCTGGTGTCAGTCAATTATTTCATCATTTTACAAACAGAATTACTCCGCGCCGGAAAGGGTTAATACAACCTTGAACAAAATTTTAGATAGCACATGTCTGGTGCTGCCCTCTATTATTACAAATGAGTATTAAAGTTTTTATTTGTAATACTGGATGTTGAAAATAATCCATCTAAACTTATTAATAGAAGAGTTTAAAAACTTTTCAAATTTCTAATCCTAATTTAATAGGGGTTAGGACTAGAAATTAAAATCATTAGTAAATTTTATATCAAACAGTCTGGTAAGTTTTGTTAACAAAAGAATTGGGAAATTTTAACTAACCCGTCCTAGGACGGATATTTGCACTAGTATTCAATTAAATTAAAGCACATTTTTTGTTCAGTTTCAAATGCGGGTTTTTTTTGTTCAAATTTGCCCCATGCAGGGGTACATTTGAATAAGCATGGGGAACTTTTGAACAAATAATCATTTCAGCGTAAGACATACTTAAACAAAACATATACACTTATTTTTGCTTAAACAGATATGATCAAATATTTTTCTACTTATGTAGTTAATGTAGTTAACATTAAAGTAAAAAATTATTCCATTTGAAAGTCTCCAAGGTTTATTGAAAATGACAACAAGCGCATTGCTCCTCCTGATAACAATGGTCTAGAAAGTTTAAAAATAATATAATTAATAGCAACGGGCCACTTATCTTTATGGTCTCGGAAGAAAATTTGTAACAACCCTCCTTCTTTTTCAGGTAATTTACCATGCATTCTTCTGCTTTATTATTTTTCTCTTCAACTTGTCCAACATAATGGAGAATCCTCTTGTTACTTGAAATTTTTACTAAAATGAAGTCATTTATTTTAGTAACAGCAACATCGAATTGTTCTATTTCAATGCCTTCTTCATTTTCTGAATGATGAAATGACTCAATATCATCACTGTCTAATAAGAAATCTGAAGACATAGCATCGTTGCTAGTCTCAAAATCTTTTTCGTGATGACTTTTTTTACAGATCCAGTGTTTAAACTTCTCTAAAACTATTTTAGTTCTCTTTCTTAATTTTTCAATACTTTTAGCTTCAATGGGATATATTTTCTGAAGTGGATGTTAAAATCCTAGATTTTCTGGGCAATTAACCACAGCAGCATATGAAAGATCAGCTTCAGTCTGCATATCTTCAATGGTGTTCAAAGAATTTGCTACAGATTCAACCTATTAAACTTAAGGTGAATTATCTAATATTGGCCTGTCAGTTACTGTAGATGATTCAAAATCTTCATCAGTCTAAACACTAGTATCAAAGGCCATCATATACCTGTTTTTGCAAAGCCTGCAATAATATTCATTCGAGTAAATGACAGATCAAATACTTCATGAATCATACGTGGTAGATTATATAAACTGAAATTATCTGCTTTTGAGCAAGTTTTGTTTTGAAAAGACCGAGTACTGATACATCTAACGGTTGCAGTCTATGTTTACAGCATAGGTGCCAAGCTCTCATTAATATTCCGTAATATGCGGGTTAATTTGATCCAGGTTTAACACGTTTCGCACCAGAATTTTTTTTAAGAAATGAAATTAAATAAATTCCATGTAGATACCTGTAATTGAATAAATAAAGATTTATCCAATAAATTTTCTGGTTTGAAGCGCTGTTAAATTGGGTCAAATTAACCCGCATATTACGGAATATTAATGAGAGGTTGGCACCTATGGTTTACAGTGAAGTGGAAATGTACACAAAACAATGTCATTTTCTCGAATGATCTGAATCGTAAGTTCTAACATTTAAAATGATACAAATGATAGTCAATATACTTCATAAATACATATAAATTTGAAAGTCGCTTTAACTTAAAAAAGAAGAGGCAGTTTTGAAAATGTTCAAAACTACCCCATATGATTTGTTCAAATCTGCCCCTGATGCCACCAAGTTGGTAAAGTAGGCTTATATTTGTTATAAACAGATTTAATGAAGATTTGTTATAATGATAAGAAAAGCATAAATCTACCAACTAATACCACACTAAAGATGAACAGCAGAAGACGAAAACACAAGCTTCAGAATCTTACAAAAAGTAACTTAAAAGTTTAATCATAAGATGTCAAAACACATAATCACTATTCATGACTGAACTATAACTACAATGTGGTACAAAGCATGTGACACATGTGTAAGTTAGTGTTGCCAACATTACTTCTGAAAAATAGGAATATTGCATTATCAGATAAAAAAATATGGTTCCCTGTTCAAAACTACCCTCAGTTCAAATGTGCCCCCCCCTCCCCTAAAGTGTACTTTACGTAAATGAAAATTAGTGGCTGGTGATAAGATTTAAAAAATTACATTTCACGGTTGAAAATAAAGTTATTGTTACACGTAAGACATCATTTCATTCTAAATGGAGAACTCTCGGCAATTTTGTAATTGACTTTTTTCTCGTACTGTTTTCGAGATAGGAATATTTATTATACACTTTGTCACTAGGAGGAGCTGTAAACGGTCTCATCGCATAGCGCATGGCCATTTTACTCTACCTAGACACCGTGTTCATGTCTATAGTTGTCCCTGTTATAAAATTAATTGAGGCGGACAGAAATTTAGTGCTGACATTTAACATAAAAACACTCCAATTTCTAAAGGTGAATTACTATATACAAGGGAAGTTTAATAAAGATAGATCATATTTTTTATTGGCATAATTTATTGGGCATAAATTTATTTTTATGTTTCATTGTTAGCTCAATGTGTAATGAATATGTCATACTTTTTTCATTTCTTACTTTTTGCTAGTACTTTTGTAGGAGTCGTACAAGTTCAGACACGTTCGTTATCGCCCACGAAAACGTTGGAAGCAGCACGTAATGGATAATTTGTGCTCATATCTCTTTATGGTCATTTATTATAGATCTAGACTGTAACATCACCCCCAACTGAGAACAAACCTACAAGAAAAAGTCCTTTTTTTGGGTATGAGGAGTCTCGGAACCCACCACGCTCAAACACCTGTTATGTTCAGTTTTCCTGTCGCCATAGTGTAGGTGGCACCCATTGATGTTCGACGAACTTCTCTGGCAATAGCAGCAGCAGTGTTAATATTGACTTTTATAGAGCAGTAACTGAATCTCCCTTTCTTAAACATCCATAATCATCTTGTAGCTATGTTATAAGGATGAACAGATTTTCCATAAATCTACTGCAACATTTCATAGGCTTCTGGTGACGATTTATTTAGGCCAAAGCAAAATTTCATATTGCTCATCGAGTATTTTCTCCATCGTTCCTATAAGAGATGCTGAACGTGTCTGAACATGCACAGCTGTGACTGACGTATTACTAAATAGTAATAAAGGAAAGTATTACCACATAATTATTACACATTTAGCTAACAATGCAACATAGAATTAAAATTGTGTAGAAAACAATTATGCGTATAAAAAGTATAATCATTGTTTATTCAACAGCCCTCGTAAATGTTATTCATGTTATTGTTTTTCTAACAGCCTATGTCACTAGTGTAATTTATGCAAAATAATTACATTGATTTAATTGGCCAAAAAAGCATCATTAAATTTTTGAATAGGTAATAATTGAATTCTACATTCTCCTTATGACATCTTATTTTTTATGACAGTTTTTATTGAAACATTAGAAAACGGAACACCGTGAAAAAACAGTTGTGAATTCTAAAATAATTGCATGATTAACATTTGCACTGCATTTACCCACTTCCGAAAGTCCTTGTAATATTAAACCACTATTTAAAATTGAAGTTTGCGATTTTACTCTTCTGTTTCATTATTTTTATTGGCATTTCGCCACTTGTGTATGGAATATTCCGCCCGTAAATTTGTGTAATATATCTAATTTTCTTTCTTATTTTAACGATTTTGTTATATAAATTGGATGTATATTACTTTTATACTATTACTAGACACTAGATACTATTCATCTTTAGCGTCAAAAGTTGAAATTTGTGCTTTAAAAGGTGTTGGCGCATGGAGTAGGCGGTGTATTTATGTTTCTACAAACCGTCTGTGTTATATTCATTCTAATTAAATTAGTTTAAAAAAAACAATTTCATGTTTATTACATTTATAATACTACTGGTCCTTTTATTAAACAAGGATAACATTAATAGTTGTTATTCAGGCTTTAATAACCGATGAGCAAAAAGTGTGCCGCTGTATCTTTATGTTACATCAAATTGCCTGTTTTTAAAGGTTAAGCAATTTAGTTTTATGTTCACTCAATTATTTAAAACAAATGCAACACTGTAATTTTGTTCATGTATGTACAGTTAAAAAAAGCAACACCCGATACTATACAGGGTATCCGAATACCATGGCACAAACTGTGCAGGACGAGAATCCTGGCTATGAGTACTCAAAAATTGTTCAATGATTTTTTGTTCGGATACCACGGTTCGGATTTTTGTGTCAAATGAACACACTTGACACAATTGTCAAGTGTGTTCACCACACACTTGACGGTGTGTGGTTTTCGAAAAAAATGCAAAACGTCAGAAATTTCATAGCAGTTTGTAATGCATTACCATTATCTTGACCGAATGTAAGTTGAATATCGCAATACTCACTAACGGAATAGATTATAACTATACGAAGATTGCCGATAGTTTTAAGTTGCCGCCTTTTAAAGTAAGACGAACATTGACTGTTTATCTGCATAATAGACACATGGTTACAGCCCATCATTTTTAACTTGTTCTTTCACAATCCTGTACGTACATTTTTTTTTATCTTTTATTTGTTTTTAATCTTGTTTCTCATCCGGTTGTCAATTTCATGAGGTTAAATAAAGTTTATTTTCTGTGCTCCGGATGTGACGTCACAGTTTTTTTGTTTCATATTTTTCTCGAAAACTATACGTTTCATGAACATGGTTCTTTGGACATTTTTCATATGTTATTTTGTTATTTTTAACTGAGGTTTCATGTACTGTGAGCAAGGCTTCTCGTTCTGGAAAGTTTGTCCGGTGGTATCCGAACATCCTGTCTTTCAATTTATCGCGAAAAAAAAATCGAAAAGTGACATTGGATTGGGAATTATGCTTTGTTTAAATGTATATAAAGAAAGTAATTATAAAGGGGGGGGGGGGTTCTTGATTTAAAGTAAAACAAAAACTCTAACAATATCAATGACAAATATAATTTTGACATCAGAAAAAATTGTAGACCTTAAAAGTCAACCAAAGTTTCTAAAACTAGTTCTTCAGACATTAAATGATTAAAAATTGACTTTGGAGCTGGTCTCAACACATTGCTGGGAAGTTCATTAATACTATTCAACAGAAACTATCCTGAGTAATAGAAGAATTCTATATAACTCTGTTAAATAGTACTACACTAAGTAATTGCGATTGCCGCTTCATTTAATTATACCGTTTTTTTTTAATTTAATATTTTTTTCAACTAACATGTAGCCTTTATAGATACTGGTAATGGATTTTTATACATTAACATACTCACAAATGTAAGTATGCAGAGGAATTTTGATGATGTCTCTTCAAGAGAAAAAAATGTTTACTACATTATTGCTTTCATATTAATAATTTATATCAATAACAGTGAAGTCTAAGTTTATTTTAAACAGAGAAGATTCACAAAAATACAAGTATTTGAAATGATAACTTATGGTGACATGTGAATCATATCACAAACGTAAGTATGCAATCAATGGTAACTTAGAAAAAACAGTAATTTTTACAAATTCGTTTTCTAAAAATTAAATAATTGTAATTTCTATATTAGTTACTGATTTTTATGACCCTTTTACTGCTAATGTTTACTAAATTTTGAGTGATCGGAGATGGCATTCACTTCTCTAGAGTACACTTCTCTAGATCTTGTAAGTTTATGCTTATATGTAATGTTTAATTTCTTGTCTATGTAGTCTACCAATTACTCAATGGAATTAATATTGAGTAATTTGAAGATGTTTTGAGTACTTTATGGAAGTCATTCCTGTACAACTCGAGCAGCATGTTTTGGATCATTATTTTGTTGAAAGATATAAGGTCTCCCAAGTATCAATAGACATTCGCTTTGATATAGATTACCTTTCAAAATGCTCAATAGTATCTGTTAATTTATTATTCTATAAATTATTGCTAAATGGACTACTACAGGTGCTTTTATGCGCTCCTAAATTAACATGAAAGAACTTCGTGTTTAAGAGTTCCTACTATAATCTTTGTTTTGAACTTTTTATTTTAATTTCTGGAAACGTTTTGGAGTTTAATTTGATCTGTGAATGTTGATTTTACTCTCAAACAAAAACCGGCAGAAAATTATACCCTGTTTTTAATTTTCTTTTGAAATGTCAAATCTCTTCTTATCTTTATTTAAAAACGGTTTTATTGTTTGTTCTAACCACAATATCCAGATTTCCATAAATCAAAGATAGTTTTCAAAAGATTCCACAAGCTTCAAAAAATTATTTTTTATATGTATGTTTAATTTCAGTGCACTAATTCTTATATTTTGCTTGCTTTTAACACTTTACAACATAGTTAAAAAGTGTTTATGAATTCGGTTTGTCTGTCCGTTTGTCCGAGATCTAACTCACGTAAATATACTCGGATTTCCATGTAATTGATATATGTTGTTGAGGTTTGCTATGTTATGTTTGGTATTGAAAATGAAGTGTGTAGCTTTTATAGTTTATTTACAGGGGCACTCAAAGTATTCCGTTACATTATGGTCTATGGAGAAAAATCCTTTGCTATGTATTTTAATGGTGTTACACTATTCGAAACATAATGAAATGCATATACATTTTTGAGGTGCACTAGAAGAAGGTTACTTTATAATATATTATGGGTAGCAGTTCAGTTTATTTACAAGGTCATTCAAAATAATTAAGTTACATTATGGTCTATGAGGCAAAATCGTTTGAGGTATATTTTAATGATATTACACTTTTACAAACATGATACACTACTGCATCCGCAGTATAGTCTTTTGGGGATAATTACTGGAAGTGTGCTTTCTATTTTGATATGCGTTTTATAGTTTTACTAAATTTTGGATACTACGTGGTGTATATAAATTCTACATATCATATACAGGGCTATACAAAAGTATTCGTAAGCATTACCGAGCATGAATATAAATTGCTTAGAGGTGTTTTTAAATTTATTTATATATTTTAAAGCTCATTTATATTTAGTATACTGAGAGATGTTTGTAAAATGTAAATCATAGCAGGGCTATGCAAAGAACTGGATACGTGTCCCGCTGAATAGTATTTCCTGGAAGTGATATTTCAGTAGCTTTCGGCGTATTTTTGTCTGAATTAAATATTAGCTAACATGTGGCGTGTATAAAAATTTGTAGGTAATATACAGGGCTGTAGAAAAGAACATTTGCAAGTACGATTCCACCTGTTGGTCGAAGTTTCTTAAGATGAATATTCAACTGTGTTATGAGTTTTCTTGCTAAGATTAATTTTAGCATACTATGTAGAATGTATAAAAATCTATAGATCATATACACGGCTGCCAAAAAATAATTAGAGCATGTTTTAGGCTACTAACGGTTATTGCTGAAATCAGGTTTTGAAATGTGTTGTGTATTTCCTGAAATATTTACTTAGGTATCTTCTTTACCTTATTAAACGACGAAGTTTGGTTAAAGTATTCTGGAAGTGTTGGAAAATGTTTAATAATATATGCTTAGCGCATGATTTTTCCTTCTTTTTTTTAGTCACAGTTATCCAACTTTCTCTATCCATGCATATTCACAGTCGTTCAATTCTTGTCTTGTTTTGAATACTGCCCTTACTCTGTCTTAATTGAACACCTTTTGAACACCACTATCTTCAAAGAGAAAAATTCCCTTTATTTAATGACAGAGATACTGCCATAAATTAAGACAAAGAATATTAAAAAAAAATAGTGGTGTTGAAAAAACGGAAGGGTTAGCAGATATGGTCTTGCTTTTCTTACAGAATTTTCTTGTTAAATTTATCAAGCCTTATGAACTTTTTTTGCTCGTGGACACATTAGAAAATTTTATAATTATTGGCCCAATTAAGGCTTAACTTGTGGAAATTACAGCAAAACTTTTAAATTTATCAATTAAATTAGAAATGCATAAAGAACAATGTTTAGTCTTTTTAACAGTTCATATCTTTTAAACGCTTACTTTCTTTTGCGGTGTAAATTTCTCTGTTTTACAAATGAATGAATAAAAAAAATGTTTAACGAAAGTAATATCATTCAGTCATTAAGTCCATCATTTAGTAAAATATATATCTTGTTTTTAATAGAAAATTTAGACTTTATTATTTGAGATCTAGCGTACATACTTACTTTTGTGACTTAGTGTAGCTAACCTCCAGCAGGAATCGGCTGAAACACATATATTAAGCTTCTTGAAATATATTTTTTATAAAATATTTATGGATTGCAATAAACATCTATTTTCAAATACTAATGTTATATGTCATTCTTGGGGCATAAAAATGATAAAAATTCATGACAATTAGACAATTTTGTTTAGAAACGTAATAATAACAACAGAAAACTTTGCTTATAAAAGTAATTATTAGAGGAAATATTAAGTAAAATTAAAAATTAATTTAAGGCTTGGAAGTCAAAATTTTACATCTATACAATTCTCAAGATTCTACACCGAATGACGTAAAATTTGGATAACGTGATAAACTTATATTTGAATTTTCTGAAATGAGCAAAGTTAATATATTTGCAGCAAGAAAATACGTCATTTTCTATAGGCTTTTTATTCTACTAGAAATGAAATTAAGGCCTCGATATCTGAAGCTAAAATGAACTCTAAAGTTATATATCTTGTAAAATGTGGGTATTTTTATTGAAAATATTAAAGTTTGTTTATAAGTCAATATGAATTTTTTCTCCCTTAAATTATTTTATTCATAAATAAACATAAAAAAATACAATAATAAGTAATTAATACTTTTTGTGTCTTTCTGCACAATAAACATCTTTTTTCAAATACCAATGTTGTATGTCATTCTTGGTTTCATAACAATGATAAAAATCCATGACAGTTAGACAATTGTGTTTAGAAACGTAACAATAACAACTGAAAAGTTGCTTATAAAAGCGATTATTAGAGGAAATATTAAGGAAAGTTAAAAATTAATTTAAGGCTCGAAAGTCAAAATTTTACGTCTACATCATTTTCAAGATTCTTCACTGAATACCTTAAAATTTGGATTACGTGATAAACGTATATTTGCATTATCTGAAATGAGCAAAGTTAATACATTGGCGGCAAAAAGTACGCCATTTTTCATAGGCTTTTTGTTCTACTAGAAATGAAATTAAGGCCTCGGTGTCTGAAGCTAATGAACCCTAAATTTATGCATCTTGTAAATTTTGGGTATTTCTATTTATATGTAAATATGAATTTTCTTCTCCCTCAGACTATTTTATTCATAAATAAATATAAAAAATACAACTCATAGGTAATTAGTACTTTTGCGTCTTTTTGCGACAATATGAGTATTTGATAGTATACAGGTATTTTAATCATGATTTTTTATTCTTGGATTGTACTTCTTTTCAGCTAAAATATTTTGTTTTCAGAAGTAGAGTAATATTATATTTGTTTTTTTTATTTTCAAAGATGTTAAAAGAATTATTTTCTTTATTGTGCCTGGTCTGGACAGCAGCGTCTTTGAATGGTTTAGAAATGTTACTGTAAACATGCTCTTATATCCATTAGCGTTTCGTGTAAGGGGTAGCTTTGAAATGTTAATGATTTTTCACCAGGGAATAAGGAATCCATTACGATGAGCAGAAGTTATATTCTGTTTTTAGATGTGCTCATACAAAGAGAAAACTTCGTATTTTCTAGAATCCAACGAAGAAAATCCAAAAGCTTTACATAAGAATTCTTTTACTCATGATTTAGTTATAAGCATTTTATTTACTATTCGTTCCAAAATATACTGTTACTGAAAATGCTTATATCCTAAGCTAAAATGCTTTATTTTAATGTATGCGTTACCGATTTCAAAAGTTGAGTTTCTCCATATGAAGTATTTATTAAAATATTTTTAATTTTTTTCCTATTTTAGTATGAATATACAGAATCGTCGAAAAGTTCTTGACATGGTTTAAAAATATGCAAAAAATGAACTAATTGGGTGTACGAGAGTGCGGTTTGGACCAAAATGCTTCTAATGGTCAAAAGTTTTGCTTAAGCCAATTAAAAAACTTAGTTAAAAAATATCTATAGATGATGCTGCAGCTGCAAAGCTGCAGGAAAGCACAAAACCCTCATAATAAAGTATTAATAGATAATTTATTCTGTACAATATATTACTATATTTCAGCGTGTACGTCTTTTACAGTTGGAATCCATTTTAAACCGAAATAATTTTCATTCCACGAAATACGAATAAATACGAGAAAGATGGTAGCAGATTAAACTAAATAAATTGCAGATTTTTAATCTTGAATTTTTTATGCTTTTTTTGTAATTTTGAGGGTCATCGTCTACCGAGAATGCTATTAGAATGCGGACGCCGTCTATGGAGAAATTTTTGAATTATTTTTTTTTTAATTTCTCACAGGAAACCTCTGATGAACAGAAACTTCTTCGTCCGAATTACACTATCGTACGCCAACTACTTCATTTTCATTGACTTTTAAAATGTGTGAAGGACTTTGAGCCAACTTTGATTTCTTTTGCCCTTCATCAGAAGTGTGGATCAAATAATTGAAAAAAAAAAACAATATTGGTGCAAAACGCAAAACCATAGAAATAAATTTCTTAAATATACCGCCAATAGAAGATAACCGAACACATTTCGTAAAAATTATTTCTTCTGCTGGTGCAAGAAAAGTCTTACCACCGCTAGAGTAGAAGGAAAAAATAGTGATTATATCGTTAATGAAAAATCTGATTTTACTGTGTTTTCAAAAGTTTGGAAAATACTGTTCAAAAAATTTTTACAATTTTGTTTGTTGTTTTAGTTTCTTGTTGTCCTCTCATCATTTTTTATTTACGACTCTCATTTAATTAATTTTTTTTTTAACAACGCATTTATTTATTTTATTTATGATTTTTACCCTTGTTTTTAACTTGTACCTTTTTTATCGTTAATATAGTACTATTTTCGTTTTGGATGATTCTGCTTTGTTTTCTGTTTTCGCATTCTCATCCAATTTTCTTGCTCCATCACTTCCATTTCTTTTTCTTTTCAATCTTCGTTCAACACTCGTGGCGGTCGGGCGTCTTTTTGCAGCTAATAAGTAAACATTAATTCTTCAGAAATTCTTTGCATTAAGTTCATTTAATAGTGTATATAAGAAGTTTCTTTTCAGTTTACAGATAGCTGCAGCTATTGCAGTGTGCGCAAACTGTTTATGGAATTCTGCTACTGAAAAGCAGTGAATGTAGTTAAATCGTTTTCTACTAGATTTATAAATTAAAACATTATAAAATCACTTTCAAACTACACATATAATAAATAATTTCACTTAAAGTTAATTTCACTTTTTTTCTTAAACTGATATAACTAATTATCTTTTGTATAGAAAAGTAACATTATTTTAATGTATTTCCTTTATATATTACTAGCAAGCTACGCCCGCTACGCTGGTCAATTTCTTATAACGAACTTTTAATCCCACAAAATATTGACATTTCATAATTCACTTTTATATTTTAACAGAATAATAAGGCTACTATAATTTGTGACTCGTGCTATAGCCAATATACACGCCAGGACACGTCGCCCTTATCATTATCTTTTTACGCATGAAGGTTTTGCTATGGTACTCCATTGTGAAATTTGGTAATTTTTCAAATTCAATATTTGAAAAATCGCATAATCATTAGATTTGAAATTTATATCAAGAAAAATACAATTTTTTTACCTTTCAAACGCAGTTTGCCTAACAATTTTCTGACATACTTTTCGAGCTATTATTTTTCTTCAGTAACTTCAAATGTTTCATTTTCCGAGATTAATCTGTGGCAACAATTAGGGAAAAACCCAGTCGTCAGCAACGCATAGTTTTTTATTAAAGAGGCTGATGGAGCAGGGATTGTCACTACGAATTTGCCACCATCACTTTTGAAATCGGTTCTGTAGTTCCAGAGATTCCATAGAAATTGTAATTTAGAATGATTTTAGAACGCTTTTCGCCTATTTCACCCTTTTAACTTTCGAATTTAAAAAAAAAAATTGTTCTTAAAGAGTATTTACATCTTATAAGTAACTACAATGCCAAATTTCAAATTTCTAACTCCTTCAGTATAAACAAAATCGCAATTTTAGAAAGTTTTTCGCTCCTGCACCTTCCTGGGTTTAGTGACACCGACATAAAATATAGCCTATGTTGCAGCAGGGAATGTCAACATCAATTTGCCACCATCACTTTTGAAATCGGTTAGGTAGTGCCAGTGATTCCATAGAAATTGTAATTTAGAATGTTTTTAGAACGCTTTTCGCTGATTATACTCTTTTAAATTTCGAATTTTTTTTAATTTTATTCTTAGAGAGCATTTACATCTTATAAGTAACTACAATGCCAAATTTCAAATTTCTAGCTCTTTCCGTATGAAAAAAATCGTAATTTTAGAACGTTTTTCGCTCCTGCACCCTCCTGGGGTTAGTGACACCAACATAAAATATAGCCTACGTTGCAGCAGGGGTTGTCACCATCAATTTGCCACCATCACTTTTGAAATCGGTTCGGTAATTCCAGATATTCCATAGAAATTGTAATTTAGAATGTTTTTATTACGCTTTTCGATCATTTCACCCTTTTAAATTTCAAATTTTTTAAAATTTTGTTTTTAGAGAGCATTTACATTTTATAAGTAACTACAATGCCAAATTTCAAATTTCTAGCTCCTTCAGTATAAAAAAGATCGCAATTTCAGAACGTTTTTCACTCCTGCACCCCCCCCCCTGGTGTTAGTGGCACCGATATAAAAATATAGCCTATGTTGGAGCAGGGGTTGTCACCATCAATTTGTCACCATCACTTTTGAAATCGGTTCGGTAGTTCCAGAGATTCCATAGAAATTGTAATTTAGAATGTTTTTAGAACGCTTTTCGCTTATTTTACCCTTTTAAATTTCGATTTTTTTTTTTTTTTTGTTCTTAGAGAGCATTTATATCTTATAAGTAACTACAATGCCAAATTTCAAATTTCTAGCTCTTTCCGTATGAAAAAAATCGTAATTTAAGAACGTTTTTCGCTCCTGCACCCCCCTGGGGATAGTGACACCGACATAAAATATAGCCTATGTTGGAGCAGGGGTTGTCACCATCAATTGGCCACCATCACTTTTGAAATCGGTTCGTTAGTTGCAGAGATTCCATAGAAATTGTAATTTAGAATGTTTTTATAAAGCTTTTCGCTCATTTCACCCTTTTAAAATTCGAATTTTTTTTTTATTTTGTTCTTAGAGCGCATTTACATCTTATAAGTAACTACAACGTCAAATTTTAAATTTCTAGCTCCTTCAGTATAAAAAAGATCGCAATTTCAGAACGTTTTTCGCTCCTGCACCCCTCTGGTGTTAGTGGCACCGACATAAAATATAGCCTATGTTGGAGCAAGGGTTGTCACCATCAATTTGCCACCATCACTTTTGAAATCGGTTCGGTAATTCCAGATATTCCATAGAAATTGTAATTTAGAATGTTTTTAGAACGTTTTTCGCTCATTTCACCCTTTTAAATTTCGATTTTTTTTTATTTTGTTCTTAGAGAGCATTTACATCTTATAAGTAACTACAATGCCAAATTTCAAATTTCTAGCTCTCTCCGTATGAAAAAAATCGTAATTTAAGAAAGTTTTTCGCTCCTGCACCCCCCTGGGGTTAGTGACACCGACATAAAATATAGCCTATGTTGGAGCAGGGGTTGTCACCATCACTTTTGAAATCGGTTCGATAGTTCCAGAGATTCCATAGAAATTGTAATTTAGAATGTTTTTAGAACGCTTTTCGCTCATTTCACCCTTTTAAATTTCGAATTTTTTTTATTTTGTTCTTAGAGCGCATTTACATCTTATAAGTAACTACAACGCCAAATTTCAAATTTCTAGCTCCTTCAGTATAGGAAAGATCGCAATTTTAAAACGTTTTTCGCTCCTGCACCCCCCTGGGGTTAGTGACACCGACATAAAATATAGTCTATGTTGGAGCAGGGGTTGTCACCATCAATTTGCCACCATCGCTTTTGAAATCGGTTCGGTAGTTCCAGAGATTACCCCCTACAAACAAACAAACAAACAAACAAACAATCGTTTCTCCTTTATAATATTAGTATAGATTGATGCAATGCTTTCGGCCAGCTGTTGATTTATTTTAATATGCCTTATATAATAAGCATGATGATTTTCTATTTAAACATTTTGTCGTTATGTTATAACATGATAGAACAAAAAAATTAATTTTCTTCTAGTTTCAGGCAATTCTATTTCAAAAGGAATAAAAAGACATATATATACATCCAAAGAAACATATATTTACGTAAGATGACATAAAATAGTATTTATTTAGAATGTATATAAATATTTGCAACTAAAGAAACATTTATTTCTTAAATTATCAAAAAAAAATTATGAGTTCTTTACTTTAAAATTGCTGTTTATAGTTACTTGATATAGCTGCTATGATTTATTGGATTTCAGGTAAAACTTAATGTGTAATTTGTAGCATTACTTTAGTTTCTTATAATATGTTTTTTCCAAATGATTTACTTCAGACTATATTACATTCAGAAATATGAAGTCGGGTTTAATATCTGGACGCAACACATGATGCAATTCTTGCACAGAATGAATTTTAAAATTTTCTTTTCTTTTTTCTTATGGTGATTTCAACGAAATATATATTTTTCAAAATGGTAGGAAATTTTATGTTGTTATTGAGTATAGTTTATCTTAACGATGGTATTTTAAATGTTTATTATAATTTAATATAAGAAGAAATATTTAAGATTCAATAAAAAAACACATGGGAAATGTAGCAAGAAAAGGACACTTTTTATAAAATCTGTTCTTATTCAGCATGTTCTTTTCAGTTTTAGATACAATTGTGCTATAATAATGTTTTATGTTATCTGAAACTAAAAAAAAATATACGATTGGTCAAAATAAATTAAAATTTAAATTACTAGTTAATTTAAAAATGTGAAAAGTTTTCACCACTTCACCGTGGAATTTGGAATAACCGTGGAATAATTTGGTGGAAGAAGTAGGGTGTACATCTAAATTAGAGGAGAAGTATGAGCAATTTACATTTTAATGATAAAAATACTTTCACAGGTTAAAGTTAAATGAAAATAATGATTTGGATTTAGTTGTTACTCTGGTTGCTGCAAAATTTACAGCACTGTTTTAATGTTTTCAATTTTGCACGATTAAAATCATGTCTAGTTCAAAATTTTTTTTAATAGAATAAGTAAGTAGTGAATTCTATTTTAAAATTGATTTTGATGTTTATTACAAAATAAATATTTCAAACATTCTTCAGTATTACCAAAAAATATAAATTTATCAAATATTTGTAGCTATGTTGGAACACAGACGAAAAACATGTTACATGCCCTATACATCTATCTCTCTCATTTTCTAGCTTAATGTATTAACCATACTTGTTTTAGGCTAAACATAATTAGGGATTTGTAAACACAGAGTATTTGGAACTATATTAACAATTCTTTACTTTTTATTTACAAATTTGATAGGTGTGAAAAACAATTTCAAAATAGAATTTAACATCTACTTTTGATCTGTAAATATAAGACTTTTCAACTAAAAATGTATTTAATCTAGCGAGTGTAAGACATAGCATATACTGTAGCATATATAAATAACTTTATAGGTATTTCATCTGGTTTAGAAACAGAAACAAATAGTGTCTTTTTTTAAGTTAAATTAGTATTGTCATACTCCTCCCACTGGCCCATTTTCCCCTACTAAATATAAATTAAGGATAGTAAACAAAATACAAAGGCAGTTTATAACTTCATCGCTAATTGTTACAAGGAAAAATGAAAAGTACGCAGTTTATAACTTCATCGCTAATTGTTACAAGAAAAAATGAAAAGTACTCTTTTGATTAGAAAAGGGATCCTCATAAAGACATATGATTTGTATCCTCTTAGGGGGAAATCTGCATATAAAATTGATTATAGCTTTTAACCCTTTAGCGGGCGGTGGTCACAAAAAAGGACACCTAATTTTAATTCCAAAACTGACAAATGGCACCAAGAATATTTAATTAAAATTTTCCTTTTATAAAGTAAGGGAAAATCAGCAAGTTATTCTTTTCTAAGGAAATCGTTTGTAAAATCTGGTGTCAGTCCAGTATTTCATTATTTTACAAACAGATTTATTCCGCGCCGGAAAGGGTTAAACATTCAACTGCAAATAACTATTTCATTACATACTTAAATTCAGCATATGAAAAAATCCGGAGAAATACAAATTTGAATCAGTGATTAGGTTATCTAGGAATATAAGGCATAGTTTTATAGAGTATTTCATATTTCTTGAAGATTACTTTTATATGTTTCAATTTAACCAATTCTTGCAATCCAGTTTCTTACTTAAAACTCCATGAATATGCTATTACTTGCTAATATTTAGCATACAACCAGCATACATTAGCATACATTATACCAACAGTATAATAGTTAATTGATTTTTAACTGATACGAATGTTTAATGATGTATATCCGAACAATTTCCGATCCTTAATATTGCTGTTTTTTTATACTTACTCATAATGTAATAACCAAAGTCAGAATGAAAATAATACTATTTTTAGAAGTTTTTGACCACGATGATTTGAGTGATGATCAAAAATGTATGCTTCAATTTTTTAATAATTTCCTTATTTTTTAATAATATAAAAAAATAATAAAACTTAATCGAAATTATGCGTCAGATCTTTATGCTTGGACGATTAGAAAACATCAAATAAAACAAAATTTAATGAAACAGATAACATAATCTAGTTTATTTGAACAAATAACGACTGTATTCTGTAACATTGATTGGTAACATTTCAATAATTTACATTCATCAGCTGAAAAAAAAATTCGAAAATTTGTTTTTCCGTGTTTTTTTTTATATGCTAAACAATAGCGGGTGAGTTAGCGCTAGTCCTACTCTCATTGATTAAGCTGCTGCTGCCCTGATACTTTGGGCACATGGGGCTTGGTGCTGTTTCGTAACACAGATACATGGTTTCTAAAACTAAAAAGTAATTTGTACCACTTCATTCGAATAATAGTCGGTTACAAGAAGACTTTCCTAATCAAATTTGGTAATTCAGATTCAGAAAAGACAGAAGTAAGGAGAATAGGTAGAAACATTTTGTAAAAGAAAATAGCAAGGTGTTCTAACGATTAACTGAGAATGATTTTCAGACCCCCCCCCAAAAAAAAAAGAGCTTGGAACTCTACCTACTAATACTATAACTACGACCATGCGATATCAGTGATGAAAAGCAATATAAGGTCTCAAAACATTACAATGTAATGTATACAATTGCACTGTATATTATTATGGTTATTTTGCCAGATTCTGAAAAATTGCTGAACGGTAATTTTTTATAACTGGTCAAAGGAAATCTTGGAAAATTAATTATGTTTGCACCATTATTCTATAGAACATGGTAGAAACACTATCGATCTGCAAAGAATTCATTCGACTATTGATAAGAAAAGTATCGTTCAGTAACTTTTTATGAATCTCGTAAAATAAACGTAATATATAACTGTTATCTGTGATTTTACCAAAAAAGAACACTTTATAATACGTTTAAGTAGCATTTGTATACAAATACGGTTGAATGACTAGACTGTTTCCTGCAACAATTACAGTTAAAATGACCATTTCCTGGCACGAATATTTTTACAGTTTAACATTCGACTGAAAGAAAAGTGAGCTGTAATGGTGCTTCAGAAAATAAAATAAAGATTATTTAGATTAAGATAAATAAAATCCATGGAAATATTTAAAATCGAATTTCTTTAATTTGAAAATTGCTACGTTCCAAAAATCTAAACAGATAATGGTTTTTAGAATAGAATATTTACAAATCTTATTTGATTTGTAACGAACGTAAAGTAGGTTTTTTCTGCGAAAATGGCTGGCAAATTTGGAAACATTTCGAAAATTTATTATGTGATTTTAAGATTATCTTAGAAATAAAAATATATCAAGTTTATATCGTACCATATCGCAGATTTCGTCTCAAGGTTATATTTAGAAGACTAAAAAGAATTAAAAAAAAGAATCAGAATTTGTTAAAAGAGGATTCCGCATATTAGTTTTATGAAGATACCAAAATGCATGGCATAAAATACATAAGTTGAACTTGCATGGTAGGTTTTGTAATTTTTATATTACTAATATGGTTAAGTAACCATTATATAAAATTATTCCGGCATTTTTCAATTGACACAATTCTGCGTTTCAGATTTTTTTTAATATGAGTTTCATAAAACTATTAAGAATAATTCTGCGACAAAATATTTCTACTTATTCGTTTTAACCGACTTCCAAGGAAGGAAGTTGTAAAACTCTTTTATATATACTTGGGTATTCAACCCGGGCTTCTCAAATTACAGAAAATAGGTGAAAACCATTTTTTTTTAAATTCCAAACTCTCAAATAGATATTTTACATTTACTATAATATTTTAAATTGCCCACTAACAGCAACCAAAAGCATTTTTATATGAAAAATATGAATAATTTATTCAATCTCAACAAGCCCACTGCTTCAGGTCAACCAGAGAAATAGGCTCAGTCGCATACACTTGTGCCTTGATGTAACCCCAGAGGTAGAAGTCCATGACAGTCAAGTCCGGCGAACGCGGTAGCCACTCTACCTTACCACCATATCCAATGATCTGTTGACCTAATTCGGTGTCCAGATACGCACGGACGTTTGATGCTTCATGCGGAGGGCCCCCATCATATTGAAACCACACCCGGCATGCATGTCGGAGAGGCAGCTCTTCATTCCAGTCACGTACCGTGTTTTGTAGCAGGTGCAGGTACCGATCGCCCGTTAAGGCCCCATCGTAGAAGATGAGTACAAAAATCTGGGTTCCCCATATACTTCTCCACACGTTCATTGACCAGCGTACCTGGTGTCGTACTGTGCGGGCGATGTGGTGGTTTCCCAGACACCAGTAATGCACATTGTGCACGTTCACAATGCCACCCCGTGTAAACGTTTACTCGTCTGTCCACAGAATGTCACAAAGGCACGACAGATTTTCCTGTAAGGTGTTGAGCATGAAATTACAATAATCAAATCGTCGTGCTTGCTCACCCAGCATCAATGTCAGTGTCGTGTGGTATGGTTGCGCACCATGTGCATGTGACAAATCCCAGAAATGCTGACGCGTTTATCCACATGCCTCGCTTATTTCTGACGTGCTCAGTTGTGGATTTAAAAGGGCAAATGCCAGTACCTCCTCCGGTGTCACTCGAACATTACACCTTGCCCGTCTACTTGTTCTGGGTCGTGATGCAACAGAGCTCTGGTCTCTCTAAAACGATGCAATGCATCATTTATAGTTTCATGTGTTGGAGGTCGATCCCTAGGGAAACATTCTAAATAAACCCAAGCAGCCACTCTGGCATTCCTTTGACATTCACCATAAATAGGTATCATTTCGGCATATTACGTGTATGTGTAGACTGCCATTACGATCTCAGCGCTGACTAGCATGTCCACTGCTAGATGGCTCGTATTTTATCCCAAACGTAGGGCGCTGCGGTACTATTGTAATTTGCATAATCCTGATTTTCATGTTCGTTACAGCTCGGCTGGTCGTTTGTATTCCGTTGCCATTTATCTAGTTCTTAGTGAGTATGTTTTATTTTCGATTCTACCTATTTTGACTTTTGAATGTTGTTCGACCAATAAAAGTTAGCTGAAATATTTAAATGAAATAATCCTCTTTGGTGATACCCCGATTTGGCGATACCGGCTGGAGGTGGTTTCACCGTAAAAAGAACATTGCACCCTCATTTCGATGTCAAATTACTTTCATTAATTTTTTAACTGATCCTTCAATGAAAGACAAAATCATGTGCAAAAATCGCAAACTTTGAAATTTAATAACTGTTTCAGTTTTTGTAGTACAGAAGCCAAACTTGTTTTGTTATATCTGTTATGATATGTGTAAACTTTTATTAAATATAACTATAGGGATTGAAGGACCTTATAAAAATTTAGATTTCGTAATTTTTATAAAAAAAATTTGCCACAACATTAATATTTACCTCATTTGAAATGTTTTTGTAGTTGGAACTATATGTTTATGACCAACGGTTGAGAAATTAAAGGTTGGCGATAGATAACAGGTAACTTTAAGGTTTATTTAAGGTTTTATCACGGGCCCGGACAACGGCGGTCGGGTCAGCTAGTTATATAATAAATATTAAATTTTTTTTTACAAGGATTTTCTTCGATTTATTAATTAGTTTGTTACTACACTAACAAAAAAATAAAATAAAAGAAGATAAACCCCTTAGTTTTCATCTAAATATGCGATATTACAGAACTCATGGTATAAAAATTTTAAAGAAAATAATTGTTTAATGCTTTTTTCGGATGTGTAGATTTGATTATTTTTTTTCGATTTAGAATAAAAGATAAAATATAACAATATTAAGCTATGAAAATAAAATAATAAAATAAAATAAATGAATAAGTACTATTAAATTTTCAAATTCTTATAATAAAATCCTATCCCATTATTTGAAAAAAATCTCCTTTACATTATTTCAAAAATTATTTTAATCATTTATATGAGATTTTTACTTTTAAAATTGTATGTAAGAGATGAGTCCAAAAGGCAAACATGTAATTTATCCTTTGATTAATCTTCGAATATTAAAAAAAATAAAATAAATGTAGGTCTTTACAGGCTATTCAATCGTAAATCAATCCTAGACATATAAAATCCTAGTATAACGATTTTATGAAACATTTTTTTTCAAACGCTGCTTAAATGTGGGATTTGTAGATCACTGACGGTAATGTAATTTTAGTATGTTACTACAGTCACCTATACAGCTTTTTTTTTCTCTGTCGAAAAGGCTGTATATATCATTTATAGTCATTTTATAGGGCCGCACAAAATAATTCAATAGCATCTATGAGTGGTAATTACTTAAAAAAGCATTTTAGAGCTATTATGTTATTTGAAACTCTGTGAAATTTGTGTATGTTACTTAGATTTATTTCGAAAATTTCTCCATTAAATATATGGGATGTAACATTTATAGTTCTTTTACAAGGCAACACAAAAGAATTCCAATGCATTACACTTTATCGCCAAATACAGTTAGAAGAGCTAGTTTCTATGACTATTATTTAACTTATAATACTTCATATGTATAGCTATATCTTAAACTAACTTTTCGAACGTATTTTAAAATCACTTCCCACGGATGAATTTTGCTCAAATCTTCAGAATAAGCTTCCACCATTGTCAAGCTTGTGTATTTATAAAAAAAAATCACATTACATTTTTTTTCACTCTGGTAGCGCTCTTGGTCGGAATTTCCTTGTGAAATTTTAAAATGGATTTTGTTTTAATTGTTTTTTCACGCCTCGTTGCAACGCCTCGTAGCAAGAAATACAATGCACAAATATAAATAAAATTGATTTTTTAATGTTCTAATGTTCTGTAAATTGATTGTCTTACATTATGAAGCCGTAAATCATGTTTAAAATATGTTAGACAGTTTTAACAGAATTTTATGACAGCTGTAATGATGTTAAAAATAGATAGAACAGATTCAATACAATTTTCTTTTGCGTTTATAGTGATCTCTGGTTGAAAACATGGTAACTAAAGTTTGGGAATTAATATTTTTCTTTACCGTATTGTAAATTGATTGTCTTACAGTATGAAGCCGTAAATCATTGTTTAAAATATGTTGGACATTTATTTATTCACTTTCCTGCTTCATTCAAACCAGAATTTCCCCCTCCAGTGATTATCTCTATTTCGTTAATATCCCAATATATCCGAATAGTTCATTATTCCTCAAACCTCAAATTAAACTGTCCTTTCGTTACTGAATACCGTTATCATCTGTGTTTTAATTCCGCTGCTGCTAGTGGTGCTAATATATTGCAATATATCAAAAGATTGATATATCATGACCAATAAACATGAGCTAAAATATGTGCTACTTATAACTAGAGGTTAGAAGCTGGGAATCTCGTCTCGTGAGCAACCAATCGGAGTCCACTAATGGTAAAATTACCCTTTCGTCACGTCGGCGAAGCCCGAGGCTAGCGAAAAAGAAAGGCTACCGCGGTGCTTTACGCGTATCTTTTTTTACAGACCGCGGGAATCACGTGAGGCTCGAATCCACCAATGCAGGTGTACGAAAAGAGCATCACGTCACTCTAGCGGTCTGTAAAAAAAGATAAGTGGAACGCACCGCGGTAGCCTGTCTTTTTCGTTAGCCTCGGGCGAAGCCGAGGCTAACGAAAAAGACCGCGGTACATTCAACCCTTTTTTTTACAGACCGCTAGAGTGACGTGATGCTCTTTTCGTGCACCTTCATTGGTGCATTCGAGCATCACGTGACTCCCGCGGTCTGTAAAAAAAAGATAAGAATAAAGCACCGCGGTAGCTTTTCTTTTTCGTTAGCCTCGGCGAAGCGAAGCCTCAGCGCTCTTTTACTGTGATTGGTTGTTTTTGATCTGAGTTTCTAAACTACTAACGTCTAGTATTGCATACGCTGTGCTCAAATCTTCTCTATCGTAGAGTGAATTTAATGTGAAAAAAATTTTAGTATCAGTATAGGGAATTTAATACATCCTCTCTTAATAGTTCTATTTAAAATGAATATTTACCAAAAAACAAAATTTTAATTAGGGTAAAAATATTTCTAAATGTGATTTGAATATTTATATTTAAAAAAAATTTCAATGTCGTATTCCTGTAGTAAATAGATAGAAAGGTATAACTGCATTCATACCTTAGAGAAAGATTGAAAAACATCATTTCTGCTGCATCTATCATCCGTTGAAATCTATCAAATTACAACTATGTTAACGTCACATGCGACATTAAACCAATTTTAGTTTTTGCTTTTGCTTTTCACTTATTTTAATCATATAAAAATCAACAACGTCCAAAATTTAAGAGAATTTAATTTTAATTTATTTTTAATAATATTCTCCAGTTATACATCAGGAAACTAAATAGTTAAAATGTTATTAATAAATAATGCATAAAATAAGAAGAGTAGGGTATATACTATTTTTAAAGAAAAACACTAAGCAAGCAATGGTATAAGCACAAATAGATATCAAACAATTGTTAGTTTTCCTAAAATATTTTCATTTTGTATAAATATGAAACTGTAATATTTGAAGGATGCTGTGTGAGCACATGTGTATAAAGCATTGATTCGTTTCTTTCTACACCTGTTTGTAGATAAATTACTGCTACCATACAGTTTATCTTTTTCGAAATTAACATGTTTGTATTCCCACACATTTTAAGGCAGTTATCGCGATATATCACCATCATCAATATTGATTCCTTGATATATTGCGATATTAAATTTATAATATCGTCCAGCCCTGTTGAATACCCTTAAATTTTTAATCAAGTCATTTTACACGAAATCACACTCACATTAATCCGTCAGCTAACAATGATTACGGAAGATTTGCCATAAAATCACTTCTTATGAAGCTTTAGGAGAAAAAATGATGAATGACAAATTCGAGTTTGAGTATTTGTATTCAACACATACACTTCCTGCTTTTTAAACACTAGATTCTGAGTTCAATATAAACAAGAATAAAAAATCATGCGCCAAGCATAGATTTTGAAACACTTTCCAACACATCCAGAAAATTGTAACGAAAATTCACCGTTAAATAAGGTAAGAGAAGATATGTAAGTAAACAGTTTCGAAAACATATACCACATTGAAAAATACAGTTTTCGAAATTACCTTCCATTGTAAAAAATGTAGTCGAATCATTTTGTGCAGCCCTGTATATGATCTGTAGATTTGGATATATAATACATAGCATCATAAAAATTTGTTCAGTTAGAAAATTCACTTTTAGAAATTTTCGCCAATAGATAGAAATGCACTCGAAATCTTTTGTGCAGCCCGGTATATTATCTAAACACTTTTGTACACACCTGATATTAAGCTAAAATTTAATTTAGGTAAAATAACGCATAAAGTAACTTAAAACTCACTTCCAATAATTAGCAACCGTAAACGACAATGTATCTTGTTCTTTGCGTAGCCCTGTATATTATATTCCACAAACTTATATTAGTCTACCAAATATAGTTCAGCAAGAAAATACGTAACACAATCAAATACTACCCTTAAGCAATTCACTCCCATAGACTGTATTACTTACGAATTTTTTTGTGTAGCCCTGTATATGATCAACCAAATTTATGCACACCACGTAATATGAGAAAATTTAGTTAAACTTAAAAACGCAAACCCAACTTGAAAACGCTTTTATCACACATAGACAGTAATTATCGCACGTATACTGTAACTGATGTCTTTTGTGTATTCCTATAAATGAACGATAAACGCAATGCACACAATATTTTTAAGCGAGCAATTTATAGTGCACCTCAGTAATTCATATTATTTTCATTATGTTTGAAATAGTGAAACATCATTAAATTACACTGCAAATTATTTTCTCCGTAGAAAAGCATGTAACAGAATTCTTTTGTTTGACCCTGTAAATGAATAATAAATGCTTTGCACCCCATAGTCTACAAAAAGCATGTTTTAATGCGCTTCATAATTATATATCAATTGCATCATGTTTTAAATGACGTAGCATCATCAAAATGCACTTGAAACGATTATTTCACATTGACTGTAATGTAACGGAATACTTTTGACTGTCCCTGTAAAAAAACTATAAGTGCTACACACATAATGTGCAATAGGAAACATGGTGTAGTAAACGACAATAACATAATAAAATTTCAGGGTAATCCGAGTATATTTACTCGAGATAGACCACGGCCAGACGGCCAGAAGGCAGACAAACCGAAATCATAAACAATTTTCAACTAGGTTGGAAAGTGTTAAAAAGGAACTTACCATTACTTAGATTCAAAATATTTTTTGTATTTGAAAATATCCCAATGGGAACTTTGCAATTTTTTTTCGCGCTAATGTAATCATTTGACTTTTTTACATGGTGCATAAAATAACTCGTACACCATGGTTGCCAACTTTTACGCTTTTTTGCTACCATTACTTTGTAATTGAAGAATTTACCTTATTAATTCGACAAAATCTACTATTAAAGAGGCCAAATTTTTAGCTTCTTTGATATACACATTAAAGTCCATGGGTGGTAATTGACCGAAAAGCATTTTATTGACATGTATTATTACAAAATGAACGACGTTCGCGTGCCGTATTCAGCTATACCACGGTATGTTCCCTATTAAAAATGTTGTACGTGTCATTTACAGTGATTTTTAATGTCGAAAATATGATCATTTATGGACCGTTATTGTTAGAAGTGCGTTTCGATGATTTTCAAATACATTGAAATTTTAACTCCTTTCTTGAAAAATATAGAGCACTTCAATTTGAATGAATGTAAGTCAGCCATTCATGATTGTGTTTGAGAAAAATCTAGAGTAACGCCAAAAGTCACCAAATGATTAACTATCTCGGTAACATTTGGTAAGACGTTCCTTTTGACGCTGAAAGTACGTTATAAATATTTTACCACCTTGGCGATAACACATTAATTTGGTGAAAATATTATTCAAACGTTAACAACACATTAACATTTACCTCTTTGGTTCAACTGCACTGTAAAAACATTATATACAGGATGTCTGAAATGTCTGTAAATGGTCGAAAAACTCGAGAAATATACATCGGATTGAAAAACGGAAAATATGTGTTCAATATTTTTGAAGAATCTTTTTAGGAATAAAAAAGTTCTCCCCCACCAATTCTGCCCCGTGGGGGGAAAGGGGGCAACTTTGAAATCTTAAATGATAACCACCCCTTTTTTATTGCAGATTCGGATTCTAAGGGAAAAAAATATGTAAATTTTGTATTGAACATTTCCTTCGGAAAATCGTAGATGCCGCTATAATCGAGGAAAATGCAGTGAGAATCGTCTATAAATGATCTTTAAACGGTCGAATAACTCGAGAAATATACATCGGATTGACAAAAGGAAAAATACGTGTTCAATAGATCTTTCTAAAATATTGAACAAGTATTTTTCCGTTTTTCAATCCGATGCATATTTCTTGAGTTATTCGACAGTTTCCAGACTTTTCAATGGAAACGATTCTCACTGCATTTTACTCGATTACAGCGCCATCTACGATTTTTCGGTGCAAATGTTTAATTCAAAAGTTACCTATTTTTTCCCGTAGAATCCAAATCTGCAATAAAAATTGGGGGTTGTCATTTAAGATTTCAAAGTTGCCCCCCTTTCGCCCCAGGGAGCATAGTTGGGGGTAGAAACTTTCATATACCTAAATATTTTTTTCAAAAATATTGAAAATGTACTTTTCCGTTTTTCAATCCGATGTATATTTCTCGAGTTATTCGACCGTTTCCAGACTTTTTAATGGAAACGATTCTCACTGCATTTTACACAATTACAGCGCCATCTACGATTTTCCGAAGAAAATGCTAAATACAAAAGTTACGTATTTTTTTCCGTAGAATCCGAATCTGCAATAAAAAAGGGTGTTATTATTTAAGATTTCCAAGTTGCTTCCCACCCCCCCCCCCTTTTGGCCAGCGGGCAGAGTTGGGGGAAAACTTTGATATCCCTAAACAGATTTTTCAAAAATATTGAACACATATGAAATTTCTGTCTTTTAACGGAAACAGTCCAGTTTTTGCGGAAATCGCAAATTTTTCCAGAATCAAACGGATTTTTTTTTCCTATCTTACTTGTTGAATGTTAAAACTGGAAATGTTCCTTCTAAGACAGAAAAACTGAAATGTTCCTTTTCAGTTAAGGGAAAAAGGAAAAATTCTAGTTAAATTTTCGTAATTGATTTTTTGGCCGTTTCAATCTGGAGGAAGGCAAATCTATAAAAACGGGTATGATAATAGTCAATACAAATACCTGTTCTGTGTAAAGATGTACCAGAATGTGTAATTATTATTTAGATTTTTTTTAATATTGCGCTATTGCTCACATTTATTTTTAAGACCGGAAATTCCTTATCTTGAATAGAGAGCGATTTCCATCTTGAAAACGGAGGAATATACGAGGACGGAAGTTTTCGAAAAAACAGGGAATAGGGGACTATTTTACTGCCAGTACAGTTTCGTTTTTTTTTCAAGGAATTTTATTTTACAGTGTATTGAAATATTATATATATGAGACAATTTGATAAGAAAAAATAATTAGTTTTGATTATAAAACATACAGGGCAATATCTCAAACATAATATAATAAGATTATTATTGAAAAATTCGTATTAGTTCCCTTATTATCCATGGACTACTTTTTCCTAGGAAAGAACAATTTCTAATACAACTCATTTCTAATACAAACAAAATTTAAAATTTTGAATACGAAATTAACTAAAAATTAGCAATTTAGTGCTTATACTAAAATAATCAACGAAGCTGTTACATAAAATAACGTAATGCATAATAGATGCAATTAATCTGTCTGCCGGCCTGTCCGTTCATACATGATTTAAATATCTAAAAATGCTTTAAATCCAATAATTTCAAGTCTGTTATTGAGGGTTATTACAGTGTACTTCCACCAATGGATGAATTAGGAACGAATCTACAATTCGCTAGTCTGTTCAATGTCGGGTAGTCGGCGCCCGAAGGCCGCAGTGGACAAAGCCTTTTCGTTAGATACAAACAATAAATATTTTGACAAGGATTTTCCGTAAATAATTGACAATCTTGTTACATCTTATATATTACGTACTTTATAGATATATAAGGTTTTATTGGAGAAAAGTTATAAAAAGCAGTAAAAATCTGATAAAAATTTACACACTAAAATGTAAATTGAAAGTATGCTGCTTGATTTTCATGATTTTTTTTTCTATTATGGAACTAATGATTAATTTTTTTTAAACTTCCAGATTTGATTATTTTTTGGGTTTCTTAAAGAGTATAAATCTCCATATAATAAAACAAAAAATTAAGCTAAACTTCAGAAGGGGATCATGGCCTGCGGTGCTCAATTCCACTTTCTTGACAATGGGCCTGGAATGCTATATGACATATGCCCCGGTTTAGTAATCTACCTGACGCAGAACCTTCAGTGTTCAGTTTCCTAAACATGTTTGGTACTCATTTTATCGATTCCAGAAGAATGAAAAGTTAATTTTACCATGTTCAAATTCGTTGGCGAACGTCAGACTAGAAGTATGGCATCACGGTTCGCTAACCACTGAGCTGACGGACGTCACGCCACTCTTTAATCAAGTAACTTAATTTTGAAAATTACTGTAATAAAATCCTATCTCATTGTTTAACACTAGAAGTCTCGGAAATTTTTCTCAAGCTTTATAAAATTATTTTACACCAGAATTTTTATTAAAAATTATTTTGATTATTTAACTTATTTTTGTCTAGTTTATATTTAACTTATTTCATGATCAAATTTCTGGTTCGAATCGAGATTAAATTATTTGGTTGGAGTCGAATCGGCCCCTGCTGGGGGTTCTAGTGTTAATAAAACTATTTTTTAAATTAATTAAAAATCTATCACTCATTTTCATGAAATTTTTGCCTTTAAATTTTATATAAGTCTACTGAGCCCACCAAAAGACACATGTAATTCATCTCTTGCTCTATCATTAAATATTTCAAAAAATAAATTAAACATAGATGTTTACTTTTCGCTTATAAATTAAATAGCAAAATATTATATATTTTTAACTCGGCTGTTCTTTGAATTATTGATTATCTTTTCATCATCATTAACTTAATTAACTGAAATATCTAACTTTCTTGCTGAACAATATCAATCATTGTTGTGATTATAATACATATTTGTTCAATTTTATTATATGAATGATGGCATAGTTAACGGTTCATTATCATAAGTAACTGAAGAATTTTCATGCCTATTACGATAATTAAATTCAACACCATTATAGGTGAACTTCCTGTGAAATTGAAATGAATCGAGTAACTTTAATCAGCCTCTTGTTGTCAGTTGTTTTATTATCTCTCTCTGGAATTAAAAGGAAGAAATTTTGTAGAGTTTTAATCATATTAATTTCTGACAAATTCAAGATAAATTTTCTAGAAATATTTTTAGTTTCTCCTTAATGATAATTTTATACCGAACAAGTACGTTTAGGGAATAATTCCAGAAAGGGATAAGTAAGCAAAAGTACAAATGTATTGAATTTCAGAAAGTTTTAATTACTAAAACTGAAACTAGGGAATTAATAATAATTTAAACAAATATATTGAGATACATTTTAATACTTTTTGTAATATTTATGGAATGTTTGTTTTATTTTAATCGGTCATTATGAGTGATTGATGGTAATGTATTATGGTAATATTTTCTTTAACTACACAAAAATCCCTAAACTGATATGTATTCTTTTGAAAAAAATAATTCTTTTGTTTCACAGTTTGAAAATATTTACAATAAATAATGTTTTAATTTAATATTGCGAAAAACAATTTTGTACTTCAATAATACATATAAATAAACATACACGAGTATTTTAATAATTACAAAATTCAATGGAAATAGTACTCCTTACCCCTCCCATCCGTTTACGAGATTGAACCCGATAAAGAAAGAATGCTGGAAACCCGACTATCATCAATCCACCGATAAACAGGTAAGGAGATATTCATTATATTTGACATCAAAATCGAGAGGACGGTATGAACAAATCGTCTTCAATAATAATATCTGTTGGTCTCTGTCCATGGCGGAACCCCGACTACGGATGTCATCCTTCATCTGACATCGTCCGTTCTTTTTCTGATTTAAGTTTATGATAGTTTATGCTGGATGCTTTTTAAACTTCGACATGCTTGCAACTCCCCATTTGCAAATTTTAAAGAAGTTTAATGAGAGAAACTGAACCTAATGGTTCAATTTTTTTTTGTAACTTTTAAATAGGGTTTCAGTGATAGGGTTCCAATTGTGTCTTCTTTTGAATAAAATACTTGCTACAACATGTGCAGTTTTAATTAAAATGTCACAAACTATACAAATGCTTCAAAATTCCTTTACAGGGATAGTTTTTAGTCTTAATGATAAACCGCATCGCATTTTACATTATGTAGGAAATTAGTAGAAATGTAGTGATATATGTATTTACGCATCAGGAATAAGGTTTTTCACTCCATGACAACTTGAGAAAAAGTAATTCAAGGGTGAAGGGAAAATACGATAATAGTCCTCTTTTTGTGAGATTTCAAGTGAGACTGTCATCTGTAAGCTTGAGAGACGTACTATCGTTTGGCAATCGTGGATCGAGGCAGAAATGCAGATAGTTAGTATTTTTGAAAACCTAGTTGAAACTATGTATAGATGGTGAAGAACGATGAAAGACCTTTCAAAAACCCTGTTGAAGTTTCGTATAAAGGAGAAAGACCGATGGAAGTCTTTTGAAAAACAGAGTTGAAGATAAGGAAAAGGGAGAAGAACGATGAGAGTCATTTGAAAAACACAGTTGAAGATAAATTAAAAGGCGGAATAAAGATAAAAAACGACAATCGTAACAGAAAGAATGATGATTATCTATGATCTGACTATTTGGGACTATCATCGTTTTCCTCTTAACTCTTCAATTTAATCAAACATTTTTTTAATGCATAGATATTTGACCTAATATAACATTACATATTTAAAATAAATTATAGAGCATAATACATTCCTACTTCCTATCACATGTAAAATATCAAATTATACATTCCCTTTGGAACAAGAAACATGAGTTTACTGCAGTAATTCTACATTTAATTTTTCTCAAATTAGTGTGTTGAAAATAATTTACCCTGTTAGCTCAAGAAAGATGTATTATTTTAAAATAACTATTGATTTAAGTAATTAAAAGATTATCATTTTTGCTTCTTAATTGTAATTAAATTACAAAATCCTCTTAAATATTTCGGCAAAATGTTTTAAATTGTTGCAATTAAACATGACATAATCCTAGACATATTTTATACAAAAATATCTCTCAATATTAATGCTTTCTCAGTTGTAATATATTTGGTGTCATAAATAACAAATGCTTCTTATAGAAAATTTCTGTTTGTTCGTTGGACTCAAATCGAGATTTCAAAATTAATTCTGAAATTAAATGAGCAATTAAAACTTGAATTCAGTATAAAACGAATTACACAGGATAATAAAATAGCATTACCTGATTAAATAAATAAATTGAAAATAACCTCCTACCATAAATAAGTTTTGACGAGGTATTGAAAATTGTTGCAGAAATATGTGACAAATTTTTATGTATATTTTTTCTTATATTTAAGAGATAACCCAGAATACATCTTTTGATGCACTTTAGTCTTTATTTCATGTTTCCTCTTTTTTTCATATTTCCTGTCCTTTATCGATTGATCAAATGACCTAAATGAAAGTTAATACAAAAATGTGTGTTTTCATAAGCATATTTACATCAAACAAGATTATGTGCTGATAATGATATGAAATTGGAAGATTTATGCGTAGACTACACGTATCGTGTGTCACATGCGAATGTAAGTGTGAAGTGTTACATAAGTGTCGAAAGGAATTCTATAACAGAATGAACATTATCATTTTGAAACTTTGAAATAATACATTATAAGTAAAAAAAAAGTTTTAAAGACTAGCTTTCATTATAACGTACTAAAAAGAAAAAAAATGAAGGACAATTGATTGAATTAAATACTTTTATAAGAAATAAATTAAATTGCGAGTTCAAGTTTTTTTAAAAAATAAAATGAATACATAATTAGAAAAATTTGATCAACGTCCACTTGACGATCGATCCCACATCCATCCACCACTGCGCGGAACTGGAAAATAGCGCATTTACCACCTATGCCACAGTTAAATCGGAAAACATCAGATTATTTCTGAGGCAATCAATGACATGTACGTGATCACCTACGCCATGACATTTACGTACCCTTATTGGACAAATGCTTTTATTCCCTAAGGCATGGCGAAGTCAAATTTCAAGTATTTTGTCACCGGTAATACGTCACATTACCAAAAATTAGTTGAACTGTAGCGCAAAAAGTACGTTAAATTTGGATTGCAAGATTTGAGCCGAATAGACACATAAGGCAAATTAAATAAAATCAGGTAAAAATAAACCGTACAGAAGTAAAATAAAAATCTCTGAGATAATAAGGACAATAATATTTATTTTTTAAATCATATTTACTAGGTGCAAATTAATATAGCCCATATGTTATGACTTTCCAAAACGTTAAAAGATATCACTTTATGTATGATTTATATATAATTTGTTTCTTAATATTTAATTAATAAAGAAACATAAAATAAATCTTTTGATATAAACACTTTTATCAAGTTAAAGATACTTGAAACTATTATGTGGAGGCCCACATTATACATTACACATGGCGTTCGTACATATATCCTAACATATATAAATATACATATTATGTAACTTCAAGAGATGAATCGCTGTTTTGTTTATCTTGCAAGATGCAGATTTGAACCATGCACTTGAGTCCAGTAAAACTTTAAACGTGAGTCATGACCACTTTAGTGATTTTATATTCTTTTGACCAGTCAAGATGTTCAAGTACACTTGATAATATGTTAAGAACTAGAAGGCAATGAATATGCTTAATTACCTTTAATATTTCGTAAAGGGCTAAAACTCCGAATAATTTAAAGCCCTTGTGAAATACATAATTATTCTCTTACATTTCGCTTATGTCAAGAACTCCTAAACTAAATTAAGTGTCGCTAATAAATTTATTCTCTGTTCGCTAGTACTAATTGAAGCAATTCCTTTCACCAGGGTATAATTGCTATTCATAATGTTCTAAATTTGTATTCAGAATTACAGCTTATTTTACCAATCTGATTGTTCCGCTTCAAATATAAATACTCAACATTACAAATATACTAAACTAGCGTTAAACATTGTATTGTGAATAGAATAGGTAAATATTTATTATATAATTTATACATTCAGTTTTAATAAATCATATTTGTTTAGATATATTTGATATCTGCTTTAGTATTAAACTGAAGCATGGTTTTAGGGTACATATGTTGTTGCAAATTTCGAATATTGTAGTTTTTGAAGGATATCTTTCCTCAAAAATGTACAGTTCTGGTAAAAAGCATAAGAGCTGAGACTTGTGTATAAATGTAATAATTGCGTTTGTGTAAAAATATAGTAATTTAAAATAAATTTACTATTTACTACCATTAAAACAGGCGCCAGAGTACTGCCAATCAATTTGCTGCAGTGAAATTTCGTTATACTGGAATTATATTTAGATTAAGGTAAAGCTAGGAGAGTCTGCGCACAATTCAAAAGAATAACGATAAAATATCTAAATATTAATTTTTTGATAAACTATCCATGAATAATTTTTACTTCATTTGTTTTTATGTATTTCCATTGCTATTTTGTTGTTATGTTGTAATTTAATAGAACAGTTGTAATAAAACCAAGAAAGATATTTTGCGCAATCTGTCCTTCAGGGTTGATGTGATGTGCACATGGGTAGGAGAGATTGTTACTAATAATAATTACAATTAAATTGATAACAATAATAATTACACTCAAATGACATTGTTGTAAGGTTTTTTGTGAACAAATATTATTGTATTAGGAGTGAATATTTTAACCTAATGATTAAAGAATCAGAAAAAGGAAATAATTTTAAAAATGATTAAACAATTTTAATTAAATGAAAAAATTAAAGAATCAGTAAAAGCAAGTCCAGATAGAATTACAAAATAACATTAAGTTACTTGATAACACGTTTAACTTAAAATTAGTCCATTTTCATTTTTACTTTCTTTTTATGCAAATTTACCAATAAGCTGCATAATATCACCTAGCATGGAAACTAATGGTAACAATGCGCCATCTCTCCTAAGTAGCAGATGCGCAAACTCTCTAATTTCAGTAGGAGAGATTGCGCGGCCTTTTATTTAAACATGGCCGCTATTAAAACGAACCGTTGATGTTCACACTGTTAGTCTAGATTAGTAGCTTATGAGAAATTGTTTAAGTTTAAAATATTTTGTACTACTGACATTGTATAGAAATTCTGACGAATAGTTATGAAAATTCAAGCACTTACTTTGGGAAAACAAAACAAAATAGCAATTCTTTATCTTAGACGCTGAAAACAATCAACGTGCACTTTCAAGTAGACACTCCACTACTGCTGTTGTACAACTACCTGTAGTTGCTGCGCGCTCACTCTACTCCTTCCCCCCGAACCTCTATGTGCGCAATCTCTCCGACTGCGCCATCTCTCCTGGCTTTACCTTATAGGCATTCTTCCGGGTACTGCGAAGTATTTCCTAATATTAGAATTTTCTTCTTTTTAATTTCTGTCTATTTAATGTGAAAAGCCACCACCAATTCGATCCCATTGTTTTATACACGATGAGTCAAATTGAATGTTTACAAATGACAACAGCTCCGTTGTAAGCAGTGAGAAGAGGAAACAAATTAAAAACAATACAAATGCGAGTTAAAAATTTTCTTTTCATACTTTACAGCAGATCTATAAGACACCCACTAGTCACGTGGGGTCACGTAAATTCAACGTTTTAAGTCAAAAGCATAGTCGTAAGCAATAACACAGTCATACGGTCTATTTTTCTTCAAAATTGCATGCAACAATTATTTGGATACGTTACGATATTGATTACTCTACGGATTGATAAAGGAGCAGGCTATCTGTTACTACGATCATGTTTTAAAATGTAAAATGGTTTACCGATTGATTGTTGTCCGTGTGAACAAAAGGAGCCACACATAACTGTTATAAATCACGCAAACAAGACTTGCAAATTTATTTTTAATTTTGATCAATTTATTTCGACTCATCATGGTTTACAACGGAAGTTTTGTCATTTGTAATCAAGGAAAACAATTCAACTCGAACTGTGTTCACAATTTTTTTCCATTTTTTGGGCTCATATGGTTCAAATTTTTGGGCACCACTGTATCTGAATAGTAATAGTCGCCTTATTTAATGACAGATATTCTGCGGTAAAATAAAGGAAATATATTATTTTGCAAATAGTGATACTCAAACATAAGAATAATGCAAGCCCTTCCCATTCTAAACTCTTTATTATGTTTAAAAACTGATAGGGGAGAGTAGCCATATTTGGACCGCCAATTTAAATGGACCGCTGAAACTCAGCCGTTAATTACAGAGAAAGATGGCATCTACCGTTGAAATCTTACTCATTATAATGACGTCATATATTATTAGAAGAAGCACCCGCCTTCCACGTGCTGTTTTCAGACAATTTATAAAACCTAAATTAGCAGTTTCGATCTAATTTTTTCATACTAAACGTAAGAGAATAATTTAAAACTAAGGTAAGTTGTTATGTTTTCATATACATTTCTAAATTCCTGTGTTTATTACGCATATTTTTCAGGCGTATTTGTTTGTTTTCGTTTTTGTTCTTAGTCTTAGTCTTAAGATTATTTGTTTAAAAAAATGGCGCAGTTGCCTTAAATAGACCAATTTGAGTCGCTTAAATTGGACCAGATATACGATCATAAATTTGAAAAGTAAGAAATGAATTTTGAGGACTGTACGCTTTGGACACTATTTTTTTTAAAAATATTTTATAATGGATCAACAGAAAATATCAGTGAAGAAAGAGACCAGTGACATCAAATGTTGTTAAAGATATAGGAAACGAAAAGGAAAGAGTAAGTTGTGAAGAGATTGACCCACAGAAAGGCAGCAGCTACAAAAAGCCAAGAAATCATTGGGAATGTTGTCTCCCTTGCCAAAATCAGTTAAGTCAAAGCACAGAGGAATCCAAAAAACAGCGGTGTTAACATCTTCGCCATATAAAGTAAACCTTGAAATGAAAAAACAAAATAAAAAAACGACAAAAAGAAACTCCCAAAGCACAAAAGCAATTGGATCATCAAGTTTTAAAAAATAGGCGTAATTCAAATAGAAAGAAAATGATGGAAGGGAAGAACTAGAGACATAAAGTAAAGAAAACTTCTGTTGACCAAAAAAAGTCTAATGATTCAGAATCTAAAAAGAAAAATCAAGACAGTGATAATTGGTTTTCCCTAATTTGTAAGAAAAATAAAAAAGCAGAAATGATTCAGTGTTCAACTTGCCAAATATAGTTCCATGTTGTGTGCGCCGGAATAAAAAATGAACAAAAGAAATTCATGTGTAAGCCTTGCGTCACTTTTTTCAAGATATTCAAGTAACTGGCAGTTATTTCCATAATTTCTATTCTTAATTACGTATAACTTTGATTTATATTTTGAATACATTTTGATTTAAAACAATTACTCTTATTTTCAGATTAATTGATTTCATTATATTTCATTGCTGTTGTTTTGTTTGATTGTTCTATTAATCGCAAACTTTGCTTTTAATAAAATTAGGTATATTCTCTACTCATTAAATTAGTCTGATATTGTTTTGTCCAATTTAAGAAACTGTGAGTCCAACTTAGGTGACCAATCGCTGAATTTGAACCACTTTTGACATTTTTTTTAATTAAAAATAAAGCTTAATATTTTCAAAAAGAAATTATTCTAAAGATTTATTTAGTTAGTAGATGAATAGATTGACGAAGTGTAGTGATATTTTGCAGATATTCCGAAAATGAAGTCAGTTACATTTGAAAATATGTGAAGTGGTCCAAATTCGGCTACTCTCCCTTATAAAAATTATTAATTTGACATACCAAACAGAAAGATTTTTTCTACCAAAACAATTTCGAACTCCTTTATTATCGATTGGATGATCTATTTTGTTTCCTTGCATGTGAGTTTTAGTTGATACTTTAAAATTCTTACGATTATAAAAAACTAGTTTTTTACTGCACCATTAAAGACGAGTTATTTTTTTGAAATTTTAATTTATTTTGTTATTGGTATTCTGACATGAAATTTTATGAGTAGTTTACATATGTTACAAGGTTCATGAGAAAACCTCTAACCAAATATTCATACCACAGAGAAACAAAATGTTATTTAAGATCATGGATTCTTAATAAGGCCACATCAGAAAACCACTATTTAATTTTTAGCGCTATGTTTAAAATTTTTTGAAATTCTTTAAACTGATAGGATTTACATGCTATGAAAAATGAGCATTAATCTTCAATTAATTCAAAATTTATATGTAAATTCAAGACATAATTTAGACATTACAACAATGTCTATTTAATAATTTTCGTAGAATATTTAAGTGTTTGAAATTAATAAATTTCCAATGACATTTAGCTTATTTTGGAACATTAGTGTTTTGCAAATTGTGAGCATTAATTTTTAGCGAAACAAACACTCAGATCTGGTTCAATAAAATAATGAAAACTGATATTTTAAGTGTAACAATAATGTAAATATATAAACAAAAAATGTTTTAAGATATATTACTTACCCATCATACGTAGTATAGGGTAAGTCTTGTAATCGTTTTGAAAATCGAAAAAAATTTTTTGACGGATTTACACGTTTCAGACACTGGAGATTCCGAAAAACATATTTTTAGAAAAAAAAATTTGCCGTCCGTCTGTGTGTCTGTGTGTCTGTAAACGCTCTATCTCCCGAAAAAATTGAGATAGAGACTTGCAATTTGGTATGTACTTAGTATGTAATAATGGGAAGAAGCCTATTTCATTTCAATAACCTCGATTAACCGGAACAATTTTTTTCGGACTCTCGAAATATTCGTTCTGATGAAAGTTATATAAAAATTTTCGAAATTGTTTATTTTAAGAAATGAATATAACAAACAATAAAAAAACATAAATTTTGCATAAAGCATGACTTCGATCGGATAATTAGTTGCCGAGATATTTGGAATCCTATTTTCCACACTCTTCGATTTGTCATGACCCTGTATTTCATCCAAATTTCACTTCAAAGATATATTTTAATTGGAAATTTGACGCTTAATCAGATGCAATAAACTGCTAGTTAATAGGATTGTTATTTTTGGAGTTATAAGGATGTTTCTTTCAAGCAATTCAGTAATCGAGACTTTAAAGTTTGTGACGTCATCAAGCCGCGATTTTATTTGAATTGCAATGCACTTTATAAGTAGTTTACACATTTTTATTTTAATATTTTACATTATGCATATCCATGATGGGTAAGTATTACGGTGGCCCCCAACGACTAGTTTTGCTGTTAATTTGCAAAACTAATTGGTGACATCTATGTTTTCAGTATATTGTAGCTGTCATTTTGTAGTTTTATTTATTTATTTATTGTTTCTTTGTTTTGCAGATTTATGATCAAGAAGGTCTTCCGTAGGTCACTAATAACATTTTTATTAATTGTAGAAACTTTGAATTTGAAAAATATTGATTTTTATAATTTATCTTCTTTATAAAAGAAACGTCAATTTTCATTAATTTTCTCATCTGCGAAACAAGCACACTTATTCATGCATCTATTTTTGTCTCTTGAAACATTAACCTGTAAAAGTAGCAGAAAGTACTGGTTAAGATTTATCAAGTAAATAGAAAGAAAATAATGAAAAATGGATCCTCAAGAGATAGTAACTGAAATAGGAAAAGAAGAAATAAAATAAGAACTTCTGATATAACACCCAGTTCAAGTTGTATCGCAAAAAGTTTAAAGTAGGATTCAATGTAAGATTTTTCTTCGTCGAAACAACCTCTTAGGAAAATAACAAAATAAATAAAATGAGTGGAAATGGATGGAATTCAAGTAATCGAAAGATTGAAAGCGACGAATCGTAAGATTACGCTCGGCCGTGTATGTGGCTTTACAAGAATCTTAATTCAAAGGAAAAACATTCTTTTGTCACTGATAAATCACAACAGCTTTCTGTTTATTCAAATAAAATAAAAAACAACGTTATGGATATTCATAGACTCATTTATTTTACGACATAAATCCCCATGCAAAGATTTTATAACATAAAGCACTGAGCTATGATATAACACTTTAAAAAATAATTTTATGAAGATTCGTGATGTCTGTTATGAGAATTGTACAGGGTTTCCGAAAAGTCTTTCTCTCCCTGATTACAAAATTTAATCATATCCACTATATATAAGATAGACATGTGAAATTGGAGACAAAGTATTGGAAAACTAACCATGTTTTCTTATTGCAGGTTTCCGTAACGTGGTGTAGAGGGGTCAGCCGTCAGCTTAATATTGTTGCGTGTGAAAGTATGTAGACGAATAGCTAGAACAATGAAGATTAACCGATTCTTTTATTAACCTAACAAACATAAGTTAAGAAATTTATAAATTAAAGTAACATGCTTTTTGCACTGCTAAAGACACACATAAGTCTATAATAGCCAGCTTGCTTAGAAGGCACTGTCATGCTCTCCCGACTTCATTAGACACGCTTCTTGTCAATAACTTCCAGTTTAAATACAAGAGCATTTGCCTGTTGCCATTGTGAAAAGAATTAATGAATACAGTCCTGTTTGAGAGATCTTGCATCTTATCAACCCGTCCGATTCTGTCATCAGATAATTCGTATCGGAAAGCCGAGCCATCGAAGTGGGTGTCGAGAAGTAGAGTACTTCCATATCTCAGTGCCAGTAGGTCTCGCTGGTGAAATTTGTCCACTATCGAAACAACTGGAGTGACTGCATGAATGAGTTGCTCGGATCTATGGTAGTTAGATTCTAGAGTTTGTCCACAGCGGCAACAGCTAGAGAGCACTGCACGGATGAGTCGCCACAGGTACTTCCCCTCCAGTCTGAAAGACGAAAAGAAAAAGATTAAACAAGATCTGTGGGAGGAATTAAAAATCTTACATGTCGCCCACTGCGGGTAACGTATGAGGTAGGATCGTTGTCCAGATCGGTGGTATTGAACAAAAAAGCAGGCTTGAGTCGATTAATAGAAATATGAGTGTCACGTCCATTAATATTGACCGAAAAATACTTGTCATTACGTTCCGTAACTGGATAAGGACCATCGTAGGGTTGTTCCAGAGGTTTACGAACATAGTCTTTTCGGACAAAGACATGGGATGACGTCATCAACTCAGGATGGACAAAAACATTAATTTTGGTATGATGCGAAGTTGGAACTGGTCGGAGGCGGTGCATCATCTCCCGGAGTAAAATTAAGGATTCGTGGTGTTCCGGCTGTTTCGTTGTTTGGGAACGAAAAAATTCACCGGGAAGACAAAGAGGGGAACCGTAAACCAGCTCCGCCGGGGAGGAATGCAAATCACGATTGAATGCACTTCGCAATCCCAAAAGTATCGTTGGCAAAATTTCTGTCCATTTGTCTGTCGCGTGGCATTTAATGGCACTTTTAAGGCGACGATGAAAACTTTCAATCACGCCATTGGAGGAAGGGTTATGTGCTGTTGTGCGAGTTTTATGTGCGCCAAGAAATTTCGCAAGTGATTTAAAAAGGTCGCTTTCGAACTGTCGACCCTGGTCCGTAGTTATGAATTCTGGGACGAAGAATCGTACAATCCAGCCATTATAAAACGTTCGAGCTATCGTATCTGCAGTTATATCTGCACTGTAAAAAAATTTCCGGAAGGTTCCGGAAAAAAAATGGTGGCATTAAGATGCCACGGCTTTTTGCTGTTACGTTTCACAGCAAAGTAGTGAAACATTCCGTAATATATCCTCTCAAACCTTTCATATCAAAATACTAAAATATTTCAACGTCACGATACGCTTTTTTCCGAAACCTTTCATGTCAAAATGCTGAAACATTCCAAATGTATGGGACGTCTTTTTTCGGAACCTTTCATATCAAAATACTGAAATGTTCCAGTTTCACGGAGCGTCTTTTTTCGGATTTTTTTTTTTTAATTAGGAAAGTTTATTTTTTATTTTTCAGGTAACAAAATCGAAGGTGTACAACAAAAACATATTAATCGAAACTCATGACTGAACATATAAAAAATATTTGCTAAAACTGAATTCCGAGGTCGGACTTGCGCGAATAAATAAAGCGTAAAGCTGATAATTATATTTTTTAAAAAGGCAAATATTATTTTTATTCCTTTATTAAAATCATAAGTTTATAGAAAATATAAAATTTCCCTTCAATCAATTTTTTTCTGATTTGATAATTTACATCTTTGCTAGATCATTCGATAAGCAATACAAAAGATGAGTATAAAATGTGGAAAAACTTCTTTTATGTGTTAATTTTTTTTCCAGATTTTACATAAAATGAGAGAAATAGTACATTGCACTTATTTTGCATATATCATATTTTATAAATAGGAAAGACGGACCATTAAATATTCTAAATTATTTCAACTGCCCCAAAGACACAAATTTATTAAAATCATTTTGTTTATAATTTATTAAACGATAAAAAAAAGACAGTATATGGTTCTATCAACGGATAAGATTTTTGAAAACAATTTACATATAACATAGGCTTAATGATGTTTTTAAAGGATATTTTAAATACTTTATAAATTAAAGTACAAAAACTGATTAATAAAATATATAAATTTTGGAAAGATAACAAAAGTTAAACATTGACTTGATTTTATTACTCATTTAAAAAATAAAAAATAAATAAGTAAAAACACTTGTAGCACTAATATTCCCCCTATGATTCCAAATGCATTAATCCTTTGAAGGACACCGATATATGTCAAAAGTACGATATTTTGCAACCAGTATTTTTCTATAATAATTTTTACGTGTAAAATCTCCTAAATATAAAAGCAAAAATTTCTATTCGAAAATACTTGTGGCTAATTTGTGAATTTTTGGTGTTTGCGCTATGCGAACGGAATCTGTTAAAGGGTTAAACAAGAACGGAAAATCATGCGTCAGGCATAGATTATGAAACACTTTCCACCACATCTAGAAAACTGTAACGAAATTCACCGTTAAATGAGGTGAAAGAAGATATTAAATAGTTTAGGAAACATCTAAAGCATTTAAAAATCCAGTTTTAGCATTTATCTTCCATAGTCAAAAAGTACTCAAATTATATAGTGCAGCCCTGTATATGACCTATAGGCTTGGATATAAACTACATAGCATGATAAAATTTAGCTCAGTTAGAAAATATACATTTAGCAATATTCGCCAATCAATGGAAATGCACTCGATATCTTTTGTACATATCTGTATATTATCTAAAGACTTTTGTACACACCACATATTAAGCTAAAATTTAATTCAGGTAAAAATCGCACAAGGCAACTTAAAACACACTTACAGCAGTTACCAACCATAAACGACAACGTATCTTGTTCTTTGCGTACCCTGTATATGAATTTATTTATATTCTATAAACTTCTATTAGTATATTAAATACAGTTGAGCAGGAAAATGCGTAACACAATTAAAAATACCCTTAGGCAATTTACTCTCATAGTTAGTAATACTTACGAATTCCTTTGTGTAGCCCTGTATATGATCAACAGAATATATATACACCACGTACTATGCAAACATTTAGTCAAACCTAAACCAAAATTGAAAACGCATTTATCACACATAGACTGTAATTATCGAACAAAGACTGTAACCGAATTATTTTGCGTGTCCGTGTAAATGAACGATAAACGCAATGCACGCCATGCTATTCAGTGAGCAATTTATAATGCAATTTATAGTGAGCAATTTATAATCTCAGTAATACATATAAATTTCATTATGTTTTAAATATTGAATAACCATTAAATTACATGGCAAACGATTTTTTCCGGTAGAACCTTGTGTGACAGAAATATTTTGTGTGACCCTGTAAATGAATAACGAATGCTTTGTACACCATATTTCAGAAAAAAGCATGTTTTAGTGCGCTACATAATTGTATATCAATTTCATTGTGTTTCGAATGGCATAACATCATCAAAATGCACTTGAAACGATTATTTCCCATTGACTGTAATGTAACTGAATACTTTTGATTGCCACTGTACATAAACTATAAATGCTACACACTTCATTTTCAATAGGTATCATGCTATAATCACATACAAAAATTTCAGCCCAAACCGAGTATATTTACGTGAGTTAGAGTAAGGACAGACGAACAGACGGCAGACAAACCGAAGTCATAAATACTTTTCAAATAGGTTAGAAAGTGTTAAAAAGCTAAATGCAATTCTATGTAATTTTTAAAATAAATTCTGATGTTTAGCTTAAAAAAATTTCACAATGTTTTAAACTTATTAATGCATTATTCGTATTAAATAGTAGGAAGCTTATTTCAAAAGAAAATTGAAAAATTTTACTTATCTATACATTTTAATAAAAAGCATTTTCTCAATTGGCAGATACATTCAGTTTTTATTACGAAGAATAATTATTTCATAAATAGACATTATAAAAAATAATCAACATACTTTTTTATTCAGTGTCTTATTTAAGCAATTAAATTTTAAAGTTTCATATTAGACATAAAATGAAAATTCAAATAATAAAGCATAAACAGTTTTAAATTAGCTACTTACTTTATCGGTTGATACCCAAACAAAGAATGGCATTTGTTCAGATTGCATTTGTCTCTACTTAAGCTAGGCAGCTGTTTTTTATTCTTCTTTAGTTATCAAAATGGCTAATAGAACATAAAACATGAAACACGCATGCGCAGAATGTAGTTTACGGAAAAGTTGAAACCTCTCAAAAATATTACACGAATTATTGCCGTAATTGACGTAGGACATAAATAAATTCGAAATTCCGGTAAAATATGCGAAATGTTTCAGGATAATTTCCTGAAACGTTCCGAAAATTTTTTACAGTGTGCCATGGGAAAAACTTTTGGCCATCTGGTATATCGATCGATGCAAGTTAAGCAGTATCGAAATCCATTCGATGGTTGAAGTGGCCCTACGATATCTAGATGAATATGTCTAAATCTACATTTAGGGAGTGGGTAATGTCCTATTTCAGATTTTACATGACGATGTATTTTACTTTTCTGACAGGCGATGCACTTTTGAGCATACACTGTTACATCCTTACGTAAATGTTTCCATACAAAACGTTTTCGAATGAGGTCGACTGATCCTTTAACACCTGGATGCGAAATATTATGCAGCATAAAAAAAAATGGGTAAACGAAAATTTGGCGGTACGTAAGGTCTCACAGTTCCTGCCGATATATCACACCAAAGTTGTAGTTTGGAAGGAGCAAGTTCAAGGGGAATCATTTTGAGGGTGTCAGAATCCCGAAGTAAACGCAATTCAGCATCGTCACATTTGGCTTTTGCAAGATCGATATAATCAATTTAATTTTCTCAGGTACTTTAATTTCCGAAATACGGGAAAAGGCGTCAGCCACTATATTATCCTTTCCAGGGATGTAGCGAATGTCTGTAGTAAATTGGGAAATGTATTCCAAATGTCGCTGTTGTCGAAGTGAGCAATTGTCACTCTGGTTTACAAATGCGAAAGTTAGTGGCTTATGATCAGTAAATACAGTAAATTGACGCCCTTCAATTATATGAAGAAAATGCTTAATAGAACAGTAAATTGCAAGCAATTTGCGATCATAGGTACTATACTTTTGTTCAGAAGGTGTCAATTTACGGGAAAAAAACGCGAGAGGTTGAATATCACCATTAACAGTTTGTTGTAATACGGAACCGATACCGATATCCGAAGCATCAACATGTAACGAAACTTGTGCCTCAGGCACATAGTGAAATAGCAAAGTTGAGTCTGCAATGCTTTTCTTACATTGTTCAAAAGACTGCGTAGTTTCATCACTCCAATGAATGGGAGTATTGTCATTTTTTCTCGTTCCTTTACACAATTCGTGTAATGGAGCGTGAATAGATGACGTTCCTTTTATATGTTTATGATAAAAATTTATCATAGCTAAAAATCTGCGTAACTCGTTAACAGTTTTAGGCAGTGGAAAATTAAGTAATTTATCGACTTTTTCTGGCAAGGGAGCTATTCCTTTACTGTTGACTAAAAATCCTAAGTATGGTAACTCCTTTACGCCAAAGATGCACTTATCGACGTTAAGCACTAAACCATAAGAATGCAAACGTTCAAATATCTTTTCAAGATCTTTTAAATGCGTTTCCTCGTTTTCCGCGGCTACTAAGACATCATCTAGATAAACGAAACAATTAAGACCTCTTAATACTTCGTCCATAAAGCGCTGGAAACTTTGCGCTGCATTCGATAAACCAAAACACATGAATAAATATTCAAAGAGTCCAAAAGGTGTAGGAACGGCACTCTTTTGGATGGACGCTTCGTCTAAAGAATCTGGTGGTAGGCTTTCATAAGATCCAATTTGGAAAAAATACTTTTTCCAGTTAAGCCGCAAGAGAAATCATGAATGTGGGGGAGGGGATAGCGGTCAGGAACAGTGACAGAGTTTAAGCGGCGAAAATCGCCACAAATTCTCCATTCCCCATTCTTTTTAGGTATAATATGGATTGGACTCGCCCATGGACTTTTTGATGGTCTAATTAAACCTTGATCCATTAAGGATTTAAACTCTTTCTTAGCGGCTTGCAGCTTTTCATAAGATAATCTTATGGGTATCGAAAAAATAGGGGGACCTTTTGTCAAAATTGTGTGCGTAACAGAATGAGGTTTGCGAGTGACATGAAGCATAGTGGGTTAGTAATGCTGGGGTATTTCTGCAATAGCTTATGATAAACCGTAATGCCGGAAACTGTTTTTAATCCGAGGGAATTTCCAGACATGAAAACACCTTTCGAAGATTTTTTAGATATGCTATCAATGATTCTCCGGTTTTTCATATCCACTATTAACCCAAAATGTTGTAAAAATTCTGCACCTAAGATAGGGCGATCCACTTCTGCTATTACAAAATTCCATTTTAGTGGTTTGTGTAACCCAAGATCCAGCGTTAACTGACATGTACCATAAGTTAAGATTTTTGATCCATTAGCAGCGTATAAGGATAAATGTGTATCAGGTGTTTTATGCACTAAACGGTCTCGGGGAAACGTACTACAAGCTGCACCGGTATCCACCAAATAGCGGAAACCTGATTTCTTATCTGACAAAAACAGACGAGTTGCATAGTTGTCATTTTCGAAAAAACACGAAGTGGTATCTAATTCCTTAGCGAAGTTACACAATCCTGTGCATTTTTTAGCTTTGTTTCCGAATCGAAAATGGTACCAACATAATTTCTGGTTCCTGGCTTCACGAGAACCACTTCTGGAACGATTACGTGTAAGAGGTTTGTTCTTACTCAAACTAAGTGGCCGTGTAGTACACCGAGTTAAGTTATCCAAACGTTTATGGAGTATGTCAATTTGACGTTTTAATCCATCAAGTTCTGAGGAAATACCAGATGTTTTCACTTCAGATAATATTGGTGCCAAACCAGGAATGTCACAAATTTTATCAGCTATTTTAGCCAAATCGGTTAGATTATCTTTACTTACAGACAAAATTTGCTGAACGGATACTGGCAAACGCTGAAGCCAAAATATACGCAGAACATCTTCTGATATTTTATCAGTAGCGAGAGTTTTCCTTTCATGTAACAGCTGAGAGGGGCGTTTATCGCCTAATTGCAAATCTTGTAAAAGCGTTCTCAAACGAACACTCTCAGATTGAGAAAATTGTTCCGTAATGCGAGATTTTAACGTTCCATACGCGTTTGTGGCAGGGGGTGTACGGATTAGATCACGTACATAAGACAAAATCTCTGTGTCTAATGCAGCCACAACACAATGAAACTTTGTACCGTCGTTAGCAATTCCTGCCGTAACAAATCCAGATTCTACTTGAAGAAACCCCAAGTCTATATCAGATTTCCAAACGGGGGGTGCACGAAATGCGATAAGTAAAACTTCGTCGTCAGGCATAGCGACAGCATATGGTACAATAAATACTTAATGTAATAAGAATTGGAACATACTCACTTGAAAACACATATGTTTCAGATTATTCCAGAACGGTCAGTCGTCAAGAAAACTTTTCACTAGGGTCACCAGATCTGTAGAGGGGTCAGCCGTCAGCTTAATATTGTTGCGTGTGAAAGTATGTAGACGAATAGCTAGAACAATGAAGATTAACCAATTCTTTTATTAACCTAACAAACATAAGTTAAGAAATTTATAAATTAAAGTAACGTGCTTTTTGCACTGCTAAAGACACACATAAGGCTATAATAGCCAGCTTGCTTAGAAGGCACTGTCATGCTCTTCCGACTTCATTAGACTCGCTTCTTGTCAATAACTTCCAGTTTAAATACAAGAGCATTCGCCTGTTGCCATTGTGAAAAGAATTAATGAATACAGTCCTGTTTGAGAGATCTTGCATCTTATCAATCCGTCCGATTCTGTCATCAGATAATTCGTATCGGAAAGCCGAGCCATCGAAGTGAGTGTCGAGAAGTAGAGTACTTCCATATCTCAGTACCAGTAGGTCTCGCTGGTGAAATTTGTCCACTGTCGAAACAACTGGAGTTGACTGCATGAATGAGTTGCTCGAATCTAGGGTATTTAGATTCTAGAGTTTGTCCACAGCGGCAGCAGCTAGAGAGCACTGCACGGATGAGTCGCCACAGTGGCAGTAGTGTAGCAGTGTCATTGTCCGAGAAACCAGATCACGTACCGAGAACTGGCCGACCATTAATCTGAGCTACGACGACGGTGGAAGAAGTGATACAGCCGTTTGTGCAAAGTCCCAAGCAATCAGTGAGATTGGCCTCACGTGAATTACAGATTACAAAAGCGTCTCGTTATATCACACACGTTATAAGACACAATGAGCTTTTTCCTGATTTGTGAACAATTTCGGTTTCCTGGACGCTGACACTGACACTGTTACACTACGACCACGTTACGGAAACTTGCAACAAAAAACTTGGTTAGTGTTCGAACATTTTGGAACCTGTTACACATGTCTATCTTATCTATTGCGGATATGAATACATTTTGCTATCAGGAAAAGACTTTTCGGTCACCCTGTATAACTGCCAGAAAATCAATTTTATTCTTTATTATTAGAATGGGTAAAGTTATAGAAAACCTATCACACCATAAACAAAATACTTATATATTTATTATTACAACATAAAATTTTGAATAAAGGTATGATATGAATAATTTTAAGATGATTTTAGTAAGATCTGTGATGGCTATAAACATAACTATATAGCTAGCAGGAAAGCTACTATATTTTTTCATAGTAAAATGGGTAAATTTGTATAAAACGTATCAGCTGTACAAAAAATTATTAAGTATTTATTTTTACAACAAAGTTTCTCATAAAGCGATTATATGAAAAAATTTCAGACGATTTTAATAAGATTTGCTATGGTTTTGGCTACATAATTTAATAACTAACTGAAAAGCTATTCTTTTCGTTGTTATTCACATCGATAAATTAAAAAAAAACACTTATTAACTATATAAATGAAACAATTATGCATTTATTTGCCCCATATAGCCCAATTATAGTGCCCCATCAAGTGATGATATTTAAGATTATTATAAGATTATTTTATTAACATTTTCGATATCTATAAACATAATTGTATAACTAACAAAAAATCTATCCATTATTTGTTATTCAAATGATTAATTGTATACAAAATTAATCATCTACATAAATGAAATGATTCACGAAATGTAATTGTACGTTTGAACAAAACACACAGGTTATTTTCTCTATGGGAGATACAAATTTAACTTGATGAGAAATATGGGTTTATCATCTACCTCAACTAAGAGATTGGAAACAAAAAATAAGCTATACTATTTGCATTACTTTATTTTTTGAATTGTAACTCGTATAAATTAAGTATATATTCATATAACCTCAAATTTGTCACTAGAAAAGAAAGAGAATTTACAAATGGGAAACTTATCCCATGTCGAAATATACATAGAACTGGTAGTTAAAAAAATAGTTTCAGATTAAATTTTTATTTCATAGACTGTAAAAATTAGAAATCTGCACACTACAAGTTACTTTTAATTTAATTAGAAAAATCGACAGATAAAAGAAAATAAAACTGAATTTCTTGTAAGATAACATGATTTGGTATTTATACTTAGAAGTAAACGACAGCAGAAACTGTAAAAATACAATTTTGGGATTTTAACGAATTTAAAAAATCAAGTCAATGAAATTTCTGTCATTCGAAAAGTTATACCTAAGACTATCGTAAATTTTCGAAAGCCTGTAACTAATAATTTTTTTATCAATAAAATTAACTAGGGAACAAAAAATATTATTTTGTTAAAAATATGTTGGTAAATCTAATTTAATTTTATAAATATATTTATGATTTAACGGCAATTAAAACAGCAAAAATTTTATTGCAAATCTTCAAGAAAATTTCAAATTTGGATAATTCATAAATAACTTTTTAAAAAATCTATAGATGTATGCAGTTTTTTAAAAATTACAAAACTTTATCATATATTTTTTTCTATGAAGAAAATGAAATAAAATTATTAGAAATTTTTTTCCCATCAGCTTATTAAATTTTATGCCAAGTACTTTTTTATCATAATCCAAACATATTGGCCAAGTCTCTTTCATTATCACCTTTATAATAATGATTAATTGTTATATTTTAAATTGTTAATGAGTATAGAAAATATATTTTAATAAATAAAATAATTTTCCCGTATGAGAAGCAATGCATTTTCTGCGCAAGTTCAATAAAAAATATTCGTATCTTGTTTATAATATTTTTGACAAAGAATAAAAGAAAATAAACTTTCTGCAATGTAAACAACTAGAATATCTTATTAAAGCAAATCTTTTCTTTTATAAAGTTATTTTTTTCGAAGTTGCAATTACAGAAACAGAAACTATTTACCAAATGTTTCTTATGTTTAAAACTAGAACTACAAATATTTTTACACTGATTTAAATGTTTCTGTCTCTATTTTTCTAAAAGTAATTTTTTTTGTTTTTCTCTTAAAATAAGATCCTTAAACGCAACAGGTTAAGGAGTTTTAAGAACAATGTTAAGTAGTTGTTTCTAATTTGTTCCTTTAAGCGTGGCCATTACGTTAAATTTGTAAATTGATTTTTTTTTAATTAATTGCACTACAAATGTTCTAGTACTTTAAAATAATAATGTGATAATTTTTTATTTGTCTGAATAGTGATTTACGTAACAAAATTTTGCAATAAATATAAATTTTATTTAAATATCTAATAAACTAAACTCTGATTATTGCACTCTGATTAACATATAAAATAATAATAAATATTTAAAAAATGTTTCAGTGATATATTAAATATCCAGTAAAGTGGACTTTTATTTTCTGGGATAACAAAGATGACTGATTTTAAAATATAGAATACCAGTTTGCTTATTACAATGTTATGTATATTACATTCATTCTTGAAATAACATTCAATTTCTAAATAACCACATTCGAAATGATATTAATATACTTCTCTTCATGTTTTACACTACACTAAATATTTTTATTGCTACATCACGATTATAGTCAAAACAAACACCTTTCTCCAAACATCTACTTCTTTATATAAATGTCCTCTTCCCACCATGTTTTGGATATACATTTTTTAATATCAGAATTTGTCTTCGTTTTAAGGATTGTACTTCATATGAAATATAAAATTATCTCTCATCCATTTTCATATCTAATATGAATATCGATTAAACAATAAAAAAGAGTGTGATATTGTTAGGTTTTAATTGACTGTTACTAATCTAATTTTATTCTTCATACCAGAAAAATAAAAACAAAATGGGATTTGGAGGGTGGGGGTTACAAAAGATTATTAAAAGTGTCCTAGGAAAATTGCACAGCTTCTATTAATATATGTTTTATTTTTCAATACTATCAACAAAATAGTCAGCAAATTAGAAGAAAATACAGAAAAACCCATCTTAAACCCTCGAAAAACTGTGACAATAGCAATGAAATTAAACTAAAGAAAAGAAAATACATAAACGAGGTAAATTAATAAACTGAATTTCACAGCATGTTAACAATCTAGCCGAGGATATTTTTGTAGCAGTTTTAGATGTTTTAATTATTTTTAAATGAAAACATTTAAAGTTGATGTACATGCAACTACGAATCTATAAAAAATCCTTTAAAAAATTAAAATCAGCTTAAAATTCTTAACCAGCTTTTTAATATACAACATCTTTAAAAAACAAGTCATTTTGAAAAATTTCCCTCCAATTTAATTTAGCTTCAGTGGTATATATTCGTAGAATATGTTTAAATATGAACATGTTACGTAAAGGAATGCGCTTACGTAAGTCCGATAATATAACTGACATAATAAGGCAAGAAATTAACCTTTTTATAATGCTTTTAATACAATCATTTGACAAAAGTCATGTATATTTCTTAGAATATATAACAAAGTATTTTTTGTAAACCATTATTACTTTTTTAATCTTTTTCTTTTGCTCCGAATTTTTTAACAATTGTAAAATGTATTTAAGAAATTATGAATATACCTTTATATTTATTTGTGTATTTTATCAAAGCAAATGCAAAAACGGATTTAATTTCAAAACTACAATGTAAAAACAGATTTATTTTTATTGATGGAAGAAAATACTTACGATAAAATACTTGAAAGAAAATTTACAATATTTTTTTATTGTAGAACGTTTTATAAATGGGGAAACATAAAAAAGTAAAAGCGAAAATTTTTTTATGCTAAACAAATATCAAATTCACATCTAAATAAACCAATATCTGTCTTTGAGAATATAATGGTACAGAGTACAATTTTGGGGTACTAAGGGTATTTCGAAAGATAACTAAGCTTTGAGTAAAAATCTTTTATTAAACGCGAAACATGGAATGCAGATAAAAACAAATTTACAAATTACCAGTTTAATAATGAATGGTCCAAGTGGCATCTGTTTAAAAGGAGAGTGTTATACCTTTATGATGAAAAGGTATAATTGGTGCTGCGTAAAATTCAAAATCTTTGAAAATAGCACTGATAATAATGATAAGAACATAGGGAAATGTACAAAATAGATTCTGAAATCTATTTGAAATTTTAATACATTCTAAATAAATATATAATTAATAAACATATGTAATATAAAAAAACCTAAGATAAAGTAGTTAAGAAAAATATAAAATAATGATTATTTTTATCACATTATACAAATAATATAGAGGGTCTTCAGATATCGTCTCACAAATTGTGCAGAATGTGAATTCTCGCTACGAGTACATAAAAATTGTCCAAAGAACTATACCTGGACTGCATATAGTTTTCGAGAAACATGCTAAAGAAAGACTATAGTATTAAATGTATAGGGTTATCAAAGAGTGCCATTATTATACAGTGACCTCTTACTTATGCGCGATGTACGGTAATTATTTTCAGTATAATTATTTCTGAATAGCAATATTCGCTGTATAAAGTCCTACATAAGGCGAAAATTATAATTCAGATATAGTGGTACAAAAAATAATTGAAGTGCATCAATTATCGATGAGAGATCTCCATATTCCATTTGAATAAAACCAGATTATTTATATTCTTTTTCTTTTTTAATTTTGATTATAAGTATGTGCGTTGGCAAATAAACATGAAATATAATATGTCTATTGTGATTACATTTGCAAATATTTATTTTGATGACAATGATTATATTTTCATGAACGCATTTATATCTGCTATGTCAATACAAATATATGCTTTCAACTCATCTGGTACTTTTGGTTTATTTCCTATAAACTTTAAGAAGATTTAAAGATAAATATCATTTGAGTTACGAAAAAAGGATGAAGGAAAAAAAAAGTAGTTTTATAGATGATGAATTTTGTATAGTTTTTAATAATATTAATGCTTTTGTTTGTTTGGGTTATACTCTATCCATTACTATATTTGCCAAACACTCAACATGTCAAATAACAGAAAATATATTAGAAAATGTCAAGAGTTGAAAAAATATCAAATGCCAAAATTATAAAAGCGACCTTTATATAGAATTTTATACAATAATGCATTATATAAAAATAATTGAAAATAATATATTTGCAAAGCTGTAATTCCACAAAAAAATATTTTACCTTATAATAAATACATATTTGTATAAATTATGCGATTGGTATTATTGAAGAATTTCCCTCTGTTTTGAATTTAACAAAGGAAAATACCCCATACAGATTATTTTAAAACTAAACATTGGTTCTTTGAAAAAAAAGTACGGACTCGGAAATAAAGAGTAATTGCATCAATTTCTGAATTTTTATTTTTTTCTCAAGATAAAGAGTGCTTTCCGGAAGCTCAAAAAGTGATTTAAAAAAAAACTATAACGAAAATAAATAAAAAATTGAATAATAAGACACGTGTATAAGAGTTTCATATACTGCCTTATTTTTCCCCGATGTTGATTAATATAATTCTTCAAGAGAAGGACTTCTAAAAAAGCATGTTTCAGAAGTCAATTACACACACATGTATATATATATCTATAAATACATGTGTGTCTGTGTGTGTGCACATTAATGTAGCTTTCTTGCATAATTTTGGAACTGATGCTTCAGTTTTGATTTTTTCTCTATTTCAAAAGGTTCGTTTCCCCGCTGGTTCTATATAATTTTTATTAGGATACAATGATATCTTACCTCTCTGTTTACCTATCCCTCCGAGCTCAAACTTTTTGAAGGCTGAATCTAAAGGAGGTATTTTCTGACATATTTCTGAATTCATTTTTAACACTTTCCAACCTAGTTGAAAAGTGTTTATGACTTCGGTTTGTCTGGCCGTCTGCCGTCTGCCGTCTGGCCGTCTGTCTGTGCTCTAACTCCCGTAAATATGCTCGGATTGCCCTGCAATTTTTATATGTTATAATAGTTATCTATAGCATGTTCCCTATTTCAACGGAAGTGTGTAGCACTTACAGTTTTTTTACAGGGACACTCAAAAGAATTCCGTTACATTGCGGTCTATGGGGAAAAATCATTTGCGGTTTATTTAAATAATGTTTCACTATTTTAAACGCATGGAAATTTATATATATATCACTAAGGTGCATTAGAAGAAGCTTAATATGGAATAGGGTGTGCATAGTACTTATACTTACTTTACAGGGACAGTCAAAAGAATTCCGTTACATTACGTCTATGGAGAAAAATCGTCTGCGGTTTATTTAAATAATGTTTCCCTATTTTAAACGCATTGAAATTTATATAAGGTTCATTACAAGAGACTTACTACAGAATATTGTGTGTATAGCAGTCATCGTTCATTTACAGGGGCACACAAAAGAATTCTCTACTGTATGTTAACAATAATTCCTGGAAGTACGTTTTAAGTTACTGAACGCGATTTTAATTTTAAATCCCTTTTTGTATATTACGTGGTGTGTATAAATTCTGTAGATCCTATACAGGGAAGCACAAAAGTTCGGGAACACATTTCCGTAATATTTAACTCCAGACGGAGAATTTTAAACTGTGCTACGTGTTTCCTAACTGAACTAAAATTTAGCATCCTATGTAGTATATATACAAATCTATAGATCCTATACAGGGCTGAATAAAAGTATTCGGATTACTTAGATGTTATCTTTTAGCTTATTAAAGAGTATGATTCGTAAAATTATTTTGGAAGCGTTGGAAAGTGTTACATAATCTATGCTTGACGCATGATTTTTCGTTCTTGTTTTGTTTAAAAACGCGTGAAATTGGCAGCTGTGCTTAATCAGAAACTATGTAATCGAATGGTGTTTTCCATTTTTTGTTAAAGGCGGAACACTTTACAAGAAATATTGTCAATGTGGGAGTTTAGAACCAAATTTTCGGACACGACAGCGCGGGAAAGAAGAAAAACCTGTCATCACGTGACAACAATCGCTTATAACTCGATAAGTAATTCATTTATCAAAGAATGAAAAACACTATTCGATTCCAAATTACTTCAATTGACAGGCCTGCAAGTGCCACACTTTTGCGTTTAAAAAGGAGTGCATAAATGTGTAAGAATGTTTCGAACTGTTTAGCGGGGAAAATATTTTTTTGAGAACCGCCTTAAAATAACCACAATGGATTTCAAATTTAGATTTTTGGTGACGCATACAGCAGTATGTTCCGTATGAAAAATAGTCATTGCCTCTTAAGTAGATTTTACCGGGATACAAAAATATTTATATGTTATGTCCTATTATCTTCATCAGAAAGATCAAGCTGGCCAGAAATTTGGTGATACAGATCAGAAATCTTTCTTTGAATTTCATTATGCAACGTTCTTTTACAGAAACATGAAAAAATCAAATATATGCACTGTAAATAGATGTGTCTTAAATTCAGACAAAAATGTGTCTGAAAATGTCAATACAAAATTAAGAAAATTTGAAAATGTCTATACATAATTAAGACACCTAAGTGTCAGATTGTGAAATTTCAGACATAATAGATGTCTTAATTTAAGCCACATAAGTGTCTTACTATAATCATGGTATAAGCGGCATGAGAAAAATGTCTGAATCAAGTGAATCCGTCTTAAAATAAGACATTTTGATGCTTCCGAAGCAGCCACCAGAGGGCACAATCTTAATTTGCGCATGCGTATTAGACTTATTTTCTTCAAACTTATGGTCGTTGTAATTTAAACTGAATGTTCGTTTTTAAGTGTAAGTTCCCGCAAATTTAGTTTGAAGTGATTATTTTTGTGTTGAATGTGAAGTTTTGTGGAATGTGACCTCCGTATCATCTTCGTTAAATCGTATTAATCTGATCTCGTGAAAGCTTGATAAAAAGAACTTTTGTCCCGCTGATTTATGTTTCAAGGATGAAAAAGCATCATTCTTTTGACATAAATTTGCAGGATATGTCAAGGAATTTTCTTTTAAAAACATGCAAGAATTACTTCCTCTTATTCATCGGAACAATACAGTATTTCAAATCTCCCACTATCAGCATCTTGGATAAATCGAGCAATTCGCCTTTAAAAGAGATACAAGACCTCTACGTCTACCTGATTTCTGACAGTGTTTCAAGTAAGATGATAGTTATATATATATATATATATTCATATATATATTGACATATTTAGTTGATATGATATAGTTTATAGTATTACAGTAAATATCCTCAAATCCGGCACGTTCAGGACTTAAGTAAGCCGGATTACAGGATGAATGTCGGGAAAAACGTGCAGAAGTTAGAATTAAACAAAAAATGACAGTGAATCCTGCTCTTTGGAAAAGCTTGAACAGAATAACAAAAAAAATCAGTAATGTAAAGTACAACATATGTACATGACTATAAAATGAAAACGTGTATAAATTTGTATGTACTCTGAAAATTCATATAAATTATTTTGTTTATCTTTCGCAGAAACATTTGAAACTAATGATCTACATTCATTATTTATTAGTTGATGATTCTTATCAATTTCCGTTTCAAGTTGAGCATTATTTTCTGAAATTGAAAAAAATATTTAATTTTGATGATAAATATTTATTTTTCCTTTGAACAGTTTGATTTGCAAATTATCAACAGAAATATTTTTCTCCATCGTCGACGGGGTGACTCAGCTATATATAGATTCGCGATTTTCAACCTTTTGTAATGGTTTGTTACGTAATTCTTAATTCTGAAGCGACAATTAGATATTGTAAGATGTATATTAAAGACAAAAGAGGTTTTGAAATTAGAAGTAATTTTTACTACAGGTTATTAAAAAAGAATATTTAGGTATTTTTTAATGATAGCTAAATAGCTCGTGTGATTATCATCAAATCTAATTTATTAAAATATTGTTCATATGGCAATATAAAAAACAGTATAATTCTTATATGATATTGCACAATTAAGTTATTTCCTTACAATTTCCAGTTACTTTGTATGATTGATATAATTTTATATATGAATTTTCATTTTTAGTGATAACAGTATCATTTAATTCAAAGTATATTATCAAAGTAAATGTTTATATATTATCAAAATTAAGTTTATGTATAAGAAATGTTCCATTTTTTGCTTCAGATGTGGGATATAGAACATGAAAAAAATCACGAAAGTATCAAAATAAAGTTATCGTGAATATTTATAACACTTTCTGAATATTTTATAAATAAAGTTTGCTTTTCCAATGGGAAATTATCCCTCGTATAGTATTCACTTGCAAGACGATACTTTTCTTTTTAATAATCCTTATGAAAAGTTGTTTGAAAATACAAAACTACTTTGATAAATATTCTGTATTCCATCTCAACAACATGTTTAAATTTCTAGACACAGAGCCATCTTGAAATTACCCTACAAATGAAGAATAAAAATCTGTGTAATCAATCTAATATGCGCTAAAAATATTTAAAAAATCAAATTGAATATGCGTAAAAAAATTAAAATAACATGAGCGAAAAAAAGAAGATGGGTATATATAAAATCCATATTTGGACCAGATACTCTCTTAAGGGGTTTTTATTTTCAAAATAAAATTTGAGATCTAAATAAAAAAAGGTCTTAAAATGCAGTTTTAATCTAATATTCCAGACATCTAATGCCAGTAAATAACTACTGATTTGTAACAATGCTGATATTTATTACTTTGAAAAGATAACGATATAATTATTCTTATTATGTTTGCTCTGTGTATTTCATATAATTATTATATTTTTTTATTTATAGTTAAATTTAAAAAAAATAATGTGCTATTGATAGAAAAAAGTTTTTAGACACCCCCCCCCCCCCGCAAAGTATTTTCTTTATATATGTGGGTGTAAAAAACATGAATAATAATAATAAAAGAATCTGATTAAAAAAATAAATAAATGGTATTTTTAATTTTTTTTCTTTTTAAAATATTTAACCATAAAGCATGTCTGGGTTTGTTCCAGAAGGCAGATTCTGATTAAATCACGGGCAAAGTGGGCCGTGACTCTGCCCCCTCCCATTGTTTCAGGAGACCCAAATTTGGTAGGCAATTTTTGTAAAGCTGATATTTTAAATCTCTTTGGACATTGTACTGTGGAATTAGATTTGAAATATCAGCTTTATTAAAGCTGCTTTTTAAATTTGGGGGCCCGAAAATCATGGAAGGGGGCAGGGTCACGGTCCACTTTGCTCATACTTTAAACAGATTCTGACTCTGGAAAAAAACCCAGACCTGCTTTATGGGCAGACGTTTTCCCATTTATTGAGGATTTAATGTGGTCGAACATGGCAATTCTTAAGAATTAAGACACTTTAAAATGTCTCTTTTTTTAACCATCCGTTTCAGATACTTAAGTGTCTGAATTTCAGACATTTTAGTTTACAGTTGGTTGCGCTTTGCATTGTAACTTGTGCATAACGATGATAACTTGTGCATAACGATGATAACTTGTGCATAACGATGATAACTTGTGCATAACGATGGTACTATGTGAATTTTTGGTATATTATTGTGAGATAATGATAAATGATTACGCTTCAATGGCACACACTAAAAACTGGAGTGTCTAAAATTCAGACATATAAGTATCTGAAATGGGTGGTTAAAAAAGAGGCACTTTAAAGTGTATTAAGACAATTGTACATGTCTTAATTTCAGACACTTGAAATGTCTGAAATATTGTCATTTTTTACCCGGACAAACAGCTAGAAAAAATTGCTAAAAAACTGAATAAGCGCCAGTGACGCCATCTATGGAATAATCTTTGTTTTCTATGATAGGAGTATAATGTAATTATTGTGACATAATGATAAATGATTACGCTTCGATGGCATACACTGAAAACTGAAATGTCGGAACTGGGACCTAATTGTTACAAGTCCAAAGCCTTACTGATTGAGCCATCGACACATGTGAGTAAGCACTTTTAAATGCAAGTAATGGAATGATTCAGCTGCGTCCTGATATTTTTATAGGAAAGATGATAATTTATTGGAGCTGTCATAATACTTACCACTTTTAATTAATGATGTTAATTTATTACTAGAGTTTTTCTATGGTTAAGGGGTATTTAGAGTGTAATTTGATTATTTTAATTTATTAGAGAAATTTTCTTTGCTTAACAAATGGTTAAAACTTGGTTTGATTAATTTGTTGATGAGAAATTTGGAAAATTTGAAGAATAAAAATCTGTGTAATCAATCTAATATGCGCTAAAAATATTTAAAAAATCAAATTGAATATGCGTAAAAAAATTAAAATAACATGAGCGAAAAAAAGAAGATGGGTATATATAAAATCCATATTTGGACCAGATACTCTCTTAAGGGGTTTTTATTTTCAAAATAAAATTTGAGATCTAAATAAAAAAAGGTCTTAAAATGCAGTTTTAATCTAATATTCCAGACATCTAATGCCAGTAAATGCCTACTGATTTGTAACAATGCTGATATTTATTACTTTGAAAAGATAACGATATAATTATTCTTATTATGTTTGCTCTGTGTATTTCATATAATTATTATATTTTTTTTATTTATAGTTAAATTTAAAAAAAATAATGTGCTATTGATAGAAAAAAGTTTTTAGACACCCCCCGCCCCCCCCGCAAAGTATTTTCTTTATATATGTGGGTGTAAAAAACATGAATAATAATAATAAAAGAATCTGATTAAAAAAATAAATAAATGGTATTTTTAATTTTTTTTCTTTTTAAAATATTTAACCATAAAGCATGTCTGGGTTTGTTCCAGAAGGCAGATTCTGATTAAATCATGGGCAAAGTGGACCGTGACTCTGCCCCCTCCCATTGTTTCAGGAGACCCAAATTTGGTAGGCAATTTTTGTAAAGCTGATATTTTAAATCTCTTTGGACATTGTACTGTGGAATTAGATTTAAAATATCAGCTTTATTAAAGCTGCTTTTTAAATTTGGGGGCCCTAAAATCACGGAAGGGGGCAGGGTCACGGCCCACTTTGCTCATGCTTTAAACAGATTCTGACTCTGGAAAAAACCCAGACCTGCTTTATGGGCAAACGTTTTCCCATTTATTGAGGATTCAATGTGGTCGAACATGGCAATTCTTAAGAATTAAGACACTTTAAAGTGTCTCTTTTTTCAACCATCCGTTTCAGATACTTAAGTGTCTGAATTTCAGACATTTTAGTTTACAGTTGGTTGCGCTTTGCATTGTAACTTGTGCATAACGATGATAACTTGTGCATAACGATGATAACTTGTGCATAACGATGGTACTACGTGAATTTTTGGTATATTATTGTGAGATAATGATAAATGATTACGCTTCAATGGCATACACTGAAAACTGGAGTGTCTAATGCTTTGGGAAAATTTGGTCAATTTGAGATGGTGGTTAAGATTTTTAAACTTTATTATTTTTGTGGGGTGAGGAGATATGAATTATACATGTTTTCAATTCTATTGTTATCAATACATTTCTTAAATGAAAAAGCGCTCCCTGGCTATTGAAATTTAATTGACTAAATTTTTCTTTTTGACTGACTTAAAAAAATACAGGAAAATAAGTCTTTTCGAGTAACTTAAAATAATTGAAAACTATAGGAAGAGAAAATATAGTTAAGAGTTTTCCATTGGGGAAACTGGGGAGCTTTCATATGTAAATTCACCAGGGTTTTTTTAATATTTATGTGTTAAAAAAACGGTTGGTTCAAGGCAGTTTTGAATTCATGCGGCGGCGGCCCAGAGGGGGGGATATAGTTCCCTCTCCCAACTGGATTGTGAAATTTAAATGTGATTATTAAAAAGATAAAATTTAATCTTCCAAGTAACTGCAGAATGATTAGACGGTAACAGAAGAAGCGACTACAAATTTTTTGTCAGTTGTACGTCCCTGAAACCCTCTTAAAAGACAATTTTAATTTATGTTTTCTTTTTAATGTTATGCGTTTTATTCTAGCTTAAACGGGGGATTCAGTAGGACAGAGCCTCCGGACAGAAAAAAACAGTTTCATTTCTTCTTTATTAGAAATGTTGTTAAAAATCTATTTTCGAATGTTTAATATTTTCTAATTGTTAAATTTTTACATCACTTTTATGTTAAAAATTGTTTCCGCAAAGAATCTTGACACAAAAGACATAATTTAGCTTACATTTTATAGTTCATAATAATTACTTGTTCATTGCCTTATCTCTCGTTGAAGTCTAATAATACGTGGCTCAATCTATTATCATTTTTTGCATAGATAATTTTTAAGTAGTTACATGGTTTAATGTATAATCTATGGTCTATTCAAATTTTAGTGGGTGGAAAAGTATTTTAAACAACATTAATCTGTTCGGAAACAGTCTCTGATAATGCTGGCATATACAGTGGCCGGTTGTATCATCGCGTCACAGTATCATCGCAATGGTTGTTGCAGTCATCGCGCACATACCATTATATCAAATAATCAATTTCAGACACTTAAATGTCTGAGTTTCTAAATGGTCTTAATTTCAGACATATCTTTATTATTCAGACATTTTTCTCAGTTCTTTTATACCCTGATCATAGTAAGACACTGATGTGCCTTAAATTCAGACATCTATGATGTCTGAAATTTCACATTCAGACACTCAAGTGTCTGAATTCCTTTTTCAGACACATATGTGTCCGAATTTAAGACGCCTCTATATGCAATATAGTAACCAGCGTTTCGTATTTGGATCTAATCATCAGTAACACACCAAATTCTCTTTCCAAAATCAATTTTCGGACCATTGTTTTTATAGAAATCTCATTTGTAAAGTATTTTTAAACGATAATTTTATAAACGATACGTCATTGCTGTCTAAGTGATAAAATAGTTTTAAAAAGCCAATTAATTTTATTTAAAGTCTTAAAATTTGATTTACAGCTCATGTGCTTCGTTACGATATTACAGTCAGTTTCAAAAGTTTGGACACAAGAAAAAGATGTTTATTAAAAAACAATACAAGATTAAACAAAAAAAAATATATTATTCATTTATTAGATACTGTAAAATTATTCACATAAATGATATCAAAATATATATACGGGTACATTATCGTAACTTTGATAAAAAATCATGAAAGTCTGTAACTATACATTTTCTCAAAAGTTTAAGCATAAGGTAAGGCTAGGAGCGTCTGCGCACAGTTCAAAAGAATAACAATAAAATATCTAAATATAAATTTTTTGCAAAACTATCTATGAATATTTTTTATTTCATTTGTTTTTTATGCATTTCGATTGCTATTTTGTTGCAATTTAATAGAACAGTTGTAATAAAACCAAGAAAGGTATTTTGCTCAATCTGTCCTTACAGGGTTGGTGTGATTGCGCACATGGGTAGGACAGATTGTTACTAATAATAATTACAATTAAATTGATAACAATAATAATTACACTTAAATTACATTGTTGTAAGGTTTTTGTGAACAACTATTATAGTATTAGAAGTGAATATTTCAACCTAATGATTAAAGAATCAGAAAATTGAAATAATTTTAAAAACGATTAAAATATTTTAATTAAAGGAAACAAAATAAAGAATCAGAAAAAGCAAGTCCAGGTGATATTACAAAATAACATTAATAACACGTTTAACTTAATTGATAACACGTTTAACTTAAAATTAGTCCATTTTCATTTTTAATTTTTTATGCAAATTTTCCAATAAGCTGCGTAATCTCTCCAAGCATGGAAATTAATAGGAACAATGCGCCATCTCTCCTAAGTAGCAGATGCGCAAACTCTCTAATTTCGGTTGGAGATATTGCGCAGCCTTTTATTTAAACATGGCCTCTACTAAAACGAACCGTTGATGTTCACATTGTTAGTCTAGATTAGTAGCTTATGAGAAATCGTTTAAGTTTAAAATATTTTGTATTAGTGTCATTGTATAGAAATTCTGATGAATAGCTATGAAAATTCAAGACCTTACTTTGGGAAAACAAAACAAAATAGTAATGCTTTATCTTAGACGCTCAAAACAATCAACGTGCACTTTCAAGTAGACACTCCACTACTGCTGGTGTACAACTACCTGGATTCGCTGCACGCTCACTCTACTCCTTACCCCCGAACCTCTATGTGCGCAATATCTCCAACCGCGCTATCTCTCCTGGCTTTACCTTAATAAAAAAAACTTTATCATTTAACGCTTTTTGTGTTATTTCTTGCATTTCCTTGGTTTCGCATAACGTGATATATTCGTATATCCATTGAAACAATTAGTTTTAGAAATATTGATAAATATCCCCAAATGTTCCCAATTGGCTTTTAAGTCCGGGCTAAAAGCTGGTCAATCTAAAACGTTAACATTTCAGGTAAAAAAACAACTGTTTCGTACTATATAAGCGATGCATCCAAGAATTGTCGTGCTTAAATCTCCACTTGGGACCCTCTAATATGTCACCAAATGAAGTGGATGTTGCTCTAGCATCTCTTCATACTGAATTTTCTTTCACATGGAGAAAAGCCATACAGGTTTTGCCACTAACGCCAATCGCCCCCAAACCATCAGCCTCTTAATGCCTTGTAATCTACTGAAGAAAGTATGGGGCTGTTTCCTAAGGTCATGCCAGTAACATTACCAGCCATCAGAACCACCCATTTTCCAATTCTTTTCGTCACTGAATATAATATGGTGAGCCACTTTTCACCGTACATGTACTTTAAAGCATAATTCATTCTGACCAGTTTATGGAGTGGTTATATGCGCGGTGTTTCAAGATATGTTTTGCAAAACAATTAATTTTCCAATTGTGCCATCAGTCTGAACACTTGTAACACGTGGTCACCCATATCTCAGTTTTTGGTCGAAATCGTTATTTCTAGCAAGTATACAGAAACTAGCTAGTTTCTGTATATCTCTCGTTTGGAATGATTTAATATTCGAAATATGGCAATAACAGGCTTATTTTTTATTTAAAATTAAATATTTTTGAAATTTCCTCTTTTGGGAATTCCGTAGCTTTCGGCATCCTAACACTTATTCGCTAAAACCAATTTTTATCGTCCAAATGTGTTTTGTCTAATTATAGTTGCTTTGGCATCAGGTATACTTGCATACATGCACATGTTATACATCAGGTATATACATATACTTGCACACATGCACATGTTATGCAAGCACATGTTATACATCAGGTATATACATATACTTGCATACATGCACATGTTATGCATCAGGTATACTTGCAAAATGTTTTAGTTTGGACACCATTATTTTTGGACAGAAAATTTCGCCTTAACTAATCTCACAATTTCATGAATTTCATAAGGCAAAAAAAGCGATGCCAAAAAAATATAATAATAATAAAAGAAGTGTAATTAACGCTCGTCGTGAAGGTGTGATGTCACCGTTCAACACAAGGTTTAAGTTAAGGTTTTCAACCTTATTGTGTGTTAATAGTGTATTGCCTTTCATTCGTTAAGGATTAAATAACCAACGAAAATTGGATATGTTCTTTATATTGTTCGGAGAAAACGTTTTGTTGGTCGGAACGGTTGGTTGGTTGAAACAAATCCAACATTTATTTCTTTTAAATGCTAAAAGGTGTAAATTAACAACATAATACAAATATAAATAACTTTTATTAGGTTGATTGACATGTTTCAACTCACTCCGAGCCATTTTCAAAACCAAATGAGAATATTCCATAATTGCACGGGCTTTGAAGTTATTTAAAATGCTATCATTTAATTTTCATGCACTTTTTTAAAAATTACGCACGTTATCTTTTATTTTTACTTGGTTGTTTATTTTCATATCTGTAACCATGGACTAACTTGAGCTACAATTTCGGTAAGTTAAAAGATGCCGTATCGTTACATATTGTACTTTTGCGTGTTAGTATCCCTATGGTTTCTCTTATTATGGATGGATAATATAGACTGGTGGGAAAAAAACATTTTACTTTCATTGAAATTTATTTGGATGGTTTCTTCTTGATTTAATCTTGCTAGTGCTGTGGTTTTTCTATTATACTTAATATCAGCTATATGTTCCTGTTTTCTGTAACTAAATTTTCTGCTGGTCATGCCAATATAGTAATTCTTGGATCCGCCTTCTTTAATTAAAGGTAATATGCTCCTAAATAATTCTCAAAATGAATTGGGTCAAATTTACTGCAAATGATATTCTTTAATTTCTGAGGGGGTTTGGCTATTAAGCAGATATTGAAACGTTTAAGGTGTGATTTAATTTTTCAAAAAAGCTTGGATAATATTGAAGAGTATAAAGTTTGTATTTTTGCGAATCAACTTTCTTTTCTGGTTTCTTATTATTGGAGATAGCCATGATTAATTTATTAATATGGTGTACTTTAAAATCATTATTACAAGCAATTTTACGAATATTATCTAATTCATTATTCAATTTATTTTCAGTACATACAATAAAGGCCCGTCTTATGAAAAATCTGTAGGCTGAAATTTTGTATGTAAATGGAGAACATGCGTTATTTGGTATGGTAAATTGGTTAGCCATACTTTTTCGGAAAGCAGCTCTGTCGATAGATTTATTTATTCTGGTTAACATTACATCAATGAATGGAAGACTATTACGTTCAATTTCAAAAGTGAATTTAATGTTATTGTCAATTGAGTTTAGCTGATTTATAAATATTTTAAGTTCATCAAGACTATGCTGCCAAATTATAAAAATACCATCAACATATCTGAGCCAAGTGTGAGGCGTTAGGTCAAATGTACCAAAAATTTTAGTTTCCAATGGGCGAAGAGTATATTCAGCTAATAAGCCACCCTGTGTGTGGCTAATAAACCTGAAATAGGTGATCCCATTGGGGCTCCATGATTTCATGAATCATGGTTTAAAAAAGTATTTGATAATATTGCACTGAAATGAAACTTTAAATATTAAAACGCACTTTAATGTAAAATATTAAGCACATTTTATCGTATTCAAATAAGTATTTCATATTTTAATAGAAATAAATGTAATTGTTAATAATAATAATAATAATAAAAAACCCTTTATTAAAATATTCTATGCATAGCATTTCAAAATCAAAAGATAGGAAAAAATTATGAAATTGAATATTTAAGTAAATATTTTATTTTAAAAATAAAAATAAATTCTTTAATTTTTATTAACATCAAAACTTGGTTTTATTAAAAATATTCCATTTATCATGAAAAATATAAAGCAGCCGATAAAATATTTTTAAATAAAAAAGTTGAAATAAAACTGAAATAGAATATTACACCGATAAAATATTTATAAATAAAAAAAAAAAAAAAAAAAAAAAAAAAAAAAAAACCTGAAAAGATTATTTTAACCGATAAAACATTTTTTATAAAGGTCTAGAAGAAAAGTTGAGAATTAAAAGAAGATGTGGAATTCGAACTAATGGTATCTAGACTCAAATGCATCGCTCGAAACATTCAACCACCAAGAACATAACCATACATCAACAAAACATTAAAATACGTAGGCAAATCTGTGATCAGAAGGCTAGAATATAAGTATGGTTACGTGATGTCAGCCGCGAGACACTAGATTTTCTTTGAACAGCTTCTGCTGACAATAAATTTTGTGTGATAAGTTATACAATGAGAACGATCTTCACAGACATCAAGTAATCAATTTGAGTCGTTGGTGATTTGGTTAAGGTCTTGCTTGAACAAAAAAAATTTAAATTTAAAAAAAAGTAGCAGAAAAAAGGAAATTTATTGTAGTTTTGATTAGAGTATTGAGTTTCAGGCTAGGACGGTCAAAAACGTTTCCTGGTCGAGAACTGCCCGTTCCGACCCCATCTATCTACGTACCTTGATTTCATTCATTTTTAGAAAAAAGTCTACATGTCTTTTGCTCTTCTATTTGAAGTACAATGCATGGAAGAAAATTCCATATTTGTTTCTAATCCGCCTTATTTTTTGCCGTTTTACAGTTCATCTAAAGGTGTTTCATATTTCAAATTTAGAAATATATTTGAAACAGTGGTAGGATTAGGGATAGTTAGATTTTCTTAACACATTGAATATAGATTTAAATATGTATATGGTTCTGCGATACGTTAGAGACTGCCTACATACTAACAACACCAATTAGAGATATTCCTTGAGCTCAAAATTATTAAATATTATTGCATTATTTAAAACTATTAATCGTTGTATTATTTAAAACTATTAATCGTTGTATTATTTAAAACTATTAATCGTTGTATTATTTAAAATATTAATAATTTTGTTCTGTAAAATTATATTAAAGAGGCAACAACAGTTGAGAAATTGCATGGAAACAGCTGATATTTACGTATATTTCTGTGGGTAACTACCGAAGCGATTTCAACAATCTTCTTTCTATATTATTGTTATTAAATTATCTATAGTTTGATTGTTTTGTTCTCTGTAAAATCAATTCCTTTACAGAAAAATTAATAATAAAAACTAGATTTTTTTTAAATTGCGAAATCGCGTAATTATAGAATTTTTTATTTCTTGCTAACCAGCCAATTTATAGTTTATCTACTGCCAAAATTATGAAAAAAAATTATTGAAGTCACTTTAGTAGTTTTTACGATAAAAGTACTTCAATATCAGCCCCCTTAACTCACGTATAGAAGTAAAATACAAAAACAAAGCTTACGAAACATTTCTGCAGAAATGCTGTGTGATAGGTGTTCCAAAATTTAATTACATTTTTTTTAATGGTTACTATTTTTGTAATATCCATTCACACACATCTACCACGCATACACATGTCTAAAAAGTTAAAAAAAAAAGATTAATAATAAAGTTATTGCGAATAAGATTTAAATATGTTAGTGGTTCGAGATAAAATTTATTCTAAAATATCAGTACATTTTACGAGTTATAACAGATATCTAATTCCTATATAGATTTATCTATGATAAGCCTAATAATGATATTTGAATGTAAAAATGCACTTTATTATAATAGAAAGTAACAAGTGGATAACGAAATCTATCAAACTTAAGAAAATATATAGGGTGAATCGCAAATATAAATAAAGGAGAAAGTCTTTTAAAATCAATAAAAAGTCACTGAAAAGTAAATTTAGTTCAGTCAGAGATTGATGTAGGTATTCTTTTTTGTAAACGAGTTGAAAACTTCAACAGTTATTTTGTTGCGGTTGTTTCCAGAAGGAAACAATGTAACGGAATCACAATTTACAGAAAAATATTTTTCAAAATTAACTAGTAATATTAGAAGTTACATAGATATCGCGAAAAATAAAATAAAAATAAACGTTAACCTGTCAGCGGTAGGGCTGGATTATTTATCAATATATCGGTCAAATATTGCTATTTTTTAAGTATCGCAATAACAATATTTAAACTCTGACTCAGCCGATATATCCCAATAACAACAATAATAACAATAATATTCATGTTTTGTTTTACGATCACCGCGAAATCGAGCCCCGAAAAACAGCAACAAATATCCCGTACCAATATGTCCTTCAATCCTTTTTTCATTTGATCCATCTATGTATTCACTATCCTGCTTCATCAAACACGCAAAATTACCTCCACTGATTACCTATCTATCATATAATCTATCTATCTATCATCAAAGTAACGAATATTCCAATATATCCCAATACATCCAGTCTTTAAAAACCATAAATTCTACTGTTCGTTACAGATAAATACTGAATAACATTTTCGCTACTGAATAACAATAATCGCTCGGTCCTTGTGTGGCTGCTGTGATTGGTCCAGACTTATTCCGATAACTATGAGCTTTTGATATGTCATGACGAAAAAGATGAGCGTTGATTATTGCGTAGTATTGATAATGCTTTATTTATAGAGTGCGGTTTCTTGGAGTCGGAAGTAATTTATATCTGAGCTTAAAATGAGTGTATCGAATTGGATAGATTCGGTCTTTTTTGGTTGCCCCGTTCATAAAAAAGGTACTTTAAATACATTGAAAATTTTTACACTGAATTTCACTAGATTATCGAAATTTAACTTATTTTTTATTCTAGTGGATTTTATTAGTAAATTAAATTTCTGAACGGATGTCTATCAGTTATTCAGCAAAGAATACTTTTTTTTTTCAATGAGAGATACATTAAATAATTTAAACAATGTTAGATAATAATTAACGCAAAAAAATGAAACAATAATTACATGGTTGCCATGATTAAATTTTGTAGTAAATCGTAAGTTTCTCAAAATATGCGATATTTTTAAAATTTCTTAAATTCATATTTTTAGTCATCCAAGGTAATCCTTTGATAAATTAAAAATAAGAAACGATAATGATAATTGATAAAATGAAGTTTTTCAGGATAGACTGATTTCTTTATGCCAAGATTAAACGAAGGATATATGACGAAAGGATCGTGATGTATGGGTGGTTTGGCCCGGACCCATTTCGTGTACAGAATAAACAAAATCAGACTCAGCACCCCTCCCCCCCCCCGTCCCAAACTGTAAAACCAAGTAAAACAAAGTTTGGTGTTATTAAACAAATAAGTAAATTCTATGAAACGAAAATTCTATACATTTTTATGTGGACAACATTGAATTTCATTTTATTAATTGTGCTTTTTAATCATATATTAATCATATCATAGTAGTGAAAATGAAACTTAAAAAAAAAGTATATATTAATAGAATAAAATGTGAAGAATAGGAGATATACTATCTTTAAAGAAATGCTTTATGAAAGTAATGGTAATGCAAATAGTTATTAAACAATTAGTTTATTTCCTTTTAAATATTTTGTTTTGAGAAACGTAGAAAAATAAAAATTATGTTCTATGAGCAAATGTATATAAAAATTTTAATTCGTTGCATTCAACTAGGTTTTGTGTTTAAATTGTTGATACCATATCATTTATCTTAAAATAGCAAATGCTCTTGCTCTCCCCCCTCCACTCCCCTTTAAATTAGTATCGCGATATATCAAGAATATCAATATTAACTTGTTGATATATTGCGATATTAAATTTCTGGTATCGTCCAGCGGACGCGCTAACATTTTTCGCATGAGTTTGCGGGCGTTGTAGTGTTTACGACATGAGTGTTTTGTTTAGTTACGCTGTTACAAATACCAGATATGAGTATTTCATAATATTAATAAAATATTAGGTAATTTAGAAATGATATTATACATATCAGTAGAAAAAAATAAATTTTAATAATATTTAGAAATAGAAAATATATCCAAAATTTACGTTTAAATAAGATAAATAGCGTTTATCAATGTTGAAACAATAATATAATTTCATTAAAAATATCAAGCATGATTTAATACAATGAGATAGAGATAAGAAATTTTATTATTTTTGAGAAGATCTTTTTTTTTAAGAAATTATTTTATCTTCTATATTTTTCGAAAAATTATGTAAGATCTATCGTTATGTACAACTTTTTTGTTTCTCTGCTCTTGGCATATATTTACGCCTTTTGAAGTTCTAGCATTAAAATATTTTTTACCTTCAACTAATTATTCTGGATTCCCTTCAGATATATATTTCACAACTTTCAATTTTATCAGTTTTGACCACTTAATTATAAAAATTCAACTAACTAGTTTTCGTTGAATATGTAAATCAAAATAGTAACTCAGAGTAACACATATAAATTATATTATTACAGAAATAATCTTTACAACGTGAAATACTTAAAATATCTATTTGCTAAAACATCGGTGCAAGGCAAATATTACCAAAGACTCACAATATTGCAACGAAAATTGAAGAATCCATTTTTAATTCAAAGGGGGAAATTCAGTTCAATTGAGAAATACAAATAGACCTTAGAGAGTTTCGGTGCCGTATTTGAGAAAGGTTTGAGAAATAAAACTTTTGTCGTAAAATTTGAGCTCGCGCGCCCACTGAACGGTTAAATAAAGATGAATTCATTTTGAAGGGGAATGTTAATGAAGGAGAATTATTCAATTTTTGAAAACTTGAAATCGTCCGGTTGAAGTTCCTCTTTCTTTTTCTTTCTCTCACTTGATAGAGATTAAGTTTGTTCATCCGAAAAATGGGGCCTGTCTTCATATTCTCCTCATTTTCCTCTGATTTCGTATCAAAACTTTTCCCGATTTTACCAATATTCATACCCCTTTCTAAGATTATTTTCTGCTCTGAGTTATTGCTTATAATTATTTTATTTTCTTCAACAACTGGATACATGCCCTGTACTTTATTTTTACGTAGTGTTTTATGGGCTTCAGAAGTATTGTATAATTAACATTTAGCTCATCTGCGCATTCAAACTCAATAAATTGTTACTCACCTGGTTGTATCTCTACTGTTTTTCTTATTATTTCTGATATGAAGTTTTTGTGCAAAATTAGATTTCCTTTCTTTTTTGTTTTCCGAATTTCATCGTTAACTTCCTGTGTCTGTTAATTTTCACCTGCACAAACAGTTGTAGACGTTAAGTTGATGACACCAGTGTTGCCAGTGCGCTACTGTTTTAGGTGCGTTCGTATTTATATAAATACTTAGCACTTATAGTTGTCGTCTGGTCCGTCTGTCTGGTCCGTCTGTCCGCATATAACAGCGCAAAACTACCCAACCTGATGGTTTGAAATTTAATATATATAATCGTTGCAGAATTTGTCGACTCATTTCAAATTTTATGAAAAATGAATCAAAACTAAAAAAGATATTAATAAAAGTTTTCTTTATTCTATGAAATCCTATCATACGGAATCTATATAATAAAAGCGCAAAGCATTTGACTGTCATCAACAGTTTCGGGATGGCCGTTTTGCTTTTTCATAGGCCAGGTGGCCATTTTTATTCAAAATTATTTTTTCGAATAAAACTGCATAAAAGTTACATTTTTATAAAGATCGTTCAAAATAAATTAATGTTTGAGAGATGACTTACGATCAATTACGTATATATTCAGTTTAAATTAGGTTGGCAGTTCAAATTCTCGATCCATGAAAGTGAAAAAAAGATTCATTCGCCGTGAACGTTTAAAATATTAAATCATGAAGGTAATCGTTCACAAAGCTTGGCAATGTAGCCTGGTGTTTGTCGTAGCGATCATGGTAGGAATCGACACAGCGACGTAGACCAGTCATATGATTGACATGTTACACGCACACCAATCAAATCGACAGTACTCATGTGTATAGTAGGAGATATAAAAAACAGATAGGTGTTTCTTGCTATACAAGTAATTTGACAAACAGTGACGTCAGCTGCCCTTTCCTTATAAGTCAATCAAAGTTTACCGAAATTATGTCAGGTTAAGTGCAGACGATATAATTCATTTCACTGAAATAATAACGATGATTGTTTTACATTGTCTTGTATTGGATATATGCGCGTAGTCTTATTTTAATGTAACAGAATCGTAACTATTTTTTGTGGCTATTGCACCAATATATGAATATTTATAAAACTAGTTATAGTACGAACGTACCTCATTTGTCACGTTTGACGTGATTTCCAACTTGTTTTAAATTCAGATTGCTTGATTGGCACCAATTTTTTTAAACGCTATAATTCGCCTTGTTTTCGCGTTATTTAATCTGTCATTAAATAAGGCGAATTTTCCTTTTTCAAAAAACTGGTGGCAATCAAGAAAACTGAAAAAAAGTAGCCCACTGGCAACACTGGTTGATACGGCTCTAGGCTTTATGCTTAATAAAATGGAGCTCAATATTTTTTTTTTCAATTTTATCGTTTTGTCCCCAAAATTAAGGAAAATTTTATTTGCTTTAAGGAAGACACCAAGTAACGTGTTGCAATCACGTCCAAAATCTTGATTCATGACTTAAACATCTTTCTAAACAAACACATTTTCTAATTCAAAAGTCAATTTAACGCACCGTTTTCATGATATGGTGGACTTTTTAAGAGGGGGAATTTTAACGGGATTGCATAGATTTTTATACTTGACGTCTGCATTCGTTAACTTTTCAAAGAACAGGGGTGAGGCCAAAGACACGGTGCACCCCGAATCGGTGAGCGCATTAATTTTGACACCATTGATATCAAAATGAATGATCACTATTTTGATGACTTTATACGCTAGCAATCAGCTTCTTCTCAATAATTTGTCCTTTAATGATATACTTACATGGGCTATCTTTCTAATTAACAATAAGCCTATTATCTAGTTTCTTTGAAATTTTGTTGCATATCTATTTTTACGAGTAGAATTATTTCTACTAGATTTATTGTTACCACTCTGTTCCTCATTTTTATCAGTAGATTTATGATTCTGAGAACCATCTTTTTTTTGACCGATTATTACTACCTGTTTTCCCGTTAGTACCACTAAAATGATCATGCGTATTACACTGATCATAATTAGCGCCATAGTTATAAAAATCAGGGTTGGGGGTAAGGTATATGGCCGGGGTGGGGAAGGGGCAGGGTAATAATACAGATATCTAGCATTTGAGTAATTAACATGGTTATTTTGAATATTACGATGCATATTCGGAGAATTTTGAGCCTAGTTATTACAATTTTGTTGATATAATTAATTTTATCAAAATGTCTTTGTGAATTTTGATTAACATTCGAAAAATGTCTATTCCTGACGAAATTATTTATTTTATTTTGATTATTGCCATTTTTAAACCAACAACTATGACTCGAGTGTGATCCTTTATTACAATACTCACAAAATTTATTTATGGTATCAAAATCAGAATTCACTCGTAATTTTATATTATTTAGTTCACTGGTCAGTAATTTAATTTGATCTGCGCTTCCAATATTAAGTTTAACCAATTTATGCAACATTTCCGAATCTTTTGACATAGAAATATTGTTAATATTTTGAACATTTATTTGCGCGAAGCTTCTTCTAATTTTAACGACATTTCGCAAGCAGATTTAAAGATGGAAGGTGATTTTTTACAAACTTCCAGGCTAATATCACCTCTAACATTGTCAAGAGAGCACGGAATTTTTACCTTCTCCATAAATTTTGAATGGTTGTTTTCACCAATTTCTTGTCTACTTTTTTTGACATATAAATCAGCTGCTGCGTTAAACTCTGTTATAAAAACCGTCAAGTTTTTATTCGCTTGTTGTCTGAGATTAGAGAATTTAGCTTGCGAATCTCCAAAATTGTATTTAGTTTCAAACAGACCTTTTAATTTTTTCGTAAAATTATCTAAATTCACTTTAGTAAACAATGTTTAATTTTTTTAGCAGAACTGATAATTTTTGCTTTCAGTATCGTTAACGTAGATGCATCATTAAACGTAGTTTGCCTTAAAAAATTATTGAACTACAATATGAAAAAAAGTAATGTTTTATTATGTTTCCCATCATAAGGAGTAATCAATTTAATTAGACTTCCTGTGTTAGGAGTAATCATATTTAGTTGAGTGGAATTAGATTTACAGTATTTTTGAATATTATTGTATTGATATTAGTTGAAGCAGTAGCATTAGTAAAAATTTCAGCATTATCTTTATTATCACTAACAAATTCTCCTAATTGCTGTCTAGTCTTAAAACCATTTTAAGCGTTTACTATGCCTATGACTTTTTATTTTAACATATCAAAACATCTATTCATGAAATTTAAAGTTTGAGAATTTTTAATTTTTAATTTATATATTAGAGAAAAATTGCAAGGGCAATTTTATCGTAATTCACAGTTCGTGAAATACACAGAAATTCGATATACAAAATCAAATACTCATAAATACACAGAAAAATTCAAAAATACGTATGTAATAAATTGCTAGAAAATGCTCGTAAAATAGTAATGAAATAATTTGTAATCACAGTAATGAGAATAATAATTTTTTCTACTTGAAAACTTGTAAAATACATTAACTTCAAATATCTTTGTAATCTGTAATTTGTTGTTCAGTAATCATTATTCAATTTACACATAAAATGAACCATAGATAAAATTCTTTATGTATTGGTCATAAAAAAGAAGGAAAAAAATCTTTTTTTCGGAGAAGATACTTTGTAGTTTTATACATGTAAAATTCCTTATCTATATTCACATCCGTACTTATTTATTTTTACTATAATCTTATACCAATAATAACAAGTTTTGCTTTTAATCAATTTCAGTCAACAATCAATTTAAATTTTATCTAGTTTTATTGTATTCAATAATTTTCAAGTATGTTGATTGATAGTAATATTTGTCTGGTATAAAATTCGTTGCATGCAAAATTTTGTGATACATATATTTCTAACATACAGTAGTTCAATAAATTCAAATTCAACAAGTTAAAAAAAAAAGGTTCAATAAATTCATAAAAATCATTGATTCACTTTTGCTACCTGTTTGTTTGCCAATTCGTATGGAGTGATAATCATATGTATGTGGTGATAAAAACAAATATAAAGAAAAAACTATTTAAAAATGTGTATTATATAATTTAAAAATAAATATACGTTATAATTAAGTATGAGAAAAATAATTTTGAATAATAAATGTTCATTGAAATTACATATATTAAAATTTAAGTTATAGCTAAACATAAAATGACAGTAAATGTGTCTAATACACAGAATTCCAACTAAATTACTAACCTCAAGTTCTAAATTCTAGATATTAAATTAGGTAACACTAAAAATAATAAAGAAGAAGTACATAGAACTAATTAATAACATCATTAAGCTAATGATTGAGCTGGACCGTTACACCATCAAACCATTATCGTATATAATTTTTGTGTAAGGTAAACCACACGTTTTTACTGAATGGTGTATAAATATTTATGCAAAATTAAACTTTAAAATTACATCACATTGACGTTTCGATCATCTTCTATGACCATCATTAGAATACGGTGTCAAATTAAATAGACTAATAAACAAAAGATCACCATTCTTCTGTTACTCGGATTTTTTCTAGTACGTGGCGCCATTGCACGGCCTGTGATTTGACTCTGTCTATGTTTTAGGCGTTGGTTAGTTGTGTGAATTACATTTCATGATGGTGATCTTTTGTTTATAAGTGTATTTAATTTAACATCGTATTCTGAAGATGGCCATAGAAGTTGACCGAAACGTCAACTTGATGTAATTTTAAAGTTTAATTTTGCATAAATATTTATACACCATTCAGTAAAAAGTGTGGTTTACCTTACACAAAAATCATTAAGTTAGTTAGCCTAAAATAATCAAGAAGGACCTGGAACCAATTAATAAACAAGAGGCCATATGCTCTAAGGTTCAAAACTCTCGTAGTAATTCTGCATACAATTTAATATTTCAACACAGGACTGAAACGAATAATTTTTGGATTTGGTAAAGGATTTAGGGAAATACATAATTTATCCAGAACAGTATAGTGTAGCACCATAGCCCTGGGAACTCGATGTTATAATCTATAATTAATAATACTAATTAACGTTTCCCAAAGAAGAAAAAGCGAGTTGTGTAGTTTCATAGATCGAGACCCTTTTAAGGAAAAGCAATCGTATAAGGCTACCCGACGATGTTAAATTTAAACATAAAGAAATTAAAATAAACAAATGAGGAATATTTTATAGCCCGGATAACTACAATCTATATACCAAAAAGAAACATACTTTATTTGTATATATACGTAAAGAAAAGGAAAACATTTAAAAATAAATTTAAAAATAATGAAATGCGATGTTCGACACAGCATCATAAAAATTTCTTAGCTGTTTGCATAAATTATACAGCAGACGTTATCTTAACATTAGAAAGATAAATCATTATATTCATTATTTAAATTTCTTAAATCAACTTACTCAATCAATAATTAATTCATGTTAATCTCTTTCATGAAATACAAGTCATTTGAATTAAAAAAAATAAACCTATATATGTTTCAACCATGATTTAACATATAAATCACAATTTACGCTGGAAACAGACAAAAGTAAATTATTACCTTGAATCCCATCGGCTGGAACGATAGGTTGATAATCCATAAGTTAATAAAGAGACTTGCAATTTTAGTTTATGTAGTTTTAGTCTTTAAATAGAATTTGCATTATTAAAACTTATATTGAAATTTTATTGAATTTTTTTGTCTAAAATCATAATTTCATGATAAACAAGGATACTTTATAAGATGAACAATCTGTTACAGTTGATTATTTGAAACATAATTTTAGAAGACTACGCAAGGCTATAATTTAAGTTAACGTCTTAATTAATATCTTGCAACGTATCTGCAAAGGGCAAGATTATAAGACTGTGCGGTATTAACATTTTTCAGGCCAGATTTTAGAGAGAGAAGTTATGTGTCTTACTCGGACAACATCATTTTTATGAATCTCTAAAGCAAATTCCCAACTAATATCTCTTCATTTAAAAAAATTCCACTGAACGCACTAGGAGAACATGCATAAAATAGTATACAAGAAAAGTCATAAAATTACTATGCTAAAATTAATATTTAGGAGAACAAAAGGAAGTGTAGAAATTTGCATGTGAGTGACGTCTACCATTCTCAGGGGAATTCTTATTATAAGCTGTAGACCGTTTAGGCCACACCATATCAGAGCTGATAGGTGCAGTCAAACAATGACGGTCGGTTGCATCATCCCTAAGACTCGCAGTCTTCGCTGGAGATCGGGATAGTTGGGGTCAACTATCAGGTTATAGCATTCTAGAAACGACATTTTCAAAACTAAGCAAAAAATACTCAAATCTAAGTATGTCGCATAGTCAAAATGACTCCGAATCAAAATTACTCAAGTTTGAAACATTTATATACTCAATTCTGAAAACATGCACAAACTCAAGAATAAAACATCATGTGCTCATATTTGAGTATGTCCATTAGGGTGGAACGAAAACAAGAAATATTTTTTTTACAAAAAACGGGGTGCCAAAAGTTGCCTTTATACTAGTACACCAACTGTATGCAATTTTACCTCTGAAACAAAATTGCTTGGGTCTGCTCTTTTGGTCCAAATGTCGAAATTTTGGGTAAAATTTGACAATTTTTCAAAAAAAAAAAAAAAAAAATTCTGTGGAACTTGTTATGATTTAAAAGTGTCATTTGAACTTTTAATAATAAACATTTAAAATATTGAAACGATAAAACGATATCTTTATTCTGTATAACTGGAGCAAAACTAACAACTTTCGGTAAAAAATGCGCGTTGCCATTCTGGTACAGCATACAACGAATCGTTGTTTTGAATGCAGCTCTTCGCTAGTTGCTTTTACAACTACCCAGGACATACCACGTGGAGGTGGGTGTATATCATGTCTCACCCATATCCCCCCTAACCACCCTACCATATGAGCACGATATTTTATTGATACTTTGAACTGTCATTTTTTTTATCAAAAACTGGCGCGAGTTTTCTATGTATCAACCTAGACTTGGTGCATTCATCTCTTCTTTCGTGTCTACAGACTTTGGAGGCTGCTGCTGCGACCTGCTTCACGTATTTTTCTACTGCTTGAGTATGAAAAGCCATGTAAAGTAACTCATTGGGGATGTTATTAATGGAATCTATACAGCTGTCTATCATCTTCAACAAAATTGCATCCGATAAATACATAGTGATTGGGAGTTCTGTTACCACAATAGTTTTGCAATCAATCAGATTTATATAATCAACTGCTTCAAAGTTGATTGTTAGTATTTCACATTTGCGTATGTCATCATTTATTCTACCTCTTGCATTTATTATGTGATAAGCAGCTAGTTGTTTAATGTGATGGTGATCATCAGAGAGCACTGCAATCAGCATTTGCTCTGCGTGTGCAAAGTAACCATTGTCCTAAATAACTTTTTTAACTATTTATTTTATGCCGTTTTCTGTGTTATTTAGTAGTGAAGTAGTTTCCCATAAGGTTTTAGACCCATTCTTTAGGTGTGGATTACATTTAATGGTAAACCATCCTGGGGCATAAACTTAGATCGCATAATTTGTGACTGAAAATAGATACTCTGACGCGCTGTCATTGCTTATATAATGGCGACAATTTCTATTCTCTGTTGTGATCCATCTTTCGTGGGACAATTTTCCTGTGCTCCTATTCGCTAGTTCTTTTGAGCATATTCCTGATGAAATAGCTTTGAAAATGTCCAGCAGGTATTTCTGGTCTGTGCTGAGTGCCTTTTCATCGATTTCAGAAAATACGTTTTCTAAATTACTCTCTATGTGTTCAAAAACTGCCACAGGAAGTGAGTGGCACGTGGAGAAGGATTTTCCTATTGGTCCGGTGAATATATGTGGTTCAGAATTTTTCCATTGATCTAGCCTAACAAATGAAGCAGAGGCAATTCATTGGGGTGGAGCTGGCATATGATCCATTGTAATGGTTTTGCAAGCTTCTCTTCCATTCAGTGGATTACTCTATTATGCTTCCCCGTATTCACAGGACACCCATCACAACCCAAGCATGAGAGACTGGACAAATCAAATTTTCATCGTCTCAAAACTTCCACATGCATTTAAAAATATCTTTTGATACTCCAGATGAGGAAGTTATGTGCCCCAAATATTTGGATCCAGGCTCTTCTAAGATATTAACATGTTCTCTTTTCATAATTCTGCGATACTCATGTTTATCACTTCTCTTTTCTATGCATATTGTGTTATCTTTTTGGGATTCAAAATGTAAAGTAATGTAAGTGTCTTTTGTTTAAGTTTGCTGCTCTTTACTTTGAGACGAGCGAGCCGATTGACGTTCACGCCTTACCTTGCTTCTATCTATAACGGCTACGGGTACATTATGTTTTCCAGTGTCATTTGCTGCACGTGCACAATCCTGGAGAACCGTTGAAGCAAGAGAACCGCAAGAGCTGCAGCAGACTGATCAGAAATTCCATAGCTGTCACATGTTCTAGAAAAAGTTTCAAGCTTCATTCTAGTTTCAGTATTGGCGGTTGAAAATGGAAATTCATTTGTATATGCTATTGAATCATTGCATACTGATTCGTTTTCTCCAATTTCACATGAAGCAACTTCTAATTGAGGTTCTTCTTTATTTAATCTTCTTTCTATTATTTTTTTCACCTAAACGTTGTATGCTGTACTAGAATATGGCAACGCTCCATTTTTCGCGAAAGTTGTCAGATTCGCTCCAGTTATACAGAATAAAGATATCGTTTTATCGTTTCAATATTTTCAATATTTAATTATAAAGGTTCAAACAACTCTTTTAAATCATAACCAGATCTACAGAATTTTTTTTATTTTTTTGAAAAATTGTCAAATTTTACCCAAAATTTCAACTTTTGGACCAAAAGCGCAGACCCAAGCAATTTTTTTTCAGCGGTAAAATTGCAGACAGTTGATGTACTAGTATAAAGGCAACTTTTGGCATCTACCCGTTTAAAAAAATTGTTTTTTTCGCTCCACCCTAATGTCCATGTTTCAAAAATGATTATGAACTGATTTCTATGTGCTCATTTTTGAGTATTTTTATGTTTAAATAATGAGTTTGAATTAATTCTAATCATTTTTGAGTATGTCCATGTTTCAAAAATGTGTATGAACTGACTTCTAAGTGCTCAGTTTTGAGTATGTCCATGTTTCAATATTCTGAGTATTTCTGGTATTTCAGAATTGAAAACATTGGGTCGTCATATTTGAAACAAAAAGTTGCATTACAAAATGAAAACATCGATTTACTCAGATTTTAAAGTGTCATTTTCGTCAGTGAGGAATCCATCACCCAAAATCAGTTGTCATGAGACTGTCAAGAAGCATCTGATTGTCATGTTGTAAATCTGCTTCTGATTTTCTTGGTTTGTTGTTGTTGTCAATTGATATCGAAAGCAATAAACATCCACTTAAATCCTGGGAAACAGTCTTTCAGTTTAATTGGAAATACTCTGTATTTGATAAAAGAAAACAATTGTCTAAAATAATTAATGGTTGAAAATGTGTAGTCAATACTATGAAATTCATATTCCTGATGAAATCTTAGGTTATAACGTTCAAACATGAAGTTTTACAATGAAAATTACACAATTTTGTAATTTATTCAACATATTTTACAAAAAATAAAATAGTATGTTAAGAAGGCTTTAAGTGTTGAACCATTTGTATCTGAAGGGAACGTGATTCGAATGATCGTGTTTTGCAAAGAGAATCTTCAAAACGTAAACACTATTAAAGATTTCTTCACCGTTTTATCAAATGATGGTGTGAGAACAATTTGACACCACAAGATGCTGAAACCCTGTTCCAAAATTTGCTGGTACGTTTCAATCATTCACTTAGGTAGGTTGAAATATTGAACAGTTGTATTTGGTAAAATGTTGAACTTTTACCTGGTGAATAATTGAATCATAAAGTGGTTCCGGTTGTCTGTTGCAAACAAGAGCAAATTAGAATTATATTAAAGTGAATGACAAAGCGCTACGTACATCGAAGTTTCAACGGGAACCTTACACCAATTTTCAAGCAGCCGGCACTCTAGATACTAGATAGGCAGGTGGATATCATCGCGTTCGTAAACAACATACTAACAGTGCATAGAGCCATTTGTTCTGATTGTATGTTAAATATTCCCAGAGAATGATAAAAAGTTGAATCATTCTTGAAGTTTCATCACAAACAGAAGTTTTGAAAAATAAGTTGAACCATGTTTTGTCGATTCTGCCTTTTTTACACCATCAAATGGTTCAATGTTGAACGGAATATTTTTACAATATTTTTACCATATCATATTCAGTTGTGTTGGAGAGGACACGAGAATATTGACATACAGCGCTTCATATTAGTGGCCTTTTTGCCGACCATTTGTTTTAGTAAAACCTCGTACGTTTAGTATAAAAGAAATATAAATATTTTTCTTATGATAATGCTGGAATTATTTACAGAAATTGAACTGTTTTCTTAAACAATAAGAATGCTTTCAACCGAAAAACCTGTAACATCAATACTCAAATCAAATTAAATGATCCCTGTTCAGTGGGAGGCTTCCAACAATAATATGCAAAATATAATTTAGAGGCATAATGCGAAAAATATGAATTTACAATTCCGTTAAAATTAAAACACAATAAAAAAACATGTATTTTATTGACGAAATTGTCTCAGAAGAAAACTGAAATATCCATTCTACTGGAAATTATATATATTTTTTAATTATATGAAAAAATAAGTTCAGCGGTTCGTCTCCATGCTCAAAATTGAAGCAAATTCTGAAATGCTTAAGATCTAATTTGGAAATCATATTTGAATACTTCGGCAAATTTTAGAAATCGATTTCTGTTAAAATTTTCATAGGCTAGAATACGTATTTTTTATTAATGTTAAATTTCATAAGTTACATATATTTTAATTTATATTTTAAAAATGTATTGTAATAGCTATAAAGATTTTTATATAAATTGCGTTCTAGAAGATTAAATATGAGAATCTAAAATATCACCTAATTCCGCTAGTAGTTTTTGAGTTATGTTTAAAAATTTCACGCTTCTAATTTGGATTTGAAAACTATTAAAGTTGAATTTAACATCCGAATTTCAAAATTGTAAATGTACCTAACTGTCTTTACCGAGTGTCTTTCCGATTGGTATCCTAAAGTAAATTTTACCAAAGAAACCAAACATGTTGAAATTAGGTATTCATATCGAAAATTTCAGAGTTTGTCACAATTTCCGCATGGAGACGACTCTCTAAGCTTTTTTCTTAATATAAAGTGAGAGAAGACATAATTTCCAATGAAATGTTTATTAAAATTTTTGTCCCTGAGAATTTGGTGATTAAAATGTGTATGATATACTCTTACTTTTTTTTTAATGTTTAAAAATAAAATTTTTATGTTAATGAAAGATAAATTTTTAAGCATGGTACAAAATTTTCAAATCTTGATGAAACTTGCGGAATTTATTTAGAAAAAATATTCTTTCACCATGAAAAGAAATTATTCCACGGAAAACGTTTTAACTTAATATTTTAAATCTACAGCTTTAAAAGAATGAAGGTGAAAATATTGACATTCTGTTAACTTCCCCGAGTAAAATGTAACGAAAATCGATAAGCTGAGATTAAAAAGTGATAAAAACGCAAAAGCATATCAGATAATTATTCACCCATCCGTCTGTCTCCCATGATAGTTGCTGCTGACAAACACTGATGTGTATAGAAATCTTACATTATCGTATTATTGCATATTTACACAAAAACACCGTTAAATTTTAAAAATGAATAAAAAGAAGAATTAAAAACGATACGGAAGTGCGGATTTTACTTAAAGAAATCTCTAGGTGCGGGATTTTTTAAAAATTAGCAAATTAGTTGTAGTTTAAAAATTAACTAATGGCCGCTAACAAGACTGCATCTTCTGGAAGTACACAAATGAAAATGATCATAAAAGTGATAAAAACGCAAAAGTATATCAAATAATTATTCACCCATCCGTCTGTCTCCCATGATAGTTGCTGCTGACAAACACTGATGTGTATAGAAATCTTACATTATCGTATTATTGCATATTTACACAAAAACTCCGTTAAATTTTAAAAATAAATAACCCATATAGCACCAAAGCTCCTGAAAACCTCCCCAGAAGCTCCAATTCATCCCAAATTCCTCCTGAAACTGCAATGACGCTATCAGGCCTTCCTGGGGAAGATACTTTAATCACTTCCCCAGGACTGACCTCCCAGATTCTTCCCAGGGAGCAAGCTCCTCGGGATGATATTCCTAGGGAAGTACCTAGGAAGAGACGGTGCTGGTGCCATCTCATGGGTGATTTTGACACTAAAATAACTTATAACTTTTTATGAAAAAAAAAATTTGATTTGATGTGGTTCGATTTTTTAATTAATAAAGTTTATATTATTTTTTGATTTATTTTATTTACTAAGCACATCTGGTTAATGTTTAACTTTTAATTATTGTTATAATATTTAATTATCCTTATTTAGATATATTTTTTTAATTTATAAAATGCAATCAAAATGTATTTAAATAAATTGAGTGTAGAAAATTAAATTTAATATTCCACATCATATATTAATAATTAAAATAAATTAATCTTTAAATATAAGTTGAAAATTTATTATTTATTTTATTTCTGATCTTTTAAAAATTAACTTATATATTAATTCATTTTATTATTACATTCATTAATTATTTTTTCTGAATTTTCAACAATTACTTATATATTTATATATTTTTACTATTACTTTTTCATCTAACTAATAATTTTACATTGATTTCACTTATATACGTTATTAGTTTCTATAGAAATAAGTTACTTTTAAATATAAAATTGATTTACTTTCTCCTAATAAATTATTTTTATTTTCAATTATAAGAAATCAATTATAAGAAACCCTGATATATGTGGCTCCTAACTAAAATGATAAAACGCAATGTTGTTGCAAATGATAAAACACCCCTCCCCTTTTCCCTTTTATTGTGATGCCGCGTCGGGAATTCGGTTCAAAACGACGACTTTCGCAGTATTTTCTAAAAGATCTGCGCTTACGGGAAAAAAAAAAAAAAAAAAAAAAAAAAGAAAAAGGAAAAAGTTTTTCTAGTATTACATACACTGCTCAAAACAATTAAAGGATATTGCAGTTTTAGGTGGATTTTGTATCTGGGAAACTTTTTAGCTGATTGATACATGGTCGACAGACATAGTAGGTTATATGAGAATAAATTACACATGTTTGGCAGAAAAAAATGCATTTTATTGCGCATTTGTGTACAAAAGGAAAAAAACACAATTTGTGCATATGAGAAAAAAAGAATAAGAAAAGGTGTTTTCTTCAAAGAAAATCATTTTCAGTAGGGGGTATGGTTTCCACGGGCGGCCAGCAACGTTGAACACCTTTGAGAGATGGACTCAATGAGGCTATTAATGACGAGTTGGGGTATTCTGCCCCACTCTTCCAGAAGAGCCCTTTCCAGTTCTTGGAGAGTTTGTGGGGGTTGTTGGCGGCCAGAAACTCGTCTTCCTAGAGCGTCCCAAACGTGCTCGATTGGATTCATGTCTGGAGAACACGCTGGCCATTCCATTCGAACGATTTCTTCCTCGAAAAGGAAATCCTCCACCAGGTTTGCACGATGTGGCCTGCAGTTATCGTCCATTAAAATGAAGTTATCTCCGATTGCTGCAGCGTAAGGGACTACAATAGGTCTGAGGATCTCATCCCTATACCGGCGACCAGTCAGAGCTCCATCTCGAATGATGTAGAGGTCAGTGCGCCCGTCAATGGAGATGCCACCATACACCAACACTCCTCCACCGCCAAATCTGACACTTTCGTGCACGAACGCAGGATTATTCCTACTGCCATGGTCCCTCCAGATGAAAATACGCCTATTATCCGGATGCTCAGAAAAACGGGACTCGTCAGAAAACAGAATATTGCTCCATTCATTTCTCCTCCAGTTGACATTCTCGGTTGCCCACTCCCTACGGTCGCGACGATGCCTTGATGTTAATCTAACACATACCATCGGTCGGCGAGCATGCAGACCTACAGCATGGAGCCGGTTTCGGACAGTCTGAGTTGAAATCGTGGTGTTTGTAGCCGAGCGAAGGTGTTGTTGGAGAAGTGTAGCGTTCATGTTTCGGTGTCTCCGAGCTGTTAACGCTAAATACCGATCTTCATTGGGCGTTGTTGCCCGTCTACGACCTTGCCCTGGTCTTCGGCCTGCACATCCACTCTCCAAAAAACGGTTCCAGATCCTGGAAATGACACTTTGTGACACTCCAATGGCTTGCGCTTCTTCGGCTTGAGTTTGGTCCCCTTCTAACCTACCAACAATTCTCCAAGCTTCTGAATCTGTCAAATGACTTCGCTGAGACATCGTACTCATCGAAACAAAGCAATCACTGAATGCCGATCATCCTTGTCTTCATTCTCTTTTATCCAGTTGAAAGTCAAATTTCATTCGCTGCCGCTGAAGCGACGTTTTTGACGTCGAACTCAAAATTTGCATACTCCACAGTTTGAAAACCAGAAAAATTTGCATTTGTGATCCTCTTCTTCTATTTTCGGCAAAAAAAAATTCGTTTATATCTTTATTTTATATAAAACTTCAAATATCCTTTAATTGTTTTGAGCGGTGTAGTTTCTAAGTAAGAACATCTGCTAATTTAATGCATTTCCGAACAAAAACGAGTTAAAAAATGTGTCAGAAAGCAGCTCCTTTGGGTTTGAGAACAGCCTTAAATATTTGATACGCTTTTTTTTCTAGTTATCAATTTAAAATTGTATTGAATATATATCAAATGGTATGCATCTTTATTTTCAATAAAAGTTACAGAATTCCTGCTATACGAAGCGTAAAAATATGCATGTTTTCTATTTACTGACTTTCATAAGAGGAGAAAGAAATACATGAATACCTTATAAACGATTCGGGTACAACGGCCGTGTAGCGTAATCACTAGAGCGTGTTTCTCGTATGCGTAAGTACCCAGGTTCAAATCCTGTCGGCGGTAAGAAAGTTTATTCTGTGAAATCTGTACCATAACTTTCATGTGATTCTGTGTGCGTGATTAGTAAAAGTAATGCCCGTTACATGTGTCATGTAAATTTTTAAAAGATAATGTCCGTATTTATTATATAAAAAAAAAAAATACTTTTTTACATTACGTCGAATAATAATAACTTCGGATGTTTTTCATGCACATTAAGTGACCCTGAATCTCCCTAATTCCTCCGGTATTACTTCCTGAAATCTTCCTTAGAACAACCTGAGGAGGAACCTGAAGGAGGTCTTGGGGAGCTCCCGGGGATGCTATGAGGTGGACATTTTCGGTTCCTGAGGACCTCCTGGTGACAAATTTCTGCATCCTCAGGGATGCCTGGAGGATGAATGTCAATCTTCCTGGGGATGTCCTAGGGAAGCGCGTGTGCTATATGGGAAATAGAAGAATTAAAAACGATACGGAAGTGCGGATTTTACTTAAAGAATTCTAAAGGTGCGGGATTTTTTAAAAAATAGCAAATTAGTTGTAGTTTAAAAAGTAACTAATGGCCGCTAACACGACTGCATCTTCCGGAAGTATACAAATGAGAATGATCATAAAAGAACACTGACTATTCAATCAATCCTTTTACTCTAATAAATTATCAATTTGAAGTGTATAACTTGTTATTGCGAACCGGAGATCATCTTATACTGTAGACGCCTCTGTGGTCTTAATTTTTGGAAAGGCTTTATTGCCGCTCTGCTGGTCACGAATTTCAAATGCAACATTCGATCAATAACTTGTCCTACATTCCAAATTAATGATAAAGTCTAGAGCAATTAGTTTTTTTACAATCTTTCTAGATTGCATACTTCCGGAAAATGCGTTAGTGCCCTTTATCGGTGACTTTTTGAACTGTGGCTTATTTTTTGCTGATGAAAAGGGATAAAAAACGAAAAGAAATCCTGCATCATACCATTAATGCCATACCTGCATCATACCTTTTATTGAAAATCGCAGTTTTTTATCATTATTTTTTTCATGTGATATTCAAATATTTATAGGGGTTTCTGTCCTTCCTTTGTATGAAACCATTGATAAACTTATGCCCGAGTTTTAAGATATCCATAAATGTAGTTTAAATGACTATTTAGGAATGAAACAGTATACAATGGAATATTTTTTTTATTTTAAAAGTTAAAGTGAGAAAATCATTGAATACGGATAATAATAAAAATATTCCTTTGGATTGAGATTGAAATAGGGAAAAATAGCAAATATAAGTTTTAATAGTTACTGCACACTTATATATATAATATTTATCTCTAAAATCTAGTTGAAAACTAAAGAAATAGATTTTTTTATATCTCAAAAGTATGCAATATGCTTTAGGAAGGAAGAAATCGATTTCTCGATATCCCCAAAAGCGGCAATTAAGGCCTTTAAAGAACGATTTGAAAATATTCATTAAGCGGAAAATATTACAAAGCATAACTATTATTTTTTCTTTCGTGTTTTTTTTCTTTTGTGAAGAAGTTTGTTATGATAGTTTGTGTGGTCATGCTGGGATTTTACCATTTGTTATTTGATCGTACAATAGTCATATATATTTTTTGTTTATTTGGTATACTTTGAAGGGCGGTGGTAAATATTTATAACTCTTAATTTTAATTCCCCACTTCTGAAGTTGCACCAAATATTAAAAAAGAAATTTGTCTTTATAATGCACCTGAAAAAAAGCCTTTATTTATTTTCAAATCAATTTGTTCCTAAATTCTAATCGTAATAAATCATTTCGACATTTAAGCAACAAAATTATTTCTCCACTAAAACGGTTTAACCACATTATTACAAATTAAAAATTGATTGAAAGCAGTATTTTTGGAAGTTGTACTATGAGTGCAACACAGCATTTCATAAATTTGTTAGTTATTCAGATCTAGATGCTGATTTTTGATTTTGATAAAAAAATACTTTCTTGCTTTTTACTATAAAAAAAAATTCGTGAAACAAAACAGAAAATGTACTGGCAGCAAAATTGCTGTCTATTCTCCGTTTTTTCACAACTTTTCCATTTTGTTATTCTTCCGTTTTCAAAATTGAAATTTTTTGCTATTCAAAACGAGAAATTTCTGCTTTTAGAAATACCTGTGAGCAATAGCACACTATTTAAAAAAATCTAAATAATAATTATATATACTGATACATATTTACACGGAACAACTATTCGTATAAATATTCATAATTATCACACCCAATTTTTATTGTGTTGTCTTCCTCCGGATTCGATCTTCGGTACCCGCCATTAGAGGATGAATGCTCTGTCTCCTACAACAACTGGCCGATACTTGGTTATCTGCCAAAACTTCCATTACGAAAATTTAACTGAAATGTTTCCGTTTTCTCTGAACTGAAAAGGAACGTTTCCGTCTGTCTTTCTTGGAAGGAACATCTCTATTTTGAACATGCAACGAGTAAGGATAAAAAGAAAGTTTTATTGTGGGAAAAATTAAGATTTCCACTCAAAATACAATTTTTTGAGAAATTTCATTTTTATTAACTTTATGTAAATTTAAAAAGATAGAAATTTCACATAAAATCACACGTTTTTACAGTGTAGAATATCTTAAAAAGAGTAACTACTTTTTTACAGTGGGCCGAAAAAAAAATCTGACGATGGCTGTAACTTAATTTCTAATTAAAGAGAAAAAAAACGTACCGTTTTAACGTGTAAAGTTCATTGTAATTATATATAATTTTTTTGCTATGTGGGATAATCTAAAATGAATTTTTTAAAGTTCATTAGAATCACCATAATAGTCTTGAATATTTAAATTCAGTATGCAAAATAAGTAGCAATACAAATTTTAATCAATTATGAGTGATTGCATATTGAGATATAAGTTAATGAAAAACGAATCAATGTTAAAAGAAAACGATGGTTATTTAGACACATTGCAAACAATAACTTACATATTTCATGACTTTTAGTTTTATATGATACATTGTTAAAGACAAAACATGACGCGCAAGCATATTTTGAATTAATATTTTTTTAAATTATCGTTTCTTTGAAATATTACTAATTAATGCGAATATTAAAAATCATAACAAGTAATAATTTATTGGTAATACAAAAACCTCATTAAGCAAAATGCCACATGATTTAATCATGTACATCAATTACTTCAATTTAAACAAAAACAAAATAAAACAAATGTACAGCGATTTTGATATCGCTGAGCCACAGAGGCTTGTTACCTTCGCCGTAATATACTTTTTAATAGAACAATAATTTATATGAATGTTGGATATTTCCTGTTAACGCAGAAAACATAGTCTTATAGTTATATAGCTTATGACACTCTTGAAACAAAAGACAAAAATTTATGGTACTAATTTTTTTTAAATGATCTGACATTGTGCACGGCCAAAAACATTACCCACCTTTTCTGCGAGCAGACGGGTAAAAAAAAAAAGTTTGTAGTGACGATTAGAATACATATGACCAAATATCTTCAAAATTAGGACCTTGAATGGGAAGCTAACAGCCAGTATGAAACATCGGCAACTTCAAGTGATCATACTGTAGATTAAAGTTTATTAATAAATCCAAATCTACTACTCTGATTTCAATAGAACTAATTACACAGTCAAATCTGTTTTGAATTTGATAGTCAACAATAATATTTTTGTATTTAATAAACAAGTGTATAAACAAAGCAATGGCGGCTAGATAATATGATAATGGAAACTTTGAGACCGGGTCCAGATTGCTGATTCAGACATGTAGATAATGTTTTCATCATATGGAGGCATGGTACAAATGAGTTGTACTCTTTTCTAGATAAAGTTAATAGATCGATAAGGAAATTAAGTTTACACTCGAAATAAAGGAAGACCGAAAAATTGACCTTTTTAGATGTTCAATTAATCAGAAACATGGATAAGCAATGTCTGGATCGCACAGTTTTTTGAAAATTTTACCGATCAAATGTCACAATTCCTTTTAATTGTATTCCCCCTCTACGTTACAAATTAGCACTATTTTATTATTATGTAAAAAGAGCTTTTGAAGTTTGTTCAAGTCATATGCTTAAAGATGAATTAGATATAATCAGATATATTGCATTAGGGAACTCAATTCCATCCCGTTTTTTGGAAAAAAAATCATTTTTAGGTTTAAAATGCAAGATTATGGAAAACATGTAATTTTGGAAGGTTAATTACATCCCGAAACTTTTTGAGATTATGAGATATAACCTTTTGAAATATGATATAATGTTAATCGTGGTCCCTCCCCAAACCTTAAAAGATTTATTACATGTTAAAATAGATCAAGAGTTTATATAATACCTTTTAAGAAAGATAATAAAGAATTCCTTTATGTAGGAATGACAATAAGTTTCTTTGAAATATTATTAATTAAAGCGAATATTAAAAATCATAACAAGTAATAATTTATTGGTAATACAAGAAAATTATTATACGAAAATTTCGAGATAAACTAAAGGAGCATGAAGCAAATCTAAGATCAAACAGACCCCGTACAGCGTTAGCAAGATTGGCTCAAACCCAACCTATAGGAGTTGAATTTAATAAATCCAAAATTATTTTCCGTATAGATAATTACCAAGAAGCTATTATAAGAGAATCTCTTGAAATAATTTCAAGAGGTAAAACTGTTTGTAATGATATTTTATCATACAATATACATAGAATTTGGACTTGAATTGTTAAAAAATAGGTAAAGTTTGTTGTAGTAGCTTTTTCCTCGCCACCATCCTTTACTTTCCGTACCACCCTTCAACAATAATGGTTTCTCCCGGACAGGAGCTACCACTCGGTGACGTCACATTGTGAATAAAATGAGAATTTCTTCTATATAAGTGTTCTCGTCCCTTTATTTAAGGATACTTTCTCTTGCTACGAAAATAATTTAGAAATTGAATATAACAGATAGCACAAAATATCTAGCGAGTCATTGGCTGTCCCTATAACTATAAAGTACAGGTTTAGGGCTCGAATGTAAAACATTTTCTGGCTTTAACTTTTTATTAAAGTTGCCAGAAAAATATTTTTAAATTTAATATCCATTGTAAAAAATATTTTTCTGACAATTTTTCTAATGTTTTGTGACGCCACAGTGACATGTACTGCATGCCACGTATGCGTCACATCCCTACAAAACCAGCAGGATGAGGTTCCATTGTGATTTTTTTATCTCTGTAAATGAGAAGAAATATTTTTAACTGGGCCATCTTAATGCATGAGGGCCTGGGTCCGATTAAGTTTTGTGGGTCGCTTGCAAATTAACCTGTATTCACTTATTATTCACTATTCTGTTATATTCGGTATCATATATAAATCTACAGGAAAATTATCTCTAAATATATCAATTATAATTAATACTCATTTGGAAATTATGATACAAATTCTTTAGATGATTCAGAATGATAACAATAAAAATATCCATAAAGATAATTTAAGACAAATCTTCTTCAAACACAATACTTAAAACTGAAATGCTGTATGAAAATTAGATGAGATTTAGCGCTGAATATACAGCAGTATATAAAATAACGTTTCGAGCACTAGGAAATCTAATAAAATCGCAAACCGATTTCGGATGCATCGAGCTTAACAGCATGAATAGAAAATAATTTGCTGAAATTTGTTGAAAAGGTGACAAGCGGGCAATAAAATATGATTCACGAGACGATTTTGAAAAAAAAAAGGTGTCTAGCCTACCATGTACTTCCCGAGATATTTTTATACTAAATTAAGAGAGCTTTTCAGTTTCGTTTTTTCCTTATGAAAAATTCATAACAAGCTAAAATAACTGCAACAAATTTATTAACATAAATTATTGCTGCTATCGAAGTTGACAGATCAAAATCGAACTCTAGCAGGGAGATTTTTGGATGGTAAGGGATGTGGGGAGAAGTTTTCTAACAAACTGTGGCCATGATACAAGAAATAAAAAAACTTATACACAAAATATATATGATTCGTACTCCTTATTAGTTTAAATAACTTAGAATAAAAACATTTTATTATAAATCCCTTTTTTAAAACCATCAACAATAAAGGAAAAGTGCCAAAACTAAAGGTTGGTATCCCTCCTTTGCTTCTTTATCAGCGCCCGTGACTGCTACTAAAACAATGTCGAAATTTAATGCATTGTGCTTTCATTGAAAAAATAGCCTGGATTCATTATTTAAATGAAATTTAAATAATGGAAATTAAACTTTAATATCTAAGGTACGTCCAACTTTATGAAGAAGTGTGTTTAAATTACTACTTATTACATCATAATTTACTATTGTTATTCATGACAGTTTGTTTTATGTTTATTAAATGTTAGATTATGTGTCAAACAAAAAATAAAGAAGTTTTAATTTATTTTAAATGAAAAGATACATACAGAAACCTTTTGTCTACTATATATTTGTAGAAAATCGGAAAAAAATGTTATTTTAAGCCTTTTTTTATACGAACAAATCTGACATTTGTTCGTACCAGCATTTTGTAACGATGACATTGACGTTGTGACATTGACGATTGTAACGTTGACATTTGTAACTATTATGCATTTAGTCTTGTGACTTGATTTTATTCGAACCCGACTCGACCTTCTTGAGTTTGTTGGTTCTTTTCTGCAAGTCGGACTGGGATTAGAATCTTGGATCGAGCCAGATTTTTTCAAAAACGGTTCCGGGTTGGGTTCGTGCAAAACCTAGATACCCGATCCGATGCAAGACACTAATCCGAAGCCTACCTACAGCAAAAAAGAAATAAGAAAACGAAACCAACCGACAGTATAAGGTCGGTTCGGATTCTCATAAAATCTGGTCACCCAACCCGATGCAGAATTCTAATCCGAATAATGTATAAAGTTTTACAAATTGGACACTCTTTGACTTCACAAAGTGGTCAAAGTGTGACGCCACAGAAGGGCTTATCAACGACCATACCCACTTCACATCCACGTCACTGGTATTTCACATCGGCGTCACGTGACGACGGTCCACTATAATACAAGCTATACTATATACTATAGTATATACTATAGTATATACTATAATACTATAATACCAGCTGGCGCATCAATCCTCTTGTTGCCCACTTACTGATTGTTACTTATGAGTGTAGAAGCGTTTGAATGTTTATCGTGTTATAAAATACTTAAAAATGGGTGGTTGTAGGACAAAAATTTTTTCAACTAATCAAGGAATGGATTTAGGAAATTTAGATTGCACATAAATGAAGAAAGGCTGCATAAAGTGTCTATCAATATTTAGAAGAATCGATCGGAATTGAAGTATTTCGTGACATTCCGCCTACCTGATCGAATGTTAACGATAAACCGGTTCTTAGAAACAGATATATTTTGTACCAGACATTCCAAAAGTTAGGAAAAGCCTAACTGGAAAAGAGTCTTGCTAGAAAGTACCCCTTATTCTGTGGGTAGTAGATTTGGATGGTTGTTTATTAATAATAATTTAAATATTAATTTTTTACTGTTTAACAACAGTAAAAAATATGACAGGTTTTTATTCGAATTTTAAAAAATTTAAACTTTGTGCGCTGGCGGGGAGTGGTGGTAAAAAAAAAGACTGCTGAATGTTCGGAGGAGGAGAAGAATTTAGATGATTATATATTTATTATTTGAACAAAATAATAAAAAAATCAGAAAATTAAAAAAATGTTTTAAGTATTTAAAATATTGTTCACTGCGGGGAAAACGGGGGGGGGGGGGAGAAATTTTTTTGTCAGGGGGGGGGATTCATTATTTATTTATTGTTACTACGAAATTGCAAATATGGCAGAAAACAAATTAAAAATTAAAGAGTCTTGCTTAACAGTTTTAAACTTTGAGTGCTCGGTTCAGGGAAGGGTGTGTTAAAGGCGGAAACAGTAATTTCGGGGAGGGAGTTTAGATATTTGATTATTTATTGTAGCAATAATGTAAAAAATGAGCAGAAAATTTAAAAAAAAAGCAAAAAACATTTATAGATTTTTAATTTGTGTTCTTGGGTGGACGTGATTTTTTTGAGGGGGAGGGGGGGGCGGTATTAAAAAAGAAACGGAAATCAGTCGAAACGTCAGACGTTATCATTATTCCTTATTAAATTAAACATTTATTTATTTTTAAGGAAGAGTTATTTTGCATGCGATTAAATCGTAAAAAGTGGATATTTAACTTATAAAATGTATTCCTTAGAATATTACTTCGAAGATTAGCATTTTAGATGTTTTTTATTATATAACAATTTATATTACAACTTCACATCCAAGTAATAAAAAAATAGTTGTATACTGCATTTATGCATATATACCCAGAATTAATACAAATTTAATATTAGTGCAATTTATCTTGTCATTCTTCATCACTCATTCATGTAAAAGATATAAAAAAACATTAATTAGTAAAAATGAATTTTTTAAATTTTAATATGGCATTACATAAAAGTATAATTATGTGTAGAAAATTATGTGTAATGTTTGACCTTTTAATGTATGAAGCTAGTAAATGTCTTAGATATTTACCCTTATATTTTCGCAAGTCATTAATTAACTAAATTAACTCGCCACATTACGCGATAATACGCTAAGTCGTGTTTCCGGACATGAATGTCGCCAAACGTTTGAACAATTACATGGCGGCATGAGTTCGCCCCTAATACAGGAGTCAGAAAATCACAATGTGACGCCACGCAGCTATACGGCTGAATACTAGGCCTGCGCGCTGAAAAAAATGGCGGCTGCCGCAGGCGGAATCGTTTGTACAGTCCCTCGAACTTCAACACCAATAATATCTAAAAGTTATCTTTGACTTACTTGATCTTCGAAAAACGGGGAAAGGGATGACCACCTCAGGAAAACTTTTAGAAATTATTGGTGTGGAATTTCGAGGGACCGTTCAAACGCTGAAAAAAAAATCGGCCTGCGACAGCTGCCATTGTTGTCAGCGCTCAGGCTTAGTATTCAGGGGGCGGTGTATACGGGATAATAGTAGTTGGGAGCGGAATGACACCATGCCGCCAGTAGCGCACGAAATTTCATGAATCCAAAACAGATTAAATAACATACATAAATTTAATTGTAATCCAAGTTTAGTTATGTAAGTTATAGTGCGTTGAACACAGAGACGAGTAGTAGATAATGATACATAATAATTTAAATAATTGTTTAATATTTGGTACATAAAGTAGTGTAAATGAAACAGAAGGCTAGAAAGATAAATAGCTACCTCAACAAACAGACAGACAAACCAAAATCATAAGCATTTTTTAAGCGGTGCCGGGAAATGATGAAAATGTTATATATATATATATATATATATATATATATATATATATATAACATTTTCATCAGTTCCCGGCACCGCTTGAAAAATGCTTATGATTTTGGTTTGTATATATATATATATATATATATATATATATATAACATTTTCATCATTTCCCGGCACCGCTTGAAAAATGCTTATGATTTTGGATATATATATATATATATATATATTGCAGCAGTAAAAATTATTCTCATTCCCATTCAATTTTTTAATACAAAACCGCAAAATTTAAACTATTTTACAGGATTAATCAACTATTAGATTTTAGTTGCATTAGCTATCCAAATATAAGTTGTGAATGGTGATTTGTCTTGAAATAAAGTACTGTGGAATATAGGTTTTACATTTTAATATTTTAAATAAAAACATAATTATATTAAAAAATATATTTTTTATTAATTCACAAATGCAAAATAGTAAGAATCATAACTGTTTAAAAAACAAAAAGGGAAAAAACACCTTTAAAAAATTCCTGATAAATCTCAAACTTAGACTAAAGCAGAAAATGAATTAATGGAGTAATTTAGTTCAAAGTAGTTCAGCGGAAAATATTTTTACAAATATATAAAAAAAAGTTTAACAGAAACTAATTATAAGTGCAAAAGAATCCACAAGAGAGAAAAAAAAAATAAAGGTAAAATCTTCCACATAATTGCTGAAAAGAAGAGAAATATGTTTAATGATTCAAGGAGGGAGTTTTTCTTTAAAATGGAAGTTGTTAATTGAAAGCAAAATCTTTCTGAACAATGAAAACTCCAAATTTTTCTAAGAATGATCAAGGCAAAGTTACTAATAAAAAACTGCTTGCTTGAAATTATTAAGAGATTACAACTCAAAAGTAAAAGTTTTTTCGAATTAATTTTAATTCCAGTTTCAGTGAACAAAGCTTATTACAATAAACTTAATTACATAAAAAATGATAACAACAGGGATACAACTAATTTTATGAAAAAAAAATGTTGTTTTGATAACTTTTAGCTGCAAACACGCAGCCTTTTTTTAGGAACAGTTTTAGATAAGATAAGAAATTTTAGTTATTCAGATGACCTAAAACCTTTTCGTAAAAATTATGCGTTATACATTTTTACATAACCGTTTTTAAAAAGAAAAATAGGAAAAAAATCTTTATCTATTCAAACCTTTTGCAATGAAATTGGTATAAAATGTTCTCAGTTTACATTTAATGTGGTTCTAAAACTGAAAAATGAATGTTGCAAGGAAAATTATTCTCATTCCTGTGATATTTTTTTAATAATATACACACACTATTTAACCTGTTTTAAAAGATTAACCCGTGTATATAATTTGTAATCTATTTTATAAAAATTTGAATACATTTAACACTTTTCTGATTATTTAGGAAAGTTATTTACCAATCAATATATTTGCAGACATAAATATGCAAATATTGCTTAAACATTTATACCCCAAATTAGGAATTAAAACAAATATCCCAACAAAACTTTTTTATATTACGTTATAAATGTAGATTCGAAAATTTATACAATAATAATGTAAAATAAAAAAATCGTTATTTGGAGTTAATAAACTGAAGCGGTACATTTAAGTACCGTCGGGTCAATATAGATAAATATATTTCACATCTTTAAAAAATTGAAAATTGTACATTTCATTGCAATTTTTTGTAGCATTTATAACAAGATGGTGAAAATCAGAAAAACTAATTTTCTTTTCCTTTAAACGCGAAAACGCATTGAACATAAACTAGATTTTTATATTTAACGAAAATTACACATGCCTGCAAAATAATGCTTTTTATTTTTTTAATCCCATTTTAGGTGTTTCTAAAGTTTGTTCAAGTAATGAGTAAAAAATTGCCGAGCTTTTGCCTCTATAACGTGAGGTTTTTAAAGGGTTCTACCTACCAGAAAAATTTAAAAAAAAGGAAATTTTTTTTTCAAAATTAGTAATGTTGAATTATTAAAGAATATTCAGTTGCATTTTCTAGTCGATATGTTAAAAATTAAGAAAGTTACTCCCCTCGGAAAAGTGCTGTGTGGAGCTGATAAATTATATCGTGAATCTTTAAACAAGATTATACGAAAACTGTGTTTTAAAGTCGGTGATCACGATAACTAGAAAAAATCTCATCTTCTTCAAATTTTGACAAATTTTTAACAGCAATACTATCTAAAGGAAAAATTGTTCCTTTTGGTTATCTGATGATTTTTTTCCATTTTTTATAAACAAAGTTCATAATGTTTCGTAAAAATCTGTACCTTAATTTTTAACGGACGCCATTTTATTCAAAATTATTTTTTCAAAAAATCGAACAATTTATCTGTTTTTTGAAGTGTTCGGAGTAAAGACATTATGTTTTTTTTATAATTTCAAATAACGTTTGACAGAGTTACGGTGATCACCATCGAAAGCTAGCAGAAAGACACCATGGAAGCGGGTCTGCTTGGAACACTCAACTTCATTTCCTCGTAACAAATATCATTTTGTTTTCTTTAAAGTGTATTAAACAAAGTACAAAAAGAGTCTCTCAAATATCTTGTTTATTTTCCTGAAAAAATTTTCCAAAAATACACGTTTTTTCTACCTTACAGGTAGATATATCTCCTTAACCAAGTGAAGATGACAATCCAGGAAAATAATACAGCAGATTTAGTAAAGTAAAAAACGAAAATAGCGAAAAAATACTTGAAAATAATTATCTTACGTTTTTATTTATTAACATTTGTCATAGATTTCTTCCACTCGAGGAAAGATGCCCTGCTCCCTCTTTTATGCCTTGTGCACTGCATGAGACTGTTTCCTATGCAGCAACTTTTATTAGTCTGAATTATATTTAGTAGTATCTGATGTTTCTATGACAAAAATTATAATTAAATCATTTGTTAATCTTTATCATTTTATGACTAAATTTATAACATTCCCTCCAGCAGGAATTCTCAATTTGTGTCAAACATGTATGTGATGGACTTTTTTTAATATTGTCCCCAAAAATCAGCATAAAAATACATAAATGTATTCTTCATTAAAAAAAAAAAAAAAATACATTTCAGGCCTGTGTTATTCTCATAACATCGTCCTAAGCTGAAAGCAAATGCAGTCCTGACGGTACTTAAAAGTACTATTTTTAGAAACGCGTTAACATTAAAGTAAAAGTATTTTAATTTTTAATTCAAAAAATAATATTATTTCTCACACTTTAAAAAATAAGAAAATATTATATAATGTAACTGAGATAAAAATTAACGATCTTTTACTTATGAGTTCTAATTTCTTAATAATTTCAAGCAAGCAATTTTTATCTATTCCTCCCCTTATACATTTTAAATTAATTTGTTTTTATATTTTATAGAAAATTATATAAACGAGGCAAAATGGCTCCGTCATTCGGAAATTTTAAGGAAATTTTGCTTCCTCACTTCCTCTACATGCTGCCATTGTACACGATAACGGCTAATTGATAATTTGCGTGAAGTATTAACAACTGATCTTGCAGCGTACCGCTAGGATTGAATAATCAAATATTTTTTTTTAACAATAAGAAAGTATTGGTATTTTAACGTACATTTGGATCATAAAGCGTTACCTATAAATATTGAGATATTTCACAGCAGTGACCTAATAATTGCACATCATAAAATAAGAAGCTAGAATTAGATACATAGCCGTAAAAATATCTTTTTAAATGTTTTCTCCTTTGCAGAACTATTAATACTATCTATCGATGATAGCGTGCAGTATTAACCATTGATCCTGCAGCGTACCGTTAGAATTAAATAATCAAAATTTTTTTATAACAATATTATTGTGTTGGTACTTTAAAGTACCGCAATTGCCGCCGTATAATCCGCGTATCAATTAATTCTGTTTCAACCCAGAAATTTTATTTAATAATTGAAGTCAAATATTTACAGCGATCGAGTAAGTTACATATTATAAAATAAAATTTCTGGGTCGAAACATGATTGTTTGATCCGCGGATTATACGCCGGAGATTACGGTACCTTTGGAACATAAAGAGTCCAATGGTACAAATATGAAAGGACTGGATAAACAAATGAAGGACCGGACTAATTGTATGATAAACAAATTATAATACGTTGTTTTTCTAACTTTTAGAATCAATATACAGACTTTTCAATATACAGACTTTGTTATGTTTTAGTAATAGCTTTAGATAGGATAAAAAAATAATTTTAATTATTCAGATGACCTAAATCATTTTTCCTAAAAATTATGCATAATTTTTACAAAACCGCTTTTAAAACGAAAATTAATAACAAAGCTTTATTTATTCAAAAATTTTGCAATGAAATTTCTATAAAATAATCTCAGTGCACATTTAATTCAGTTGTTAAAACTGAAAAATGAATGTTATAATAGAAATTTGTAAATAAAAGCAAGCAATCCTAAACAAAAGTATTTTTATGCTTTCTTCGATTTTTTAAAGTGTATTTCTATTCTCTGTAGGACGAATCACATATCTGTAATTTAAGATTTCTCTGAGTTACGCAGAAAAAAATGTATAATATATTACAAAACTGTTTATCTAAACAAAAACTAGTATTTTCTTTATAGCTGCTTTGAAATCAGAAAACAACAGACATTTTATAATTGAAATCATAGCTTTCTGGTCTTAATGTTTTATTTATTTTCTATAAAGGCATCCTGTAGAGGAGGAGGGGGCGGGGCGGCAATGCCCTTAAAATTTCCGAATGACGGAATCATTCCGCCACGTTTATATATATATATTTAATATAAGAATAAATTAACAGGAATTTAAAATCTATAACTGAGGGATTATTAAGACATTACAACTCATAAGTAAACGTTTGTTAATTTTAATTTAAGTTTTAGTGAAAGAAGCTTATTACAATCAACTTCATAAAAAAAATGATAACATTTAGGAGAGAAAAAATTTCTGAGAAAATTATAGTACGCTGTTTTACTAACTTTTAGCTGTAAGAACACAGTCTTTCTTTTAAACCCTTGTTGTGCGTAACGGGCGCCATGGTGCCATTTCCTCCGCAGCTAGTATTATAACTTATAAAAAATAAAGTAAGTAAAATGAAAAACAATCACATTTTTACATGACTGTATTTGTCAGTTGATTAACTTATATACTTCATTATTTTTATCTGAATCTTACTGATAGATGAAGAAATTACACGAGTAGAAAAAATACGAATAGATTAAACAACACCACAACACCAGTTACTGGTTAAGGAATAGTTTTAGATATGATAAGAAATTTAATTTTAGTATTTACATGACCTAAAATCTTTTACTAAAAATATGCATTGCAAGTTTTTAAATAACGGCTTTTAAAACGGAAAAATAACTTTATTTATTAAAAATTTTTGAAATAAAATTGCTATAAAGTGCTCGGAGTATACCTGTGAGGCTAAAAATGAAGAAAAAATGTTATATTATTAAATTTTTAAAGAATTTATGCAGGTAATCTTTAGCATTTTTTAAAAATATTTCCTTCGGAATTTTCTTCTAGAATTTCTTTAATTCTCTTTAGAATGAATCACATTTTTCTTAAAAATACACGTTTCATTTAAACTTTCTAAAAGTTGCACAAGAAAGGAGAAATATATTATAAAAACTGTTTAACTCGAATAAAAGTACTATTTTTAATAGCTGTTTGGTAAAAATGAATAAAAAAGGACATTTTATACTTCAAATTTGCCGGTTAAAATGGGTGTTTTAAAGAGCCAGACTGGGGAGTTGGGTGAATAATGCTATTAAAATTTTTGAATGACGGAATCATTTCTCCTGCTTTATATAATTTTTTACAAAAAATAAATGAAATTCAAAATTTATAACGGAAGGGAAGATTTAAATGCCCTGTGTTTTTTCTGTAAAATCTCAAGTGGCTGATCGCTCTTCTTGAAAAGTTTTCACCTCTCCTCTAAAACTCGACATAGTTAATATATGAATATTTATATGCAATGGTTGCAGTATCATAGTTGAGATTTATTCCAACAGGGCGAAAAATGCGGGAACCAGGACTCGAACCTGAGCACTTTGGCTTGATGTGCCAACACTCTTTCTACTTAGCTATCCCAACGATATCTTGGATGGCATAATTCACTCTTATTTGTTGGACATGGTTGCGAACCGCAACTCTAATTTAATTCATCCGAGCTAATCATTAGTCATAGAAGGTGCTGGGTTTTTATCAAGGTTCGTGTTTGGCTAATCATAGTAGTCCAACTTAGCCCATTTTAATTTGGAGATGAAAACCAGATTGTCCCTTGCACCATATATCCTCTTAAACCCTTAATTACTGTCACAAAAATTATCCCATAGTTACTGTGATCGTTCTATGAGACCACTTGTTCGAAAGATAAATATAATGCTGGATTAACTAATAACATACTGTTTCTGTACAGGATTATTATAATTAATGTTCAACTATTCAGATGTCTCTAGCGATAGTAATAGAGCTCGAAACGAAACAAAATTACACTAGTATTAATAGTTAAACTGAATGTTACAAGAAAAACGTTGAATATTAAAAAAAAAATGGTTTGTGAGACAGCTAGCTGCAGTTAAAGGTTAATCACTACAAAACGAATCAACCATCGGTCATTTACAAAAGACTTGATTACAGAAATGACTTGTTATCAATAGATATTTTTAACACATAACGTGCCAAGTTGCAGTCCCAAATAAAAAATTAATCCGAAAATTTATTTCAAAATATATGACAAAATTGGAGAAACATATATTAAACCTCAAAACTAAATTTGAAAATTATACATATGCATGACTTCATGTTTATAAACAATTAGGTAACAGTACATCAAGATACAGCATAAAAATGATAAGCAAGACGTTTAGCTACACAGGGATTATAAAGCAATATTAAATCATTTAAAAAATGTATAACAAGCAAATGAAAGTGAAAAACATTAAATGTCAATAAAACAATAAACGTATTCTTTAACATTTTGAATCGAGAATTCCATTTATAATAATTTTACATTTCTCTGTCTCTGGTAGCAATAAGTTAATTCCTATTTTTATTTTATTTATATTTGAAAACAAAACTATGTATGAGAATTCAGATTCGAATTCTATTTAATAATATTTCAACCTCCTTTCCTTTGAATCTTCAACAAGCTAATAATATATATTATTATTTTGTTCCTCTGTGAAAACAACTGTTAAAAATGTTAGCTAGCGTCATTTCAGCTTCGAGAGTTTCATTGTTATTTTCCGCAACTTTTATTGATAACAATTTATTTTTCTGCGTGATGAGATGGGAAATTCGTGTTTGTTGCTTTTTTTTTAAGCTTTTACTTTTGCTTCAGTGTAAAAGATTGCTTTTCCTCATACTCGTTTTTCACAAGTGTTTTTTTTTTCTATTTTTTTTAACGTTACAAATAACCGTATTAAAAATTTTCCAAAGTTATGTCAAATTATCACTTTTAAAAATAAAACTTTCGAAATAATCTTAGGGTCATATTACGATCGGAATTATTCAAACTATTCTCTGTATTTCTGCGTGAATATTTTTCTAGTTAATTTGTTACATTTTTATGCTGTAAGATTTGTTCAATACAATAAACCTTGTCAGATTGATAAACGAAATGAAATGAAAATTATTTTTTATACGATACAGGTGATTAAATGCACGTTAAATAATAAAAGTTATTTTTTTTAATTTTCATTGTTTTCATGTTCGGCACGTTTCGAGAAAAACCTTTTTAATTTACGTATTATTATTTTTATTTTACAAACAATATTACCTTTTGAAATAGATACTTTTCATTATGTTTTAAAAATCAATGTTACGATATAAATTATTATTAAGTTTTGCCTTTATAGAGGTTATATTGAATAGTTTTTGTTAAAATAATGTAGGTAGAATTAATTAACAGAATACAGAAAGGCCCACGAATGTATACGCATATTCACACTGTGCATATCACTCTAAAAACCCAATCTTTGTACTTTTACAACAAGTGAAATTAATCTTAGGAATTATTATTTTCCGATTTCCAATGAAGGAGACTATTCAACTATTTTGTCTATTTATTTTACATGTTTGTCCGCGCGTAATTTTTGAGCGAACTCTCCAATTTTCAAAATTCTTATTCTTGTTTGAAAGGTCCCTTTCAGTTTTACTGGAATTCAAAAATTGTATATTTGCCTGTCTATTTGTTTTCTTGCCTTTTTCATATACTTTATAGGCTTCAACGTTTATAAAATTCGGCCAAGCATAATTTAATTTCAATATATTGCTACGTTACACGGTAATAATTTCATTTTTAAAAAACAGTTGTAGTATCCTGCATACATTGTTTTTGCAGGGACACGTCAAGCATTTTAATATAAAATCGTTTGTTTTCAACGTCGAAATGAGGATTTTTGCAACGCTGGTGTTTATAGTGAATGTGAATAATAATAAAGAATGGGCACAAAAACTCTCTACCGTGTCAAGCCAGTCACGTTGAAGTACGTCAACTAGCGTGCAAAAAGTAAATATAAGTGAAATAAGGTAAGAAACAATTCGTTGAAGTTTTATTTTTCTAAAAATGTGACTTTTTAAATTTTTACATCAATCTAGATAACAATACGACAACCTTTTTTTCTTTTCTAAACACTACATTGCGATTTTCTCATTGTTACAGTATTTTAAACACATAGACCGAAAACGTTTTTGATCGATATGCATTACTATTAGTTAGGAAAAATACATAACACAATAACATTAATTATGAAAGACGAACATTTTGTTTTCATACTACTAAGGCTGAAACACTTTTGATAATTACTTTATTGATGAGCAATACTATATGAGAAAACATTAAAATCTCCCGCGGCTACCTAATTTTATTTTTTAAAAATCAATTATTTTCGGTTTACTGTTATTCCTGAAGAATAGGGCACTCGCTCTATCACTAGTCATGGAAGATGCTGGGTTTTTATCAAAGTTCGTGTTTGGATAATCATAATAGTAATTTAGCCCATTTTAATTTGCAGATGATAACCAGATTGTCTCTTGCGCCATATTTCACTTTAACCCTTAACTGGTGTCACAAAAATATCTGCACAGCAACTGTGACTGTTCCCTGAGACCGATTGATCAAAAGATAAATAAAATGCTCGCTTAACTGATATACCATTTCTGCACGAAACAGTTCAACATACACGGCCTGTATCCAGAAACTGCCATTTCCGCTGAATTGTTACACAAACTGCATTCTGTTTATTCTAATTACAAAGCTTTCAATGTTTTATTGTCCATTCCTTACCTACCTTTCTTCGATAAATACCACTTAGCTCCACAATAGGACGGAGGGCTAATTTACTATTATGTTACATAGAGTCCAGCGGTCAGTCTATGAATACAATGCCATAGAATTTTGGAGGAATATTTTTGGCAAAACACAGATTTCCTCCCATAGAGTAGTATGAGGTAGATATTTTCAAATGGGTGTTTCTTTTAAAAATATGACGAAGTTGCTGCAATATTCAGTGATATATATATTTTATTGAAAAACTACACATTTTATTTAATTTCATCACAAATATTTAATTTGATATTACTTTAAAATAAAATTTTATGTAAGCTCATCAAAAAGATGAATATTTCGCACAAAAATATGAAAAAGGTATAGAAAAAAAGTATACGGAAAAGTTTGAAAAAATGCTTCTAATGTTAAGAAAAGTGCAAGATTCATTACTTGCACGCATTCAAAGTGTGATGTGTTTGCAGCAGAAAGTGCACTGGTTAATTAGCTCTCCGTTCTATTATGGAGCTTAGTGATAAAAACCAGCATTTAATATTTTCATTAGGAACAATTCGATAATTGGTATGCCTAGGTATTGTGATGCAGAATAATGCATACATTTTTGGGACTCTCTATATTAACATACTTCTTTTCACTTTTAGAAAAAGGAAAATTTTATGAATCTAGGCAAATTTGGTGAACTGCATGATGTCAGTATATGGTTGTAAAATACTTTATAAATAGGGTCAATGCCAATATGTAGAATAATCATTAAATAGAATATTGCAATAAATGAAAAAAATCAGAAAGAATAAACTAATGAATATTTTCCTATAGCACCAAACTCTCAATCGTACATGGGAACTTATTTTACTCTATTTATGTAACAGACTTCCAGATGCAATAATTCTCAAAACTGTAGTAAATATGCAGATATGCGATAAAAATGCATGCGTAAAAACCATAACACATCAATCATTCACAGAGAGCAAATATCGAAATATATATTATCTTTTTGAATATGTAACAAGTAAGTTTTAGGCAAAAAATTAAAGCGATTTACAGGGTTTTTTTTAAATTCTAGTAGACAATCATATAGTAAAAGTTTTAACATTTTTCTGTTAAAAACAACTATATAGATATGATGACTATTTTTATCACAAAACCTTACTTGGTGTACTAGAATTGTAATATAAAATGTTACATTCAATCCATTCAGTAATAATTTAATATATTGCTGACATACATACATAAATTACTACCGAAAATAGGATCTCGGTCTTTTGAATTCTTTCAAAAAAATATAATTTCAGACATTCTTCAAAATACCATTTAAGGCATAGTACCATTTAAGGCATATCAAACAACTATATAGATATGATGACTGTTTTTATCATAAAACCTTACTTGGTGTACTAGAATTGTAATATAAAATGTTACATTCAATCCGTTCAGTAATAGTTTAATATATTGCTGACATACATACATAAATTACTACCGAAAATAGGATCTCGGTCTTTTGAATTGTTTCAAAAAATATAATTTCAGACATTCTTCAAAATACCATTTAAGGCATAGTTTTCTTACTTTTATATGAAGGCTAAAGTGTAAGTCATAGTAAATATGTTTTCTTCTGAAATGTGCCCGTGACACAAAATTGTAATATCTAAATGGAACAAGGTAGTGTACGTAATTATTAGAGCGGGGAGTAATACGACTTATATTAAGCATGAAGTGTGTATGTACATTGTACACTCCTGAAAAAAAACGCACCATCCAGTATTATCTCTGTCGCAAATCATCCTATAAAAATGTGACTGACGAACGATTGGTAAGAATGTATAATAAATAATGCTATACTTAAATTTTACCTTGAAAGCCAGCTACATATAGCAGTTATACTAAACTTGAAAAAATTTAATCCGAATACCTAATTTTGATATCATCTTTGGTTTCTTTAGTAAATGCTTATTTCATTCGGATACCAAACGGAAAGTCATTTTATCAAGTAGTTTAGGAAGTATGCAGGTATAGCTTTGGAACTCTTAATATTAAATTCATTTTTAATCGTTGTAAAACGGTTTGCAATGTGGGTAGAGCTTAAGTATAACTGAAAAATTACTTGACGTAATGAATTTATAGGTTACAATTCATATTGTTTTGAAAATTAATTTCTAAAAAAGTGTATATTTTAAAATCAATTTAGAAAAATATATCAATTGTAACATATTATATTTTAACAGAAATCGATTGCTAGAAGCTTGAAATTTAAGAATCCAAAGTTACAGCCCACTCCGCCAAGTAGGTGTTGAGTTTATGCTTCAAAAACTACTCGCATTGATATGTTGTCAAAAGATGAAAAGTGAATTTAACATTAGGAGTTCAAAACTTTAATACTGCATAATTCTGAAACTACTCGTTTGGTATGAGAATATAAAATGTACCGAATAATCCAAATATGGTGTCAAAATTGTGTGTTAGTATTAGAAATTTTTCAACTTAGTCAACTTCTAAATCTAGGGTGGCCTTAAGCCAGATTTATGTATAAGAATAATTAGTAGACGTTTTAGTAATAGATTGGTACCAGTCAAATTTTATAGGTTGGTATAGGGTGTAGACTTTTTTCCAGTACTGTACATGTGAGCATTAGAGCCATTTTATATGGGTTTATTGTAAGAAGAAAAATATAATAAAAAACGTCATAATATGTATATGTATAGTTACGTTATCTGTTAATGATCCATCAAATTAGTCTCAAAGACTTCCAAAGAATATTGTCAAAGATCTGGGATCTGTTGAATACCATCCTTTTCACCAGGTTTTATTTGATATAAGCGCTGTTTCACGGCATTGAAAAAGTCTTCCGAAAAATGAGCATTTAAAAAATTCAAGCAATTATAAAACATGCTGTTCACCATTATACTGATCCAAATAAATGGTAAGATTTTCTTAAGCTTAAGACTCCTGTTCTGAAGTTCTACTAGATGAGCAAGAGCATGGCTGTCACTACTCTTTTTAAAAAATACCCTTTTCTTTGTTAAATTTTAATATTCCTTAAAAAAAGTAACATCATGCATGTGCACCACTATTACTTTCTCTATTTGATTTCTTGATAATAAGAATTTTCTCATATGCCTTAACCTTACTTTTGAAAGCGGTGCAAAACTGAAGTAAAAGTTGAGATTATGCAACTTGAAAAAAGAAAATAACACAAGGTATGGGTATACTTAGGGGTCTTCAACCTGTAGCCCACGGGCCACCAAGTTAGCACTATTAGAAAAAAATCCTGTAAAGTACACCAAATTTGCAATTAAATAAATCGAAGATTGCCTTTTGGAATCTACTGTGGTAAACGACTTTCAGACAAAAAGGCTTAAGATCCTTATGCATAATCAAGCCAGAATTATGCATTAATTGTATTGATTCGTAAAATAAATTAAACAAAATTTCTCTTACATAAGGTTTAAAAGTCAAGAGCATAGTTTGAACTTGTATTATTATATAAAATTTGAATTATCATGTCATATTATTTTTGAGAAAACTTCATCGTAATAACTAATTTTGTTTATTTTTTAATGATTTTCAGTCAAAGAACTATATTAAAAAATATATCCATATAAATGTGGATTTATATTGTTGTGGTATATCAAAAAGTCTAAAAATGTTAAACTACCGATTAAACAAAACGAAATAATTTTATTTCTGGTTTAAAGCTTCTGCTATTATCTTTAACATAGTGTCATTGGTTTGACATATAATCGTCAAAAGTGATTTGTCTCCCTTAAAAAATAAAATAAGCAGAATAAACTTTCATGTAAATGACAAATTTCATAAAAACAAATCTTGTTTCCAATTTTGATTTTTCTTCTGCAAAATGAAATTTTTGTGAATATCTGTTAGTTATTTGATTACACTGATTAACAAATCTTAACGAATTTTCTGTTCCTCTATATACATTGGGTGTTTCTTATTGATTTCAAGGTACTGAAAAAGTATATGTTTGTAAAAATTTTCGATCACACTCTAATTTTAAGGAATTTTATTTGTACGTTTTATACATAAAATAGGCTATCGTATAGCAGTATAATTTGTCTTTCGGCGCGAGCGTACTGATATTTATTTGCTGTTTAGGTCTTTTTACATATATTTTGTTTATAATTATCCTTCTTTCCTCTAAAATGTGTGAAAAATGTCTAGAGGTTGTGTTAATGAACCTGATTCTTTTTGCTATGTGTGCGGGGAGCTAACTTTGAAAAAGCATCAATGCGCTTTTACGCAGCTAATAAAGACTGCCTATCACATGTACTTTGGATGTAAAATAGGCGAACAAGATAAGAAATGGACACTTCATTCTTATTGTACATGATGTGCTCAAAACCTCCGGGCGTGGGTGAAAGGTACAAAAATGAGTATGCTATTTGCTATACCCATGATATGGCGCGAACCGAAGAATCATACAAATGACTTCTACTTTTGTATTAAAAAAATAAAGGATTCTCTGCAAAAAGGAAACATAAAATTAAGTACCTGAACTTACGTTGAGCAATGCAACCAGTATTTCATAATGATTAATTACCAATACGGAAAATCGGAAGAATTTTACATATGACGGTGCAGCAGTAAAAATGGAAACTGATGAAGTTGAAAGTTCCTCTACTTCATTTGATATAAACTATTCCCCTGACATACATGAAGAACCTCATCTAATTACTCAAGAAGAATTAAATGATCTTGCCAGAGACTTAAATTTATCAAAAAAATTCTTAGAATTACTTGGATCAAGATTGTAAGGTTGGAATCTCCTCCAAAAGAACACTAACATATCTATTTACCGAGATCGACATAAGAAATATTCGTTTTTTTTCCGCAAAAGGTGATTTATGCTATTGTAATCATATAAGTGGTTTAATGTCTGCTTTAAATTGTCACTATAACTCGGAAAAATGGCGATTGTTCATTGATGGTTCAAAAACCAGCTTGAAGGCTGTACTACAACATAATGGAAATGTCCTGCCGTCTGTTCCAATAGCATATTCTTGCATAATGAAATAATTTTATGAAAATATGAAGTTAATGTTTCATGCAATTCATTACTTACATCATAAAGGAACATATATGGAGATTTTAAAGTAATTGCCATTCTCATTGGTATGCAACTAGGTTATTCAAACTACTGATGTTTCCTATACGAGTGGGACAGCAGAGCAAAACATGAGCATTATATCAAAAATAAGTGGCCAGCGCACAAACAATATATTGGAGGGGGAAAAAATATCAAAAAAAGTTCCTCTAATTGATAAAAAGAATTATTCTCCCACCTTAACACATAAAGTTGGGATTGATGAAGAATTTCATTAAAGCAATGAAAAAAAAAGGGGGTAGATTTCAATATCTGCAAGAACAATTTTTATCGCTAAGCTACACAAAAATTAAGGAGGGTATGTTTGTTGGCCCACAAATTAGGCACTTTATGAAGGACAAAAAATTTGAAGATACATTAAGTGATTTAGAAAAAGCAGCATGGATTAATTTTTAAAATGTTGTGACACATTTCTTAGGAAAGAATCGAGTTCTAACTACGAAAAATTAATTAAAGGCATGTTAAAAAGTTATAAAAATTTAGGATGTTTAATATCATTGAAAATGAACTTTTTAGCATCTCATTTAATTTTTTCCCCTGAAAGTATGGGACCTGTGATCGACGAGCATGGAAAGCGCTTCCACCAGGATATTTCTGCAATAGAAACACGATATGAAGGCAAGTGGACCCCTAATATGCTCGGAGATTACTGTTGGAACCTTATTAGAGAAGTTAGTGATTGTGTATATAAGAAGGCATTCAAGTTAAGACATTTACTGCTACATAATATATGAAATTTGAGAATTTTCTGACGAATATCATTTCTTTTAACAAAAATTATCGTACATTTTCAGTGTTTTCAATATTAGTTTTATGCTTTATAAGTGTTTATTTAACCATTTATTATTACTAAAATACAAAATGACAAAATTTATAAGGTACATGTATTGAATAAATACAACAAAATTAAGATTTTCAAGATTTTGAATTTTTTAAAAATCTGAGGGTAATGGAATATTTTTAATGTACTATTCTTTTTCAACATCCCTAAAATATAAAAGTCACCACTTACTTAATGAGGAACAGTAACCTTGTTAATCAGTGTTATTAGTACATCTGTGCATGGCGTAAACTTCTAGGGTTTTTCCTAGATATTTTAAAAACCATTCATTAATATTTCTTTTTGGATATAAATGCTAATATACATGAAATACAAAATCTAGTGAGAATTTTCATACCCGAACATAAAAGAAAAGTGCGATAATTATAAATCTTCATGAGTCAATAGTCAGGCTTTTATTAATAAAAAAAATAATATGTAATATTCTTTCTACTTAAACATTATTCAACAGACAGATATTTTCTTTTCTGAATGAATGCAGAGGACAATAATGCAAAAATACATCACAAGAACGATTTTCAATATTTTTTCTACATAATGAATGAATATTGCAAGTACTTTTTAATGAGTTCATAGTTTATCAATAAATAAATAAATAACAGATTTCTTTTTTGTTACTAAACGAGACTAAAAATTATAATCTTTTCGATAAAGAACTGTGCATGTAATTTAATATACACGCATGCATATGTAGCTTTGTATTTTTTTTTTAGAAAAATATTTAGAGAAAAAGTCTATCTGTTTTAATGAATGAGCTCAGAATATATACAGGGTGTCCATAAATTAATGTTGGGGTTTCCTTACCTCATAATTTTAAGTACAACATAAAAAGGTTTTTAATTACACAAACACAGTTTCATATGCATAAAGTTGCCACTCAAAACGTTATTAATCAAATAACGATTATAATTAGACTATAATTAATATTAACATTTTATCATATTTATCAGAAATTTACCAATGAATTATGAGCACAAAGTTAGTTAGATAAATATTACATAATTCCTTAATAAAGTTTTGATAAATTTGATAAAATTGCAATATTAATAATTATTTAATTGCAATCGTTATTTGTTTAATATCGTTTTGAGTTGCAAATTTACGCATATGTAACTTTGTTTCTGTTATTAAAAAACTTTTTGAGTTGTAATTTAAGAATATGTAATAATATTTTTCGTTATGTTCTTAAATTAAAAGTTATGAGGTAAGGAAACACCGACAATAATTTACGAACACCTTGTATTTTAGGATCTTGCATGATTTACTAATAATATTTATCGGCCATAACTTCCAAACAAGAGCACGTATGTTAACACTTTAGTCTCCACATAGGATCTACAGAAAATATTTCATTTTATCAATTGTTTGTAGTTATTTAGCCTCTAAATAGGACAAATATATGCAATTTTTAATTTTAATGGAAAAAAAATTCAAACACATATTGAACATATCAAAGTATTTTTGTTGTTTATTGGTTTTGCAATTGTTTGTGACATAGATCTTTTTGAAGTATATTCTTTTATTTGCACTTTGCAAACATGCTAAAATATCAGTAAATGGCTATCAATTTAAGTTAATGTGAGTTCTACTGATCTCAGCAGTTGAATATCAAATAAGAATATTAGAAAAATATTTTTTAACGACAATTGCAAAGTGTCATAACATTTATCCGTGAAAAAATTCCTCATCAGTTAGTGTAGACAAAGATGATAGGGAACTAGATGGATTCTCCAAAACATGGCCATTACATTCTAAAACACTCATACAAATGATAATGTATTTGACAAGGAACGGTTTGACGATGATGTATGAATCCCAAGAACTTATCTGATATGTCTGGTGACTTGCGGATATGGAAATGATATGTTAGCAAACAATATGTAATGTAGTGGATATAAGTCATTAAATGACGAAGACACAGAGGAAAGAAGTTGATATAAATACTTTGAAAAGATATTATGCGAATGGGCCCTGATTTGAAGAAAAGAAATTGGTAAATTTGTGCAATAAAGATTATGGCGATGTAATAGAGTATTTACATTTAATCGATTGTTTTGTGTTTTCTTATTTCTAGGCTTTTGATTTTCTTATTGTTACTTGTACGTATCGAACTTCATGTTAATGTACTAATTCATGTATGCTGATAATAAATATGTTAAATGGAAAATTAATTTAAAATTTTGAAAGTTTATTAAAAATATTTTAGTTAATAATGCTGACTTAAATAAGAAAATATTTTTCGATAAAAGACAAAGTTTGGTGAAATATTTAAATTTTATTTTTTGAATTCAAATTCCAAATTTATGCCATGACGGTGTTACATGAAAAAAATCAATGCAACAGAGATACTTGTTAAATTCTTGGCATTAAATTCAAATTATTTCATATATAAAATTAATGAAACACATTGCTGTATTATATTCCACAATGCTTTTTCTTCGCGTTCCTAAATAAACTTTTCTCTGTAAACAAAACCATGATTTACATGATGTTTTCCAATGCTTTTTTTTACATATTTTAATAAAATAACTATAAATGTAAATAAGAAAATGTAGTAATAAATGTTTCGGTATAATCATACACGAAGCGACCCCTCAGAGTTATTACAAACAAGAGAAAAGAAAATATGCGAATTTTAAATCTACAGTTTATAATAAAAAAGAGTGATTTTTTTTTGTTTACTGTTAATAATATGAATATGTTCCCACCATATTCTTGAATAAGAATATAAAAAATGCGTATAATTATCTATTTTTCTAAACCGAAAATTATTTCCGATGACAAAATATTTTCCTTAAATTACTTATGGCAAAAAGAACATTACAGTAATGATTCCAAATTCGAAAGTAGAAACAAAATAGTAACAACTGAAATTCAATCTAATAAATTATATTTGAAATTTTGAAAAAAGGCATAACTAAAGTATTATTTTTAATACAGTTTCAATTCGTAACATGAATTAAATGAACAGGAATTGTTTTGCTTTTCAATGTAATTAGTAAATAGGTTCGAGTATGGGTGCAGTGTTTTTGAAATGCATAATACTTTGATTCAAAAATAATTCCAAACAACAGATTCCAAATATCTGCAAGTAAAACTTGCCTTGAACGTTATCTGTCGAATCTACATTCATCATGCATGCACCCATCTCACTACTTATTATCATTAAATGTTGATACAAAAACACAATTCTTAGAAACTACATAGTTTATAAACATTATCACTATCACATTGCTAGATTTTTTAAGCTTTCATATGCGATTAAGAAAGTGTTATTTTCCAAGCCAGCTACATTTTATTTTTGACATTGTTCACAGTATTGTTGGTAGTTTCAACCTCACAGTTGGAAAACATAATCAATGAGATATTACTTTTAATGTATTATTTTTTATATATATGTGAATATGTTTTCATCCACTAGTGATCAAATATATGACAATGTAAAAAATTACACGTAGGAAAACAGCCGTTTAAATGTAATTTCTACAGCAAACTGTCCAGTGATTCATCTCTGTCTGTGGAAAACGATTACTTAATCATATTATGAAGCGCTGTCATTGGTTATTCCACAGATAAAATTACGTTTAATTTACCAGATTTGTGAAAAATTGCTAAAGGATAAATTTTTTTATCACTGCTCGAAGGGAATTTTTGTAAATAATGGTGATTCTACTGCGGTCTAGATGTAGGGAATAACATAAATAATTTTTAAAGATTTCGTTCGATCAATGCACCCTGTTTGGATACTGCTGTAAGCAAACCGTGTCTATTATTTGCAGTCTTCATGGTAAACAACACAATCTTACTTACGTTTAAGGCAGGCCGCTTACTGAGGCGACACAAGCAACATGATATGCGTCTTAGGAGAAAAAACGGGTTTTAAACAGTTTTCTTCTTTGTTTTAAATATGTTTTTTCTCCTAAGACACGCTTTATGTTGTTTGTATCGCCTCAGTGTGCGGCATGACTTAGAGTGGCATCGCGTCCACAGTGTTGTGTGGTTGTAACATTGCCATGGCAAACGCCATCACACTGGTCCACAGTACCAGGACAGCCCTGGAGTTCATATGTAACATCTTTTAGTGTTACATCTCAGATATCATTTTCCGTAACACACAGGAATATTGTCACAGAGCTGCTTTCCACACATTGGCACATTTCGCATGCACATGAAGATCGCCTGTCAGATCGCCAGAATTGTGACCTATAGAGCTTATATATGACTTCCTCGAATGCGAAACTAGAAGGCATAACTGTTTGATCAAACTAAAGAAGCACCTATAGCAATTTACGAGTGAGATGCCATAGGAGACATGTGTGACGCTTCGTCGTATCTCATCGTGTATTCATGCTTGATGTGGCTAAAAGGAAATAAGAAAATCACAGAAGCCAACTTAAGAAAATTCCAACCATTAAATTCTAATAGTAATTTTTGCCTTATTTATTTGCCGAAAAGGCAAAAATAACTTTTAAAAAATAGTGGTAAGAAAAAAGCGTAAAAGTTGGCAGCTATGAAACGTACATTTTTTTATAGTTTTTTCCTTTAACAAACGATATTTTTCCTTTTACTTTGTAATTACTTATTCGACGTTGTAATCACGAATGTAAAATTTCGTTTGATTTAACAACTTTTTTAGTGTACTGAATTTTCCGGCAATAGCTAATAATGTCTGCCTTTATGCATTATAATTATATTTGTTAAAAGATGCATTTTCACGGTTAAAAATTTTAATGCAATTTCTCATTCTATTTTTTATTACACTGCTCAAAACAATTAAAGGATATTGCAGTTTTAGGTGGATTTTGTATCTGGGAAACTTTTTAGCTGATTGATACATGGTCGACAGACATAGTAGGTTATATGAGAATAAATTACACATGTTTGACAGAAAAAAATGTATTTTATTGCGCATTTGTGTACAAAAGGAAAAAACACAATTTGTGCATATGAGAAAAAAATAATAAGAAAAGGTGTTTTCTTCAAAGAAATTCATTTTCAGTAGGGGGTATGGTTTCCACGGGCGGCCAGCAACGTTGAACACCTTTGAGGCATGGACTCAATGAGGCTATTAATGACTAGTTGGGGTATTCTGCCCCACTCTTCCAGAAGAGCTCTTTCCAGTTCTTGGAGAGTTTGTGGGGGTTGTTGGCGGTCAGAAACTCGTCTTCCTAGAGCGTCCCAAACGTGCTCGATTGGATTCATGTCTGGAGAACACGCTGGCCATTCCATTCGAACGATTCCTTCCTCGAAAAGGAAATCCTCCACCAGGTTTGCACGATGTGGCCTGCAGTTATCGTGCATTAAAATGAAGTTATCTCCGATTGCTGCAGCGTAAGGGACTACAATAGGTCTGAGGATCTCATCCCTATATCGGCGACCAGCCAGAGCTCCATCTCGAATGATGTAGAGGTCAGTGCGCCCGTCAATGGAGATGCCACCATACACCAACACTCCTCCATCGCCAAATCTGACACTTTCATGCACCAACGCAGGATTATTCCTACTGCCACGGTCCCTCCAGATGAAAATACGCCTATTATCCGGATGCACAGAAAAACGGGACTCGTCAGAAAACAGAATATTGCTCCATTCATTTCTCCTCCAGTTGACATGCTCGGTTGCCCACTCCCTGCGGTCGCGACGATGCCTTCATGTTAATCTAACACATACCATCGGTCGGCGAGCATACAGACCTACAGCATGGAGCCGGTTTCGGACAGTCTGAGTTGAAATCGTGGTGCCTGTAGCCGAGCGAAGGTGTTGTTGGAGAAGAGTAGCGTTCATGTTTCGGTGTCTCCGAGCTGTTAACGCTAAATACCGATCTTCATTGGGCGTTGTTGCCCGTCTACGACCTTGCTCTGGTCTTCGGCCTGCACATCCACTCTCCAAAAAACGGTTCCAGATCCTGGAAATGACACTTTGTGACACTCCAATGGCTTGCGCTACTTCGGCTTGAGTTTGGCCCCCTTCTAACCTAGCAACAATTCTCCAAGCTTCTGAATCTGTCAAATGACTTCGCTGAGACATCGTACTCATCGAAACAAAGCAATCACTGAATGCCGATCATCCTTGTCTTCATTCTCTTTTATCCAGTTGAAAGTCAAATTTCATTCGCTGCCGCTGAAGCGACGTTTTTGACGTCGAACTCAAAATTTGCATACTCCACAGTTTGAAAACCAGAAAAATTTGCATTTGTGATTCTCTTCTTCTATTTTCGGCAAAAAAAATTTCGTTTATATCTTTATTTTATATAAAACATCAAACATCCTTTAATTGTTTTGAGCAGTGTATTAACATACACTGGATAAGAGGGCAGCGGCAATGAAATAAAGCAGTAGACTATAAAAGCAATACTGTTTTCCTTTATCTTATTTTTTTTATAAGAACTTTATTTCTATTGTATTTAAATAAATCTGTGAAAGTTTATAAAAGAACTACTTTGTTTTTTTTTTACTTGTGTTATTGCTAGTAAAGAAGAAAAGATTTTTTTTCATCTTTTAATAAAAAAAAAATAGCACAAAATTAGTTTAAACCTATTACACTCTTGTTATAATCTTTGAACTTTTTTAGAATAAATAAACTTTGATACGAAAACAGAAGTTTTTTTCCAAAGTTTTAATTGAGGAGTAGATGCAATTACCTTGTAAGTTATCTTGATTTTAATACTTCATTACTGGACATTTGCATTTTTATTTTGTTGCATTATTTTATTGACTAACATAACCATTTTCTCATATATGAGACGCTAAAAGCAGTACCAAAAATTTATTTCTCGAAACTTATTTTATGCCAAAAATATTTAAACGTCAGATGAAGAAACCCATTGATAGGAATTGCAATTAAAAATGTATTTCTATTCAAAAAGATACATATGATTGAAAAAAAAAACATGACTTTTTAAAGTTGATAAACTAATTACGTAAATGCATTTTAACATATTGATTAACATCGATATATTGAATACCATAATTCTAAAGTATTAACTCTTTATTATTAATGAAACATTGCAAAATATTGTAAAAAACTTAACCAATTATTCTGTAAGAGTAATCTTATATAATATAAATATTTCGTTGTTGTAGGATGTGTCTTTTTCATTTTACACTACATTAATTAACACGTTTTCTGTGAAAACGATATTTAATTAGTAGCACATTTTAGCCCAATTTAAAGGCAAAAGAATGCCACTTTTCATATAACTATGTACGAGATTTGTTAAGCTTATTATATATTAAGTAAATGTTTACTTAAGGTAAGTATACAAAACTTGAAATTACTTTCAGCCTTTCGCTGTAAAATAATACAATTGTTCAGCCGATAATACTAGAGGATTAATGACATATTAAATAAATGTTATTTTGTTAACCTTTTTTTATGATAAAATGTTTTACAATTACACAGTTTCCATTAAACCGCAGATTAATCGGTAAGAAAGGTCCTCAGATAATAACAAAAGAAAGGCGCTATTTATTCAAATATATTAAATCTTAATATATATAAAACTCTTCTTCAAGATATGTATGCAAAACATAAAAGTACTCCCTGCTTCAGACTATCTATAAGTAATAAAATAATAAGCCAATAAATCTATACAATTAATACCATATTAAATACATATTGTAGGATATCAATTTATCACTTACAAGTTTATTAAAATCACATGTTTTTTTTCAAACAAAGTTTAATTGGTAGCAAATTTGGGCAGTATTTAAAAGCAAATTATTGACACTTTTCACACAAATAATGTATTGTTAAGCTTGTGGCAGAGTGTCTAGCTACGGTATTCTAGTGGGCGAGTGAGTTTCGAGATTTTGCGTGGGATAACGTGTCCTGAATTGTAACATTTGAGCGTGAATGAGACCTAGTCTGTCTTTTCTTTAAGTTTCTTAAAGTGCATGTTATCTCCAGAAATCTAGCTCTTACGATTATTTCTGCAATTATATATTACTTAGGTAACTGTATCTGTGTAGTTGTTATATATAGTGTGATAGAAGACGAATTACACATATCTCGCCCTCGAGTTTTTTAGTTCCCCCATGAAGTTCGAGCCACGTGCTTACATCAAGCGGAGTTCCTGAGCAGCAGTTTGACAGAGTCTTCTCCTGTGAGTTCTCGCCAATTTGGTAAGACGTTGAATCTCCTATATCAAATAAAGATAATAGCAGAATACAGGAGATTCCTTTTATAGTGATATTATATGCTAAAGTGAATTTCTTAGGTTCCTGCAGAACGAACGGTTAGGTCATTTGGAGCCGATTTAAGTGAGTTAAATTTAATACGTTTTGTGAAAGAATTATCAATCTCAGTATCCCCTACCGCTCTACTGGTTATTCCCGACTTACTGTTATAAATAAATTGTTGTGTATTTTTGTAAAATCTGTGACATGACCTCTTTTCAAGTTCACATCCCCAAAGAACATGTCACAATTGGACAAGTGTCTCACGGCAGACATCACGTGACAATACTTAGATTCATGGTTTTTCACATCTTTAAATATACTTTGCTTAAAAAAATTATTTGATAATATTTCACTGAAATGAAACTTTAAATATTAAAAATCGGTTTAATGTAAAATGCCATGCTCTTTTTATCGTATTTAAATAAGTATCTTATTTTACTAATATAAATGAATCTAATTGTTATAAATATCAAAATTAACTTTTATTAAAATATTCCATGCATAACATTTTAAAATCCAAAATTGGGAAAAAAATCTGAAATAGAATATTTAAGTAAGTATTTTATTTTAAAAATCAAAATAAATCTTTAATTGTTATTGACATCAGAATTTACTTTTATTGAAAATATTTAATTTATCGTGAAAAATATAAAGCAACCGATAAAATAATTTTAAATAAAAAAGTTGAAAACAAAACTGAAATAGAATATTCCACCAATAAGGCATTCATAAAAAAAACCTTGAAATAGTATGTTTTAATCGATAAAACATTTTAAAATAAAGGTCTAGAAGAGAAAAGTCGGGAATAAAAAGAAGATGTGGCATTCAAATGCATAGCTCTAACCACTTAACCCCAAGCACATAGCCGTTCAGCAACAAAACATTAAAATAAGTATGCAAATCTGTGAACTGAAAGCAGAAATATAAGTATGGTCACGTGATGCTGGTTATTCAGCGAGACATTAGTCATCAAATGGCACCCGGACAGTTTTCTAATCCAGACGCTTGACACTGAGCAGAGAAATTTTTGACTTGGTGTCATAAATGGCCTTCGAATAGTTTTCGAATCCAGGCCATTAGACATTGATCCGAGAAATTATTGTAGTAGTGTCTCAAACGGCGCCCCTAACAGTTTACGAATAGAGGCCGTTAAACATTGTTCCGATCATATTTGTGTTACGAATGACGAACGCAGATTTCTCGAAGCGAAGCCGTTAGACATTGTACCTAGAGCTTATTTTAGTTGTGTAGAAGATGTAAATGGACTTATCTTACACCTCGAAGAGCATATCCTTTATAAAATATCGTAGACAAAAATAAGTATTTGTTGCTGAAATGCTCGTTCAAAGGGGATGCTTTCCTACGGCTTGAAAACACACGTAGGTTTTTTTTTAATGATCAAACAAAAATATATGAACATACAGTTATTGAGTAAAAAAAGACATTTCCAGCTACACATGGAAAAAGTAGCTTACGAAGGGTGTTTTCTGGTAATCAACTTGATGTGTTCTTAAACTAGTCTAGTTTTTCTTGCTTAAATTGGAGCTTAAAAACAAGGTGGGGCTAGAATTAACTTTTGAGAAACTTATTGACTTTTGTTACCCTTTATTTCATGTGGAGATACAGTACTCTTTTGAAATGCGTGCACGTAAAAAAGTCCTTCCGGCCTGTACCGGGAGGAAAAGGTAGCTTTCCTATATCTTCGTTTTAAAATTTTAGCTAATGTTACCCGAAAACACCAAGTTAAAATGCAAAGAAACGTTTACAAAAGATTCGTTAATACTGAATTTGAATAAGAAATTCGCCAAATTATTGAGCAATAGCCAAATTGGCTTCATTTATAAAGACTTATTTTGGTTGCCAAACTTGGCAATATTTCGGCAAATGTCATAAATTTTGCCATTTTTGTCGCCAATGTCACCAATTTTGGCGCTAACGGATATGAATATATAGTTTTATGCGTATGATTGGAAAAATTATTACAACAATGAAAGAAAATAATTTGCGAGTAATCGCGTTAATGTTCTGTTTTGTATCAAAATGTCAGCCACCCTAGAATTTCAAACTGCTCATCTCAGTCATTTTTTTAAGATAGAGGTAAACCAAAAAATGCTCTGGAATCCTTGTATCAAGGCCTAACACGTAATTAAAAAATAAATTTGAATTTTTAACTTTTTTGTATATTTATTTTAGTTTTAAATTTTTAAATGGCCGCCATCTTGAAACAAAATGGCGGACCAACCTGGCCAAAGAACTCGGTCGAGACATTGGTGACCTTAATACACACAATTAGTTTCATCAAAATCCATTTATAAGTACGAGCGTTATCGTATGACATATGTCAGATATATATATATATATATATATATATAAATCAACATTTGAACGGAGGGTGGTTTTGGGGTCTGGGGGTCATGATCGGTGAAAATATATCGAAACTTTCCGGAACTGCTTTCCTCCGAACGGCTGCAATAGGTAGCTTTATACTTTTTTGTATTGAAAGCTACCTAATAACTGCTGAACTTTATGAATTATTTCTGAAATACGAAAGTATGCATGAGGCTGATCGTGGTGGAGTATCTGGTAACCCAGGTAAGAGAAGAACTCGTAGTAATGGATTTAATTCTTATCCCTCACATGAGTTTAAAAATGGGTCTAACGGAAATGATTTTCGAAGGGGGAATTGAGAGTTTGGAAGTTGTAATAGAACAGGTTATAGGATTGTTGGAATTAATTTCAAAGTGGTAGAATAATGGTGAAAATTCTAAAGGTCATGGTGGTAATTTTAGAGGAAAGAGGAAGTTTTGGAAATGATCTTTGGGGAAAAGATAGAAATAAACAGCCATTTTTCAATTCATCTAGGGGAAATAGAGGTGGAGGTTAAGGTAGCAATTACCCCCTTCTTGTTTAAGACTGTTGGGTTTAGTTAAACTTATTGGGAGTATATCTAAGGGACGGAGGCAATCTAGCATTTCTGTAGTTTAAATTGTGTTAATGTAAATCCAGTTGAACTTCCTGACTTGTTACTAGTATTGGGTGGGATTGTGGTGAAAGGTTTATTCGATACGGGGTCTGAGTATTATTTTATTGCTTATTCAGTTTTTAATAAGTATTTTTGGTAAAAAATATTAAAATATTCAAACGTTATTGTTCAGTCTACACAAGGTTCAGTATGTGTGAATAGAGGGGTAATAGATTTATATGTTGAAGGTAGTTTTGTTAAAACTATATAGTAATTCCAGATGATTACGGGGTAAGTGCACTTTGTATAATTGGTGTCGAGTATATGAAGGATACAGGTATAAGTATAATGTTTTTTGAACTTTGATTGTTAATCGAGTAAAAATACTTCTAAAGTCGAGTCATCATCCGTTTTTGCTGATTTAAAGGAGACTGGTCTAGGTAATGGTGAGAAACGAAAATTAAAGGAATGTATGGAGGTGGCTGAGGAGGTAAAGATTTAAGTTTTGTCGTCATTGGTACTGATACCAAGGGAAATGTTGTTTCAGGAGCACAAGGAAGATTCGAATGTGGTGGTTTATGTTGTTATTTTGATTATCCAGATGGGATTCGTAGTTTAAATGAAGCCATTTTTAAAAAAAAATAGTAACAGTTTTTTAAATGTATTAAGAGGCTTTTTTTCTAAAAAATTAATTAACGAGGTGAATGAGTTTTTATTCCCGCTAGTCTTCGAAAGTCATTATTAAGGAATTTCATAATGACCCACTAGTAGGATACTTAGGTATTTGTAATAAATAGTCCCGAATTTGTGATTCCTCCTACTCTCACAAAATGAGGGAAATAGCGCACGAGAATGTCTCCAGCTGCAGTACCTGCAGAAAGATTTATTTATCTCAATTTAATTCCATGTGACAAATTAATACCAATTAAAGTAACGTACATCTAGAGTCTGTGTGACAGACGTGTTTGGTCCGTGAAAATTTCTAATCCTGAAAGATATGGATATGTTCTTGGAATAGTAGATTATTTTAGTAAATGAGTAGAAATCGTTCCATTCAGAAAGGCTTCTGCAAGAACAGTTGCTAACACTTTTTTCAATAACTTGGTTTATAAATATAGTGTACCTGTAACATTCAATAGCGGTCATGGCACTTACTTGGTATCAGATATTTTTAAGGCACTGACAAGGATGGTCTCTATAAGCGCATACTCAGAAAATGTTGAAATAATTAGAGAATATTCTTCTTGTGAGGATATATACGTTTATAAAAAAAATTGCTGCGGAACCAGGATATAACGTCCTTAAACAAAATTGTGAAAATTTCGTGTTTTGGGCGATTTATTGCAGGTTGGCAACACAATGAAATTTAAAAAAAAAAGGTTTTATGATAAATACTGTTTTAGGAAAATTTTTCCATTCTTTAAACTGAACTAGTTTAAGTACGTTTAACTTAAATAAATAAACTTTTACAGCTACAGATTTTCCATATGCATTTATATGTATATATAATGACATTTAACGATCGTATTCTACTGTTTAGAACAAAATTTAAATTGATTAAAAATGATTGAAACTTAATATTAAGGTCCGATTCTGAAGAGACAAGAAGCTAAAAGTATTGTTGTGATGGAAACAGCAACTTATTCAATATAGAAATGCATAATGAGAGAGTTCTTAATCGGGCAGTTACTGTTAATATACACTTAAAACGTAACCGCTAGTGAAATCGTGTAAAATTAAATAACTTCAGCAACACGCAACTTGTATATATTACATAAGCTTATAGGAAAAAATAATGAACTACTTCATCGTTTAAGTTTAAATTCATAAAGTACTGCACATTTAATCACTAATTTAACCAGGAATTTTCAAATGCATATAAATCGCTTGCATTTGGCGAGGAAAAATTGTTTTTAGCCAAATCGCGTCATTTTGCGCCAAGTATTCGAATATACTTTAACCTTTTTTTACAGATTTTCTACTGCGATTCCGCAGCTAAATTCGACTAATCCTATATTACGTACAAGGGTTGTTTTAATAACATTTTTTTCAAAATATTCTGAGTATGTACTTTAAGGAGACCTTCCTTGTGAGTGTTAAGCTAGAGATCTCCCCTGTTTTACAAACACAATAAAAGATTTCTCAAAGAGTACACCACAGATTAATTTAAATGCTTTTATTATATTGTCATGCATCACACAAACTGGGATAATTAAAAAAAAAACTTTGCTTATGCTGTTCATACGGCTGTAAACAAATCCAGGGGAAAAACAGCTGCCGAATTACTCTTGGGTAGAAAAACTAGTCGTTGGGGGCCACCGTAATACTTACCCATCATGGATATGCATAATGTAAAATATTAAAATAAAAAATGTGTAAACTACTTATAAAATGCATTGCAGTCCGAATAAAATCGTGGCTTCATGACGTCATAAACTTTAAAGGCTCGATTACTGAATTGCTTAAAAGAAACATCCTTATAACTCCAAAAACAATAATCCTATTAACTAGCCGTTTATTGCATCTGATTAAGCGTCTCATTTCCAATTAAAATATATCTTTGAATTGAAATTTGGATGAAATACAGAGTCATGAAAAATCGAAGAGTGTGGATAATAGGATTACAAACATCTCGGCAACTAATTATCCGATCAACCTCATGCTTTATGCAAAATTTATGTTTTTTTATTGTCTTTTATATTCATTCCTTAAAATAAACAATTTCGAAATTTTTTATATCCTTTTATCAGAACGAATATTTCGAGAGTCCGAAAAAAATAGTTCCGGTTAATCGAGGTTACTGAAATTCAAATGGCTTCTTGACATTATTACATACTAAGTACATACCGAATTTCAAGTCTCTATATCAATTGTTTCGGGAGATAGAGCGTTTACAGACACACAGACACACAGACGGACGGCAAATTTTTTTTCTAAAAATATGTTTTTCGGAATCTCCAGTGTCTGAAACGTGTAAATATGTCAAATTTTTTTTTTCGATTTTCAAAACGATTACAAGACTTACCCTATACTACGTATGATGGGTAAGTAATTAGTACACCAAAGGTTGGTCATTTGAAGCCGAGTTAAGTGAATAAATTTAGAAAGGTTTAGGAAAGGATTTTCCCCATCTCAGTTTTTCTTAAAATGAGGTTTTTTCTGATTGCCTATATTAAATCCACCCGCTCCACTGCTAATTCCCTCCTTACTGTTATAAATAAATTGCTGTGTTTTTTAGTAAAATCTGTGTCATGGTCGCTTTTCATGTTGACAGTCCCGAAGGGCATGTCTCAAACTAAATACATATTAAGGAAGTTCTTACTTAAGGTAAGTATGAAAAACTTGAAATTATTTTTTATTCCATTCTTTTTCTGTCGTTGTTTCGTTAATATTCAGTCAACTAATAAATGGATATATAGAGATCTTCCCTGTTTTACAAACACAAACAAATGGTGTTGAAAGAGTACACCACAGAATAGTTTAAATTAATTAGTATTATATTGGCTTGCATCTTACGAGCTTAAGTAATTTTTTTTAATTATGCATGGAGGGAATTTCCGTTCACTCCCAACATAATTGATGAGCACAATCATCATCAGAGGTGAAATTCAGTTATGTGTGAAAATGTGTGGCATAAATATTAAAATAATAAAACTGAGTGGCGTTTTAAAAATTTAAACATAATAAAGAACGTAAGATAATTTCCGCTCACGCGACAGAAATGAAGGTACAGCAGGAGAGATATCAAATAATAGATAAATAAAAATTTCGCACTTTTAATGATAGTGACTATGCAGCCAGATTTTAAAAAATCATAATAATTTTACCTGAATTTATTACAAAATTTATTACAGATATATTTCAAAAATACATTTTTATTAATACTGTAAAATTATTAAATTATGTCAGTAAAGGAAATTATTTATGTTGTTTTCTGTTATTAAAGTTTGTATACATTTTTGTGATTAATGTTTGTATATTTCTTTTGTTATTAATATTTGAATACTGTTTTGTTATTAATGTTGTATACGTTTTTTGTTATTAATTTTCGTATACTTTTATTTTAAATGTCTTTTTGCAATAACGAATACGTATCTGTTAGAAAACATGACTTCAAAATGTATTTTGAATATATATATATATATATATATAAACTTATATTGTCACAGGTACTATAGTGTAGCAACATAAATTTTTATGCATTATGAAACTTTTGAAAAATACGAATATTTAGATGCCCTGTTTTAGAAATACATTTAAACAACACGTTTTTTCTCAAAACGCAGTTTAGTTGATAAAAACAATTGGGCACAATTTAAAGGCAAAATAATGGCACTTTTCATACGAAGATATTTTGATAAGCTTATTATATATTAAGAAAATTCTTATTTAAGGTAAGAATGCAAACTTGAAATTACTTTCTCTTTCAATCTTTCTCTATCGTTGTTTCATTAATATTCGGGGAACTGATAAATACATTCCCTCCTGACTTACATTAAATGATGCATGGAAGGAATTTACGCTCATTCTCAACTTAATTGGTGTGTACTTTTATACATAATCATCATCAGAGATTAAGTTCAGTTATGCGTGCTAATATGTCGCGTAAATATTAAAGTAATGAAACCGCGTGGCATTTTAAAAATTCAAACATAAAAAGGATCATAAGAAAACTTCACTTCACGTGAATGAAATGAAAATACAACGCCCGAAAGATAACAGATAATAGCTTTCAAAATTTCGAATTCTTGAAGATATTGAGTACCCAGCCATATTATCGTTGCTGACATTCTAACAATATAAATGGTCATGTACTATGGATTTTTTAGTTGCATATCAGCCTCCAATTAGCAGGTCCATTTCAGAAAAAAATAACCGTAGATAAAGAAAATTCAGGGAGACTCAAAAGATCAAAACTAATAAACATTCCCTGATAACCCTGAGAGGTTTGTAGTGATCAAATGTTGCTCACTACATCTTGCCATTTAGTACACTGTTAAAAATTTGGTACTAGGTTGAATCAAACTTTGGTGTATCAGTAGCTGCAACCATAATATTGTGAAACATGATATCATGAATTGGTGCTTTATGAGTACCACGAAATGGCACCATATTCATTTTTTTTAGATTGAACAATATTATAAATCACATAAAGAACCAAATTGCAGTAAAATGCTTTATCATTTTATGGTTTCAAAATCAAAAACATTGTTAAACTTATCACCAAATTGTTAACACTGTATATAAGGAGGCAAATGTTTGGATAGTTTCCAAATAAATATTTAGAACATAAACTTAAATAAGTAATCCCGTCCATTGCGTTGCAGCATTAGATGATTTCTGGATGTTAATTCTGATTTGTATCTCTCCTATCTCAGATTTATGTCCCATCGGCGCGAAGCAGGAATTTCAACGTTCGGATGCTTCTGCAACGCTCCTACCACTCCAGGGAATCGAAATGCGCTTTTTGTCTGTCTAAAGAATTGAGGTGAAGCATTAAACTACCGAGACAGTGACTTGTAGCACTATTTTTTCTAGGTGTTACGACGATCCTTATAACATTTCGACATATTTTACATCACGATATCACGCAGCTTATTGAGAGCGTGCAGAACTTATTGTTCTAATTGGTTTTGGAATAGTTCCATTTTTTGGTGAAAATTGAAATACTTTTTAAGGTTGAACCATACACAAGAGTTTTCTAAGTTAAAAATTAACCGTATTGTGGTTTTTCCGACTACTTTCCATCATCAGATGACTTAACATTCAAATAATTGTTTTTATAGAATACTCGTGGAGAAGTAATACGCTACTTTTTCGGAGTAACAGAGATTATCTAATGTCACTGTAATATAAACTGGTAAAGGGCTGCCACTGGCGGTTATGTTCTTTTATTATTTGTTTACAAGTTTTTCTAAACAAAAACAATCGACTTTGAAAAATAGTACAAATCTACCACGGAGAGTATTTCTTTGAAAGCCCGGTAGATAAAATAATAAAAATATAGTCGCCCGTGGCAGCCCTGTTTGTACTCGTCAAATGGACGTCACCTTTCAGACATAAACTGTTTTACGCATGTGCGTTATATAATAAACATATTTTAAAATGAGAAATACAGATATTTCCCGTACTTTCTATAGTCATGTAGAAATCTTTCATCTGTCTATTCTAATATCGGTATCTTTGTTTAACCGTTTCTGTTCTTTGAGCCATACTATAATTTAAGTATCGCGTTTGAGAAAAATAGAATATTACTGTTTTTTGTTAAAGAATAACAAAATATTAAAGAATAAATGGACAACGTGAAAATAGCACAAATGAAACACATGTGCAAATAGCAGAAAGCTTCTAAAGCTCCATCATCAGTGCCAAGGTTAAAAATAGATGTAAGTGTTTAAACCATGTCAGTATGGAAACGTCTCCGCTCGCGGACAAGGTGAAATGGCGATGAGTGTTGTAAAACAAATAGCGGAATTAAATAGTCTCCAGGTGACGGTTTTAAACACTCATCGCCAACACTAATCACTCACACTATTTGTTTTTCAAGACTCATCGCCCTTTAACCTTGGCCTCGAGCGGAGACGCATACATACTGACATACTTACATCTATTTTCAACTTTGGTACTGATGATGTGGCTTTAGAAGATCCGAAACAGCTGTTTGCCATTTTCACATGTAGTTCATTTGTGCTATATTTACGTTGTTCATTTATTCTTTAATATAACGGCACAAAGTTCAATCCTCCCATTTAAAAAAATAAATAATTAAGTATATTATATATATAAATTCCAATGAAGTTTTGCCCATGCGTTTGGATAGAAAATTGCTCAAATCGCTTATCATTCCGAGCAAATAATGAAAAGTCTTTTAAAATCAACGAAATACGAAACAAAGCATGAATTTGATTCTAAAAAAAAAATAAATCGGTCGAGTGCGAGTATAACTCGCGCTGAAAGGATTCCGTAGTTTGAATTTATTAATTACTATTTATTAATTTATAAACTTCTACTACCCGTAATTGTTTCATAATTTTAGTTTTAGAAGATTTAGAAATAGGACGGGGGCGGCGGACATATTTTCCAGTACTTTCGACGATATCGCTGAAAATATAATAGTTAAAATTAAAACAAATATATTTTTGAGTTTTGTATTACGAGATCTTTCACACGATACCCCACACGATATACAAAGAGATTTACATTTTTTTTTCAAGTAACTTAATTAGCCCTTTAAATATTCCCTAAACATATTCGTGAATGGATAATAATCTGAAAATATGTGGGGAAAAAGACTTTAAAACTTTCTCAAGTTAGAACTTTCCTCGTCCGATAGTGTACGAGAAAAAGGGCTCTGATAGACGGGAAGACAGACACAGGAGTGATCTTATAATGGTTCCGTTTTTACTTTTTAAGTACGGAACCCTAAAAATGAACATTATTTTGTCACTCTTGCACGTACATATTCTGTTACTCAGCTGAACTTTCTTTTTTACTTGAGAACTGATAACATAAAAAAAAACAGTAGTTTGTTTTTACAACGGGTTGAACGTAATTGAATAAATTATGGTAAAGTATTTTAAAATTTAATTTCTTAAAACCTATGATATGTATATAAACTATTAAACTTTAAATTTATTCATTTATTTTTAAATATCTTGACAATTTTGTATAATACGTGAAAACTTTAATTTTCTCTTATCTATATATTTCTAATATTGTTTCTAAATATTAAAAGTAAAAATAACTCCCGGGACTGAGAAGATAAAATATTCAAAGTATTTACTTTAGAAAAAAATAAGTAGCAGATTGCAGTGCAATACAGAAGTAAAATTTCAATTTTTAGTCTCTGCAATTTTAAGGGATTTCAGAAGATATTCCTAATCATTAGAAATAAAAAGAATTACAGAAGGTGAAAAGCTGAAATAATGCACAATCCCTTAAAATAATAAACATTTCCTTTCTCATAAAATTATATGCCAACGTTTTAAAATACAAGATGTTTTAGATGTTTTCAATAACATTATTTTACATCAAACAAATTTCAACATACTCGGAACAGAACCCGTTACTCTAAATTAATTTATTATTAGAGTTTTCCGCCAGCTCGTTCACTCGACATTAAGTAATACTAGATTAAATTATTGCTTAAGAGATTAAATATTAGCTTGAGAGAATTAACTCCTACGTTATTTGATACGGCAAGCATATTAAATAATCCATTTACCACTATATATTCCTAAAAATGAGCATTAATTTACTGTATTTAAATGTCACAAATATTAGCTAAAACCTTGATAATTCAAAAAATATTTAAAGTATTTGGAATAAAATTTCAGGGATAGTTTGCACTCGTTTTCTGCTTATTTTTAATGGCTTTCATAAATTATTTTACGTAACGTTATTTCATTTTAATAAACCTTAAAATGTATTGAATGTCAATGGTTGTTCAACTAACATTATTTATACTAAATTGGGTAATTAAAAACTGATATTTTCAATCGGTGGCGTTAGAAATATTTTAAAATACCAGGCGTAATTTTACAGATAAAATGATCTCCCTGTTTCCGTTGTAACACCAGTGTTAGCTCTACATAGTTTATTAATAATTTATCCCTTAAAAAAATACACGAATAGGAGTGGCAGGCAAACAAAAGGATAGTAATCGTAAAACATTTTTTTCCAAAATTTTTTCAATTAAATAAACTGAAAAATACAGTTGAAATCGGTTAATACGAGAAGCAAGGGAATTATAAAAGTTTTTGTAAAAATTGTTACTCGTAACACCTGTGAAAATAATGAAAATCATAAAAACACACATATAATTAAATTAATTACTACTATTAATTGTTCTAATTATCTCAATGCTGAAATTGATTTAATAGCATAAAGTTAACAAAAAATATGTTGCCTCACCATTGAGAGTGTCATTCTCTTTAGACGGATCTTTTCTTTAGACAAAATCATAGTACTGAAGTCAAAGCCTTTAAAGAACTAATAATTCCAACGGACATAAGCTAAGTACAGTAATGCAATTGACCCTTTTTCCAAATAAATGGGTAACATTTTTATAGTCATTGCAATTTTCAAAGTAATGATTTCACATAACATTTTAATATATCAGTGTAATAAGAAACATTAAAAGGTTGGTTAAAATGGAAAAGAGTCTGATTTTAATAAATGAAAGAAATAAAGGTTTTGTCTGTGCTCCATCCTTTCTATGATTCAGTTGTAAACCTTTAAAAGGAGATGTATTTAGACCGTACTTATCTCACCATTTTTTATTAGGTGCGCTCGTAATCATAAAAATACGTAGCAACTATAGGCGTCGTCTGGTCCGTATCTCCGTATATAACAGTGCAAAAACTACCCAACCAAATGCTTGAAATTTAATATATAACATCGTTCCAGAATTTTGTCGAGTCATTTCAAATTTTATGAAAATCGAATCAAAACTTAAAAAGATATTAATAAAAGATTTCTTCATTCTATTAAATCCTATCATACGTAACTAATTCATTTATATCCCATGATAGGTAGTGATTCTAGGTTGCCATGGTGATTACGTCATATTTATAATGGAGTCATATTATTTCCGTATCACTGAATTTAAAAAACGAATCTGTATTCTAAAATTATTTAATTATAGCAATCATATAATCTACCGACAGTTTTTTGGATAGATATTTAAGGAGAAATCGATATTAAATGGAAAAAGAGTGTAAATATAGATTTCAAGTTCTGAAATTTTCAAAGCTAGGATTAAGTTTCCCATTGGAATTTTCAGTAAATGTCAACAGAAGATAAAATGTACTTATTTTATTACGGAAATTAATCATATCAAAACAACAGACGATATAATTCATTTTTTCAGTGAAATCATAACGATGATTTTTAACACTTTCCAACCTAGTTGAAAAGTGTTTATGACTTCGTTTTGTCTGCCGTCTGGCCGTCTGTCCGTGTTCTAACTCCCGTAAATATGCCCGAATTGCTCTGCAATTTTTATATGTTATTGTCGTTATCTATAGCATGTTCCCTATTTCAATGCAAGTGTGTAGCACTTATAGTTTTTTTACAGGGACACTCAAAAGAATTCCGTTACATCGCGGTCTATGGGGAAAAATCATTTGCGGTTTATTTAAATAATGTTTCACTATTTTAAACGCATTGAAATTTATATACTATATCACGAAGGTGCATTAGAAGAAGCTTAATATGGAATAGGGTGTGCATAGCACTTAGAGTTACTTTACAGGGACAGCCAAAAGAATTCCGTTACATTACGTCTACGGAGAAAAATCGTCTGAGGTTCATTTAAATAATGTTTCACTATTTTAAACGCATTTAAGTTTATATATATACTAGCTAACCCACCCGGCGTTGCCCGTGCCCGAGATAATTACAATATCAGAGAAAGGCGTTAATCCCCTCCCTCCCCATACCCGCAAATATAATGAATAATTTGTTCAAGAGAACCACCGTCACGTACATTAATGCGATCATTAAAAAAAGAATTACATTTTTCTGATAATTAGAACATAACGAAGACGCTACGCTAAAATAGCCGGCAGATGACACCCCTTCCCGACTTCAATTTCAAATCTATATCTTAATTAGTTACCTAAATATTTGTTCATTAGTAAAATTTGGTAATTATTTCCTTTCATTTTCGCAAACTAAATGAGAGGGGTCGGCCAGAGAAACATATCTCTTTGTAGTTCAGTTTTTAATGAAAGCCGATCCCTGTCTGAAAATTTCTCGAATCGTTTTCACTGGCGCCGGCAGATTTTTGGCAGTTTTTTGCGTAAATTAAAAAAAATTACCAACCGAATTTTTCAAAAATAACATAATCAGATACAGAATATTTTTTACATATGCTCAGAAATTTTCAATTTGATATCTCAATTAGTTTTCTTAAAATTCGCTAATTAGTTAAATAATTTTGAATTCGTTCATTTCCGGTTGCAAATCCAATGTGCCTGTCCGTTTCTTTCGCCATTTTGATTTAAAAGATGATATTTTAGAAGCGATGGTTAATGAGAATCTAATTAATATCTAGGCTAATTATCAAAATATTAAAATTCTGAGGTTCAGGTGCACATGGCCAGACCTTGGACTATACACACCTAAATTTCCAGCCTTCTAGGTAGGCTAGATTTTCCTAGCCATCGCCAACAGACACACACACACACACACAGAGCAAACTTTCTTTTATTAGTATAGATCACTAAGATGCATTACAAGAGGTTTACTACAGAATATTGTGCGAATAGCAGCCATCTTTCATTGGCAGGGACACACAAAAGAATTCTCTACTGTCTGTTAACAATAATTCCTGGAAGTGAGTTTTAAGTTACTGAACGCGATTTTAATTTTAACTCGCTTTTTGTCTATTACGTGGTGTGTATAAATTCTGTAGATCCTATACAGGGACGCACAAAAGTTCGCGAACACATTTCCGTTTATTGACAGGAACTCCAGACGGAGAATTTTAAACTGTGCTACGCGTTTCCTAACTGAACTAAAATTTAGCATCCTATGTAGTATATATACAAATCTATAGATCCTATACAGGGTTGAATAAAAGTATTCGTATATCTTTCCGAATATTGTATATGTTGGAAATTTCTGAAATTATGTTTTTAAATATGTTATGCGTTTTCCAAATTGTTTACTTAGATGTTATCTTTTAGCTTATTAAACGGTATGATTTGTACAATTATTTTGGAAGCGTTGGAAAGTGTTACATAATCTATGCTTGACGCATGATTTTTCGTTCTTGTTTTTACATTGTCTTGTATTGGATATTTGAACATGGTGTAATTTTAATGTAACAGAATTGTAATTAATTGTTTGTAAAAGTGTATTAAAACTTAATTTCATAAAATAAAATTAATATCTATAATATGAAAATCTGTACATAAAATAAATTTTGTATCACCATTTTTGCGTAAGAGTGCAACAACTATTACACCAAAATCTGAATATTTATAAAACAAGTTATAGTACAACGTGCCTCATTTGTCACGTTTGACGTACAATTTCCAACTTGTTTAATTATTTAAAGACCCCAGGACACTTTTTCGCATGTTCTTGGGTGGGAACTCATTGAAAGTTGAAATGCTGCTGGTAAAACAGATAAATTGCGACATTTTAACAGACAGTTTTAATGTAAAAATATTATCGCTGAGAGAGAACAGTGTCTATAAGAAAGGAATTTATACCCAAGTTCTACCTTACATTTCGCCGAAGATTACATTGAATTGAACAGATGTTTTGCTCGTATTAGCCGTGATCCTGCTTTTGTAGCTCGAGAAAAGCGAGAAAATCTTAGGCTAGTTTACCTAGTGAACTGTTGTTAAATCGCAATTTGCTCGTTTTACCCGTGTTCTTGTTCTAACCGAGTTCGACTGTATGTCTAAATAAGGAGGAGAGGATAGATTAGAATGTATATATATATATTTTGTTTTGACAACGTTGCATTAACTTTATTTTATTGATTTACTATAGCTGACCCGTCCGGTGTTGCCCGGTCCCAGTATATTAACTTTATATACATCAATGAAAAACATTGAATTTAGACATTAATTCTCCGGGAGTGATTTAGTGTTGGGGGGCTCAGTGACTCCGGCAGCGTACACCCTCGAATTTGTATGATATTATATTTTTAAACGAAGATATATTCAAGGGAACCTAGAGTTGGGGGTCCCACTGCCTTCGGCAGCGTACAACCGGGCTTGTTACGCACGCACCTCTGTGTTTTAGCAACGGCACTCGAAATTGTATATTTTATATTTTTAAAGGAAAATCTATCCAACTGAACCCACAGGTGGGCCCCTACTGATTTCGGCACCGTGCACTAAAGCCCAATTATCTTAAGGGGACCGTGGACCTTTATATGAGCAAAAATCCACTCAAAAATTTAAATCTATTTTGTGTGTATTATTATTTTTCAGTTTGTATTGAACCATTTGTGAAAAACTAAATGCAGCTGCGATGATTTTTCGCAATGTTAAAAGCGTTTGGATTTTGTACACAAGAAATTTTTCGGCGTTTTAGTAAACTAAAAATTTGTTTTTCTAAGAACAAATTTCTCAAGTTTTTTAAAGTTTTGAAATGCTTTATGCGTGTTAATTTTTGTTCAAAATTCTTGAAATTGATAAGGAAGAATCCTGATACTGTTTACAAAGAATTTTTGTATGCATTTTAAAAAAGCCTTTCCGGACTGTACCGGGAGGAAAAGGTAGCTTTCCTATATCTTCGTTTTAAAATTCTAGCTAATGTTACACGAAAACAGCAAGTTAAAATGCAAAGAAACGTTTACAAAAGATTTGTTAATACTGAATTTGAATAAGAAATTCGCCAAATTATTGAGCAATAGCCAAATTGGCTTCATTTATGAAGACTTATTTTGGTCGCCAAATTTGGCGGTATTTCGCCAAATGTCGCCAATTTTGGCGAGAATTTGGCGCTAACGGATATGAATATATAATTTTATGCGTATGATTGGGAAAATTATTACAACAATGAAAGAAAATAATTTGCGAGTAATCGCGTTAATGTGCTGTTTTGTTTCAAAATGTCAGCCACCCTAGAATTTCAAACTGCTCTATCTCAGACATTTTTTAAGATAGAGGTAAAATAAAAATGCTCCGGAATCCTTGTATCAAGTCCTAACACGTAAGTATAAAATAAATTTGAATTTTTAACTTTTTTGTATATTTATTTTAGTTTTAAATTTTTAAATGGCCGCCATCTTGAAACAAAATGGCTGACCAAGCTGGCCAACGAACTCGGTCAAGACATTGGTGAGCTTAATAGACCCAATTAGTTTCATCAAAATTGATTTATAAATACGAGCGTTATCGTATGACATAAGTCAGATATACATATGGATATATATATATATACATATATAAATCAACATTTGAACGGAGGGTGGTTTTGGGGTCTGGGGGTCATGATCGGTGAAAATATATCGAAATTTTCCGGAACTGCTTTCCTCCGAACGGCTGCAATAGGTAGCTTTATACCTTTTTTGTATTGAAAGCTACCTAAAAAATACATCATCACCTTTTACAAATTTGCAATCATCCCGTATTTATTTTCTGTCCTGTTTTATTAAACCATTGCCTAGCAAATGTGTTTCATAGCGGTGTTTGTGATGTTTGTAGCGGTGTTTGTTGCAGCGGTAAATGTGTTTCATAGCGGTTCAAAATGGTGTTTGTGATTTCGTGAAACGACTTCCAAAAAATGTAAACATTTTTTAAATGTTAATATTTTCTTAAATTAAATATATCGTTAGAATCGGTAAGGCACCTCAAATAAGTGTATAATTTTATTTATTTTATTTTTTTAATTCTTAACCGGGAAAACGGGATGACATTTTAAAACTGTAGAAAAACGGAGATATGAAAACTAACACGAAATCGACCTCTATAAAAATTTTTTGAAATAGTAAAATTTAATATTTTTTTTTAATCCAAAGATACCGTTATAGCCTAAAAAGTACTTTAAATTCGTCTTTTTTTTTTTTTTTTGTAATGCCATCTGAAAAAGCAAAATGGCAGTTTCAATATATAGAAAAAAATCGGAAAACGTGAAAACGTATTAGGAAAACAAAAAATCTAACTTTAGATTTTTTAAAAGAAGTAAACATCGATATTAAAAAAAAAACACCATTAGAAAATCATGGAAAAGTACCCTAAATAAGTGAATATATATATATATTTGCATTTATAACCTGGACTCACGGATGCAGTGTAAAACTGCAGAAAAAATGAAAAAAGCGAAAACTAGCACGTAATCGAGCTCTAGAATTTTTTTTTCTTTTTTTTTTTGAAATAGTAAATAGCAATATTTTTTTAACCAAGTGATAGCGTTAAACCTGTAAAAGTATCACAAATATTCGTGTTTTTTTCTTTTTTTTCAAACTTCAGGAATGACCCGGAGATTGCGATTTCAAAAGGCAGAAAAAAAGAAATATTTTGTTTCGTCTGCTTAAAGAACCGTGGAAAGTCCGAACAGGCCCAGAATCAATCGGTAGCACGACGAGAGCTCTCAATTTTGCGGTGTTCATTAGGGTTTTTAATTACTATATCGGTTAATTAGTAAAAAACCACAAACTCGCTTCGAAGTTCATAATGTCAGCCATTGACATGCCAAATCTTGTAGCTTTGCTAGCAGCGGTCCCTTCAGAACACATCACATCCACCCACACACACAGAGTAAGAGATTTCTATCCTCATTGTTATATTTAAGTTATTTTATAGTATAAAACGAATAGTATTTTAAAAACAAATATTAAACTTGTAGAATATGGATATTTTCCATGCTAGCAACTGGTAAAAATCTTATTTTAGTCCCAAGCTTATCAAGTGAAATTTTAAAAGAAGAAGACAGGAAGTGTGGCAGGTTGGGACACATAGTAATATGTTAAGTTATATACAGTATAATGTGTTCAAGACAAGAAAATTTGTATTTTTAGTAACCAAAAATTGATATTTTTTGTCATATTATTTATTTATATGCTATAATGAATAAATGATATGACATCAAATATCACTTTTTTAGTAAAAACTCTTCAATAATGATAATTTCCAATACTTTCGTAAAGATTTTAATAAGTAATTTCTCATTTAAGGATTCCTATGCATTATTTAATGGCTTGTGCGTTTTTTTAATCATTTTAATTATATCACTGGATCACATCTTTCTTTTCTGAATAGTGTATCTCAGCATTTTAAATAATATGCAAGTCTGTGTAACAGTTTAAATTGCTTAGAATTATTTTAATTACACGTTTTCTAAAACACCTATTTCGGCCACTTATTTTTCTTTAATAAATCAATAAATCAAGCTATACGTAGGATGCGTAAAAATTCAGAAAACAATAAAGTAAACAAAACTCATTAATGAAAAATTATCCCTAATATCATTCGTTGTTGAAATAATTTATTTACAATGAAATTGATTAATTAAAAACTAATATTTTCCATTGGCGTTAGAATTGTTTTGTAATGTAGGTGTAATTTTTCCGATAACATGGTTTTCATGTTTCCGTTGTCACGTCAGTATTAGAATTATTACTGATTTATTCAAAAATTATCTGTCTGAAATTAGACACGAAAAGAAAGAGAATAAAAAAAGTTAATGGGTATTCAGGGAGTGATAGGCAAACAAAAGGTGGGTAAACCTTGTATTTTAGAGTTCAATGCAAAATAATACCTTAATGTGCAGAATGCCAATAGTTAAAATATGAACTTTGAATACATTACAATGAATATGCGATTATATTAGTCTTTAGGTAAAATGTATCATAGTAAACAGATTTTTGCCTTTATTTCTTGTTGGAAATTTAGCTCTATAATAATGATTATGTAAAGGTTTAGCGATTCATTGCACTGATATATTTACTAAGGGAGACAGGCTGGTAGTGTATTTAGAACATGATAAATTTGTTCTATTTGCTTAATAATTTTCTTAACTTTAAAAAGATTGCATCGCACAGCACTTTGTATAAGTATCTGTATGTTTTTCGATCAATACTTCTGAACTATGACGTTGCATTACAAATATATATATATATATATATTACTAGCCGGTATTCGCCCGTCTAGCCGGTCGTTTCCGAGTGGGGCCCAGATACATAGTGCAGCGTACCGCCCTGAATTCGCTTGGGGCCCAGAAAGTGCATTTTATATGCAACCAGAAAAATATAAATAAAATACTTTAAATTAAAAGTTTACGAAAATAACTAATAAGAATATAAAAAAACACCTAAAAAAAGATTTCGCGACATAAATATTATTTTCATGAGTCCCCTGACAAAATACCACTGGGCCCTATCCGTGATTATATAGGGGTGGGGCCCAAGTAGTACTTTGTATCTGGGTCCCACTCGGAAGCAACCGGCTAGTATATAAAAAAAAATCAGCAATAGTTCTGTTTTTCGTCTAATCTTCCGCAATCGGGTCAATAGCCGATGTTTCTCAGAAACTCGCTAGCTCTAAAATCGCTGAAATACATGATTAACTACTTTTTTGTAGATTTGTAAAGCGGAGTTTCATATTCTTACTTAAAACTGCTGCTGAAATATGGCACAATTGCTAAAATTTTCGACACACAGTGTGACCCCCTTGATGGATTATTATCTAAACTTGCTGAAATACATAGTTACCTATTTTCTAGTACATTTGTTATCCTAAATTTCACGCACCTACCTATTACTGAGATATCGCAAAATAACATAAGAAATCCGACACCCATTTAACACTCTTTAGTGGCTGAATTTCTAAAATCGCGGAAATACATGTTTAACTATTTTTTAGTAGATTTGTTATCCTGAATCTGTGATTTCAAGCTCATAACTAAAAATGCTGCTGATATATGGCGAACATTTGAAATGACCTAAACTTTTCGACCCCCATTTAGCCCCCCTTAATTGGTGAATTTCTAAAATCGCTGAAACATGTGTTTAATTATTTTTATAGCAGATTTGTTATCCTGAATTTCACGCTCTTATCCAAAACTACTGATGAGATATGGTGAAAAGGTGAAATCATCGAAAATTATCGACCCCCCCCCATTTAACCCCCTTAGTTGTTGAATTTCTAAAATCGCCTAAAATACATTTTTAACTATTCTTTAGTAGATTTGTTATCCCGAAATTCACGCTCCTAACTATAACTTCTACTGAGATATGGCAAAATGGCGTAAAACATTCGACCCCGATTTAACCCCCGTAGTGGTTGAATTTCTAAAATCGCTGAAATACGTATTTAATTATTTTTTTAGTAGATTTTTTATCTTGAAGCTCACGCTCTTACCTAAAACTGCTGATGAGATATGGTGAAAATGTGAAATCACCGAAAATTTTCAACCCCCCCCCCTTTAACCCACTTAGTTGTTGAATTTCTAAAATCGCCTGAAATACATGTTTAACTATTCTTTAGTAGAATTGTTAACGCAAATTTCACGCTCCTACTTAAAACTCCTGCTGAGATATGCCGAAAAGACGAAATTATCTAAAACTTTCGACCCCCTATTTAACCCCCTTAAGGTGTGAATTTTCAAAAATCCTTTCTTAGTGGGTGCCTACATTGTGTAAAGAACATGTCTTCCAAATTTCATTGTTCTAGGACAAATGGTTGAGGCTCGGCGTTGATTATGAGAAATTCACGCTACTCTTTTATAAGTATAGATAAGAAAATGCGGCGAATATTACAGCGATGATTAAACTGACAAATAATTCAAAATTATTGAGAAATTTGAAGGAAAGTTTTGAAAACATTATTTCCAGATGAGATTTTTAAATTTGTGTTTAAACTTTATGTATAAGCGATCATTAAATGTGAATACATTGTTTATGTGCCATTCTTTTAGAAATATGAGATATATTAGCTTTATGCTTTACAATTTATGGCAATATTATCAAATATCAGTTATTTTATTAAATTTATGGCAACAAGGCATATAATATAAAAAGGGTCAAATAAAAAAATAAATGAGAAACTTTCAATAAAGCGAAAAACAGTTCGTCTCAATTTACAGCATTGATTTTATGTATCACATAAAAAAAATTAACGTTGGAAACATTTTATCGATATATAATTTTAAAGTTATTCGTTTAACGATATTCAACATGTTAAATTTTGATGTATTTTTATACATTCTAGTTATTCGGCCTGGTTACGATATGTACGTCTAAATATCGAAGTTATTGAAATGCAATGATTGTGCAACAATTGCAAATGATGTAAAATATTATACATGAATAAGGTAGAAAGAACTTTCCCAGAAGAAAACCTCAAGCTTTTATTTCAAGCCTTTTTAGGTAGATTTCGTAAGAAATACTACCTATTACATTCTCACCTAAGTTGGAAATTTTGAAAAATTTTTGCAGATCTACGCCGATCATGACTCCCAGAACCCAAAACCACCCCCAGTTCAAAACTTTATCTATCTATCTATCTATGTCATTTTTTTCTGCCCACGATAACTGGAAAAATTCTGCATAAATCTCTTCCAAACTGATACATAAAATCAAGGGTCATAAAATCTCGGTCAAGTTCGTTAATGGGCAAAATCGAACCAAGGGGGGGGGAAATGGGGGGGCTTTTTGTGAAAACAGAAAAACCCGCATAATTTCTTTATTATTATACGTATCGAATCCGTTTAAAGTTATTATTACTTCTAGGAAAAGGGCCGAAAATTTATGTATGACATATTATTGATATAATTAAAAATGGCTCCAAGGGGGGAAAAAGGGGGGTTTTAGAAGAAAAAAAATCATAGCTTCGTCAATTCCCAAGATATCAAATCCGCGTAAATTTATTATTAATCCTCTTAGTATTATCTAAAACTTTTATATTGACAAGTTTTTTATAGGACCAACCGTTATTGCAAAAAAAAAATTAAAAACAAAAAAAAAATCCCTGCCGGCTCCGCCTGCAAACAAGTTATTTTTCGAAGTAGGCGGTTCCAACTCCCGCATCTTTTCGAAACTGATACATAAAATCAAGGGGCATAAATTCTCGTTCAAGTTCGTTAATGGGCAAAGTCGAACCAAGGGTGGGGGGGGACTTTTTTTGAAAACAGAAAAAACCCCATAATTTCTTAATTATGATACGTATCGTATCCGTTTGAAGTTATTATTAATTCTAGGAGAAGGGCCGAAAATTTATGTATGACAGATTTTTGATATAATTAAAAATTGCCTTAAGGGGGGGGGGGAAGGGGGGTTTTAGAAGAAAAAAATTCATAACTTCGTCAATTCCCAAGATTGCAAATCCGCTTAAATTTATTATAAATCCTCTTAATATTATCTAAAACTTTTATATTGACATGTTTTTTATAGGACCAACTCTTATAGCCCCCCCCCCCAAAAAAAAAAAAATTCTTGCTGGCTCCGCCTGCAAACAAGTTTGGTTTTGAAGTAGGCAGTTCCAACTGCAGCATCATCGCAAAAAGGACCTTTCTTCTGCTATTCCCGACAAACAGGCGCCCCACGGTCTGCGTCTGCGAAATCTACCTGTGCCTGTAGGCCGAGCCGTCAGGGATTTTTTTTTATAAGGTTTAAATTTCTCGTTATCGTTGAAAACTTTAAAGATTTCGCATGAATTTATTTTAAAACCGCCTTTAAATCGAATTTCATGCATACCATTTGGAGCAGAAGTTATTCTCAGTAGAATGTTCTTTGATGTATCTGTACTATATATAGCATTCTATCAACATAATGTTTTCTTTGTCAGCCTGTGCATCACCGTAGGCATGTTTACATAATACTGCAAAAGGAATCTCAAGTTATAGAACACTGACAAAAAATCCCATTCTATTCCATAAACATCTGATTCAGGAGGAGATTTTGGATAAATAAATAGAATATTCGATCAGATCAGGTAAAGGAAATTTACATTTTTTGATTCGATATTTTATTTTCTGTATAGCAGATAAAAGAAGCGACGGATTCTGAAGAATGTTAAAGATTAAGCGCAATCAGAAAGCATTTATCACCACCTTAGAGTTTTGGTCGTGTCAAATTTTAAATGCATTATTTTTCACCTGTTTAAAATATTTTATTCATTCTTGTATAATTTAGATTTTACATGTAATTTTTCAGCCAAATATCTTAATGTTATTGTAATACTTTTGAATTATTTTCAAAAATTACAAAAAAAAAAAAAAAAAAAAAATGTTTTTTTTTTTTTATTGGAAGGTACAAAAGATTTTGTGACGGATACAGGTTTATATATAATAGTTCTTTAAAAAAAAGTAGGAACTTTGAAAATGTTTCTTTTAATTAAAGTTATGCAATGTATCGGCTATTTAGCGGTATGTTTAATTTGCAATGTTAAATCTAATATTTTTCATTTTACGTTAAATGGATATAATTTAAAATGTCAAACAATCTATTGAAAGTTAGAATATTGCAGGTGCAATTTTCTGTTTAAGTAGAAGACGCAAAGAAAATATCCGAAAAGGGATAATAATTTCAGTTTCAATTGAAGAAAAAAATGTGTTTAAAGTAGCGGAAAGTTATTTTAAAATGCATGCGGTTTATTTTGTCAAAATACGTCTTTTAATTATAAAAATAAATCTAAAAGTAACATTTCAAAAGAGTATCATTACTGAGTCACATTTTGAACTATCAACTAAAGAATAGTAGAAATGCAAATGTTTAGCAGTTTTGAATATGTAGAGAAATATAAAATACTGAAGTATGAATACGTCCACATTTTTACGAATTTACATTGATAGATTTTAACATTTGTAGGAAATTTTATTTCATTATGTATTGAAGTACATTGCTAAACATTCTAAAAATGGCAATACAATATTAAGAATTTAATACTCTATAATTATGCTAACACATCATTCTAAAAAAATGCAACGTAATTAGAATTACATCAAGTATAACCGTATCTTATTTGTTTTTATTTATATCTTCATTAAAATAGAAGACATGATATTAAATCCTAAATGTAATTATTTTTCTCCCAAATTAATCGTATTATTTTATTATTTTCAAAATACACTTTTTTATTTTCATAATTGACATAATCATAGATAGAATTTTATTACCTAAAAATTAATTGGCATTCACGTTTTAATTAACTTACAATAATTTCTCTTATTACATAACATTAAACTCCCAGAAGTACAAAATAGATTTATTTTATGACACTTATTATAACTAAATTCAACATTATTTGCCTAATAAAGAAATATTCTTAATAAAATCTTCCCAAAATCAAACTAGGAAAATTTATTAAACAAATAAGCCTTCTATTGATTTATTTTTCTTCTTTTGGGTGAAATTAATTGCATTATGCAATTAAAGTCATCTATCACTAAGTGATTTTTTTTAGTTTGTTTTAAGTTTGCGTTACACAAGGGATAATAAGAATGTGTTTAATGGAAATTTTTCTTCGGACATTTGTATACTTTTGTTGTTTCTACTATTTTACTGTCCAAATTTTGAAAATTTGCAATTTGGCATATAACTTTATTTTCTAATATTCCAACCTGTCATTCAGTTTCTCCACATCTCACGTTGATCCAAGAACATATTCTTCCACATCGTAAATTTATTCCGTTTGGTGGAAGGACGAGGCATATTATGAAAATAAGATATGTAATACATATACTATACCTAAATAATAAAAATGACTTGACAAAATGGCAATACAAGTTTAAAGACAAAGTTTCATGCGTCAATAATCTACACAACCCCCTAGAAACTTGTTTCGACACAGTATAACCTTGTATTCATCTGTGCAAATAGAATGATGAAATGTTTGACCGCTTATACGAACTCCTTTTTCTGAAGGCCATGTGGTTTCGTCCTTTTTCCAGCTGGTCTACGTGATCAGTTGTTAGAACCTTTCCGATTATTTTGAGAAAAATCTTTCACCATTTCATACGCACTGAGGAAAACAAGCTTATGCGCTGTCAAAACCGGTATGCAGGGATTACTTTTTTATTATTGACATATAAAACGTTGTCTTTAAACTTATATTACATACCTATATGCTATACCTATCTTATTATTATATATCTTCATCTACTGTGCCTACACCCACAAGACCCATCATCTCCTAACACGTTCTTCAGTTCATCGAAGGTTTGTTCAAAGATGCCTGACGTCCCCTATCTGAAATTTTGTTTTTTTTTCGTGTGGAAAGAAAAAGGCAAACCTGAAACAATAAAAGCCCTGTATTGTGTAAAGTTTCGAATCATTGACTGATATTGTTTATCAAATATTAAGTTTATTATTTGTACTCTTAAATTAACACTATCGTTACATGTAAGAGTAATGATGGGCAATTACTCGATAATTCTACATGTTAGAAAAAACACCACCATAAAATATAACAGTCGAGGCACTCGTTCCCAAATTCTACAATCGATTGTTTCATCACTAAGCTAAAAGCCGCAATTCCAAAATTAGCGATTATTCCGACAGTAAATGTGATCGTAGTGTGGGCGATTGCTTGATTATTCTGCAATCGGAACAATTTGTTGCTAATACGAGGGAATATCAATAAGTTTTTGACCTCACATAGAAATAATTGACTGACATTTATGAAATTATTACATTTTATTAGTTCTTTTCTATATAGTCACGGTGCAAAGTAACACATTTCTGTAAACGGTATTTCAGCTTCCACAGCCCCTCTTTGCAGAAGGTGCTAAACTGGCTTTGAAACCACTGCCCCACTGTAACAATGACGTCAGTATCTGAGTCAAAACGTCTTCCTTTCAATAACTTTTTCATTTTTGGAAAGAGGAAGAAGTCTGAAGGCGCCAAGTCAGGTGAGTGAAAGGAGCAATAATTGGTAGCCCAGGCTTTGGACTACATTTAATGTTTCATTGACTTTGTTTCATTGTCTTTGTCAGCCAAAAGGCGGACACCTTTAGTCACTTTTCCATGTCGCTTTACTTTCAGTTGTACACGAAGTTTTCCCAGCAAGCTCCTGTAATATTCACCAGTTATGGTGTGCCCATAGGTGATGTAATCTTGAGCATTATGCCCTTGCGATCCCAAAAAACTGACATCATGACTTTCTTTGAAGATGGCTGCGCACGAGCTTTTTTGGGGGGACGGTAATTCGGAGTGCTTCCATTGTTTACTCATCATTTTCGTATCTGGGACAAAGTGGTACACACAGCATTCGTTCATTGTCACCAAACGATCAAAAAGATCCTCCTCATTGCCATCACACAGGACTAACTTTGCAGACGTACAATCCACACGCTGCTGTTTCTGGAAGGGGGTCAGCAACCTTGGAACCCACCGTGCCGAGACCTTGGATAAGTGCAGGTGGTCATGCAGAATGGTGTATATGGAACCATAGGATATACCCACTTCAGCCATAATAACATGGATTGTCATTCGTCTGTTTTCCATCACCAGCCTTTCCACTTTCCTAACCATGTCCTGGTCAACAGCCGAACATGGTCTGCCTTCCCTAGTCTCGTCCTCCAGACCCGTGCGTCCACATTTCAGATGTCTCTTCCATGTTTTGATAGTACTAAAGGATGGACATTTCCCCCCATAAACACTTTTCATATCATCGTAAATATCCGTGGCTTTCAACCCCTTTAAATTGAGAAACCTAATTACTGAGCCATATTCAATTTTCAAAAGTTCTCCACTTTCACTCATTCTAGCTGAACTATTTGAAAAAGGCTTCCACCTAAACGCAAAAAAAAAATTACACATTAGTTGTACAAGACATGGGCACATATAATATATAAATTTCATAATATTCACTAAAGTATTTTTATGTGAGGGCAAAAACTTATAGATACACCCTCGTATGTATGTAATATACTTTTAAAAGATTGTTAAGAGAATGATGATTTTGGTAAAAAAAAGTGACTCGCCAACCCGTGGTGACCACTAAATGGGGATTTTCAAGGCAACAGAATGACAATTTGCACAATTATGGGTCTTGGGACATAGTCAAAGTATATTGAGAATTTTTTTGAAAATTACCTTTTCAGACAAGCAAACAGAGAGAGGCAAGATAATCTTTAAGTAAATTAATACTGCATAATCTATTAGTACGTTTTCGATGTAATTTTGCTAGTTGGTGAGTCTCAGAACTTACGTGTTAGGAACATTTAAAATTTCCCACTACTACTACGTGGTGCGAGCAAAACTGTTTCAGTGTCTATCAGAGCTTCAGAGCTTCAGAGATGAAATTTTGTGTGATGATGTTTCTTGGAACATAGCCAAGATACAGCAAGTTTCCAAAATTAACCCGCTTCTATGACTCTCTTGGTCACAGAAATATATCGCGAATCTATCAGAGCATTAAAGATGAAATTTTTCATGATGATGGTTGTCGGGACATATGTAAAATAGAAGGGGTTTTTTATTCCCCATTTTCCAGGGGAAAGGGATGGAAAACAATATCTTAGAATCCATGAAAATCTGATATAAAACAATTTCCTTGATTATGGTTTTATATCGGATTACATACGACCCGAGCCTGAAAATTCTATTTAAAGACACAGCTTGACATGAAACCCGAAAGTATAGAAAATTAATATCTTTTTATATACAATTGTGAAAAAATAGTCTACATCTTCCCTCGAATATATATTTTTTCTTTTATGTTAAAAAAATGTAATTATATATATATCAGGTCGGGAGATGCGCTGGTAAGGTTATACCCAATCAAGAACCGTAATTTCTGTTCCTAATCAACTCGGAACCCGACCTGAATCCAACCAAAAAAAAATATTCATCGACCCACAACTCATCTCGTACCAGACAAATTTTTTTTGTCTACTCGCAACCCGACTGAAAACCAGAGACAATATATCCATAATTTCATTTGCATTCAAATATATATATATATTTTCATTTGATACAATATTCTCGACTTTCTTTTTTAAAATCGGGACAACGAACCCGACCCACGAGAATCAGAATTCAATCCGAAACTCACCTAAACAAAAAACATATAGTACACCCGACCCGAATCCTACCAGTAATGGAAAAAATAGGGAGTCGGGTGCGAGTAAAATTGCGTTGTCCGTCCTAAGCTCGGCTTTAATACTGGGCTATTTAAAATAGAAATTCTGGCGATTATCTCTTTTACCGCTGATGATAAAATACTTTCAATTTCCAAAATATAGAAACAAAATATAGGCTTAACATATGGTGTTTGTCTTGCAAAATTGTACATTTTCAATTCTTTTAAAAGTGTCTTCTTCTGTACTTCAATAAATTAAAGATTTTCCTACGGAAAACATAAAGCAGTTTGCACTAATAAGTTTTATATTTTAGTATAAATGAAAATACAAATAAGAGTTATAAGCATTTTTCTATGAAGCATGAACATTTTTTTCTTTTTAGCTTTAAACAGTATGAAATAGCCATCCAAAAGCTTTCTACAATCTACATTATTCTAATACATTATTTTAAATTGCGTTATTACACATAAACAATTAGAAATTATAGAACATAATTTCAAATATAAAATTTGGTACATTTCTACTCAAGTCGAAACTGAGAGATAGTTATAATGTTCATCGTCAAAGGTAGGATAGCGGTGCTCCCTGTTGACTAAACAAAGCCATAATTGAATCAATACTTTTTTAATAAGCATCTTAAATTTGGTGGAATACCATTCCATAGATGCCGAGATACAGCTATTACAGAAATCGGAAAAAAATATAGCATACCAGTGATACATATTAGGCGATATATACAGAAACCTAATAAGCACCAATTTATGTTAAAAGTTCAAAAAATTCTCAAAAAAAATGCATTTTTTATTTTTTCTCCTAATAAAATACTACAAAGTTAAATAAATGAGATAAAGCAAACCGCATATTTCTACGGATGAAGCATATACAACAATTTTTGTGTTGCACTATCAGTCCTGCCCCGCCGTAACTGAAACCTTAAGTCCATTTATCTCAGAAAGGATTTTTCACAATTTGTCATGTTTAAAAAGATATATCTAAACTGCTTTACGAGATATGTGCATGAAATTTGTTACAGAGTTTTTATGTAATATTTTTAATAAGTTGTCTTCAGAATTTTTAATTTTATGCGAAAATTTAGAAAATATATTCCTTTAAATAAAAATCACTCTCAGAATTCCTCTTTATTTACTTTAAAATTTATTATAATTTTTATTATATTATTTCAGTAATATTTTTATAAATCCAGTAATGGGTCCTTCCTTATGTAAGATCGATATAGTAATACATCTTTGTACGATTCGGTTCAACTATCACAGTAATACGTAAATATCTCAGTTTAGGATCAATATAGCAATAATATGTACAGTGGCGTAGCCAGGGCGGGGGTCCAGATGCTCTGGATACCACTAATTTTGTAAAGTTTCCTTTGACTTATCTAATCGGAGAACTTTCTGCGATAATCAATGTGAAGAAAACTTTACATTATTACTGGTATCCAGAGCATTTGGACCCTCCCTCCCTGTGCTATGATGAATGCGTTTGACGACATATAATGATAGACAAAGTAGTAATAGACGGATAACTTGATCTTTCAAACTAACCCGTTTATTATCCAGGTCAAATAAAGAACATACAATAAAGGAAGGGTTTCACTACACGATTAGTTACACATTCCCCTTTTACTTTCACATTAATGAACACTTTAACAATTCTTTCTATCATAAGCGACATGCTTATCTCTTTGCACTATCCCCTCGATAGCTTTGCTTCAACTGACCTTCTCCCTCTCTCGCTCCATTTCGGCGTTGGGGAGAGGTAGCTGTTTGGCGAATGTTTCCTGCTTGGCGAGAACCAATCGCCGGGGATCTGAAGCAACTCCGATCCTTACAAATCCTGAATTACAAGACTGACATATTAACAAGAATACTTTTCTACACACAATAGGGAAAAAAGTCATAAAATCGGGCAAGTAGTTCATGAGTTATATCAAAAATTAAATATGTTTAAAATTTAAATTTTAAATTTTTTATAAAAAAAAATTCAGTTTTCAAAAACATTTTATCCGATAAGTAGCTTTATAGAAAAATAAATCCAGGAAAAATTATTAACAAATGTGTATAAATAAAGAAAATGAAGTTTTGACCCCAGACCCAATTACTGTCTAACAGAATATGAAGTTTGATGGAATTTCGTGCATAAGGTCTTGAGATAAAGTTTTCACGAAATTTGTTTCACATACAGACCTATATTTTGCAAAAATAATGAAATCGTGTTCTGGACATTCCAAAACATGTAAATCCATCAAAAAACGGAAGTCAAAAATTTTCACGATTCTTCCTTTTTAGGTATATACAGTTGAACTGTGAAAGTTGTAGTTTTTGATGTAATAAAACGATTTAATTGGTATACAAGATTTATATTATGCAAAGTTTTTACAAAAATATCCCATTTTGTAACAAATACATATTAAAAATGAATAGAACTTAAAAAAAAATACAAATAATAAAATTTGCTTTGCAAAATAAGTAGTATTTGAACATCAGATTTGAATGTTGAATCATATAAAAAATAAAACAGACTGAAATATGAAGTTAATATTTGGTATGCAGTCCTATTGCTGCAATGTGCGCATCTAAACGTCTCGGCATAGATTCTACTAAATCATTGGTGATTTTTGGGGACATGGTGTTCAATGCCTTTTGCAATGATTGTTTCAAATTTAATTTGCTTGTTATTGAGCTTTTTCTTATTTTCTCATCAAGTCGATGCCATAAATGTTAAATAGGATTCAAGTCTGGTGATTGAGGTGGAGTTACTAATCTTCGTTTAGCATTATACAAAAGCCAGTCTTTGGTTTTATTGACAGTATGTTTGGTGTCTTGATCTTGTTGAAAGACGAATGTCTTCTCCAATCCAAATTTTCTTGCACTGTCCTTCAAATTATGCTGTAACACATTAATGTATGATAAAGTTGTCATTTTCTCATCAATAAACTGGATAATTCCAACTCCATTGTAAGCCATGCACCCCCAGACCATGACATTCCCCGCTCCACGCTTTACCGTCTTCAGTAAATTTTGATTCTAAAGCAGCACCTTTTTTTCTCCAAACAGTGAACTCTAAAATCAAATATAGTGAAACCTTTGAATAGCGAACACCTCGAGATCGTTGAATAGAGTACTGCATAGGGACGGGTTGTTTCTTTTTTTTCGGGTCGGGATGACGCTAAATTTCTTTCTGTGTGACGGGTATAAATTTGTAAATGTATAAAGTGAGTACGTGTTTTGGTTTAAAAATTTCGAACTTGCTTTCGTCGGAGAAAATTACACTTTTCTAGAAATCTACTGTTTTGCCTTTATATTTTTTGGCAAATTCTAAACTTTTTCACTGTTGATTTCTGAAATTCTGAAATAAACGATTTTTTTTCTTGGCCGTCTTCCTTTTATACCAGCACTATGCAAAACATTTCTTACAGTCTGTGGTGATACAATCTTTTCTGATATTGATTCGATATTTGCGGTCAACATCCTTGCACTTCCAGTTAGATTTTTAGATCATCTTTAATCACTTGTCGTCTTTCTCTCACAGTCATCTTGCCCCCTGATCTCTCCCTGATCTTTTTTGTTATCCACAACACCAATCTCTTTTTTCTCTTTAAGAATATTATGAATTTCACACAGTGACACATTTAACATACTTGAAATTTCTCGGAATGTTTTTCCACTATGATGTAGATAATCAATATGCTCTCTTTTTACAAGTGTAATCTCTTTTGTTTTGGGTGCCATGGCACAAAACTATTAACGTAAACTATTTTGAACTAATTGTCAGCAAATGAAGTAAGGATCCTTAACGTGCCCTCCACGCGTGTGAGAATAACTTTGAAAATTTAGCAACGTTTCATTATAATTTGCATGTTAGTTTTTATTTTGTTCTAACACTTATTTTGCTGTGCTAATCTTTTTATTTATAAAAATAATATATTTAGTTTAAATAATTTTTTATTACTTATTTAATACTCTGTAAAAAAAACTATTATATATAAATTAATTTTGCCATTTATTTCATTTTATTACCTTAAAAACTACAAATTTCACATTGTTCTAATATTGTTTTTGACAACTGTAGAAGAAAGTAAAAAAATACCGGAAAGTTCGTACATCTATTTCATCTTGTTGTAAGGTAACATTTTCTTAACTTCTTCAAAAATTATTTAATTGCCAATTATATTAATATTAATACTAATATTAATATTAATAGTACCCAAAAAAATATTTGTTAGATTTAAATAAATGATACATTCGTTAAATTTCAATAAACATTAATTTTTGTCATTCAGATAGCTACTTTTAATTTGTTAAACTGAAAACAGTTTTTTCTCTTTCAAAACTTATCGAACCCGAAAAGTTTAAATACATATATCATATCCGCGCAAGACAATTTTCTTCCGTAAAATAATTGATTACTTACACAACAAAAGTAACATGAGTTCCATGGCGATTATACATATTTGGCATATAAAAGCAAGAGATTCAATATAATATATTTCACGCAGATGATACCTCGTGCGCCAGTCAATTACCCCGAAAACCGCCCAAAAATTAAATTTTGTGTGTAATGGGTATAGTATTTTAAGTACTTAAATTAAAGAAATTAAAGCAGCAGCATTATTAATGATTCGAGGTGGAATGTAAATACGTTTAATTGACATTTACTTCACAACAGAACATCGAACATAATATAAGTTACAGATACATTTTACACATAACAGTAAACAAACTTTTTTCCGGTAATTGACAGAATTTCCGCAGTGGTGCTGCCATCTAGTAATTAGATTAATAACTAAACACCATAATTTCCCCCTCCTTAATTGGGAAATTTACAAGGAACTTTTCTTTTCCTGGTGGATCTTCTAGGTACCTGTTGGGAAAAAGAAGAGTTAATTAAAGTATCTTTAGCATCATCAATAGAAGTATTGGACTCCATGGGTTTTGGAGCTGAAGGTATCCCTTTAGAGTATACTGGAGCAGGACTTGGAGTATTTGGGAGGACACAGTCATCTGGTTTAGGATTTGTAGTAGATGGAACAACAGAGTCATCTGGCCGAGGATTTGGAGTAGATGGGACAACAGAGTCAGCTGGTCAAAGATCTGGGACACTAGGAGGCATTAGCTGAGAATCACTTTGATTAACAACTGCATTATCACTTTTGTGACTTTCTGTACCACTCTCTTCAGAATTTGAATCATTAGTTAAATGTATCTTCGAACCGACATTAGTTATCTGATCAACATGTCTTTTCCAAATATTCGAACGAACTTGAATTCTATAATGCAACTTGCCCTCTCTTGCAATAATGCGACTAATTTTCCACTTGGTTTCTGGAGTATAATTTCTTACAGCCACTTTCTGGTTGATTTGAAATTCTTTTACTTTAGAATTGGCCTTTCTCGCATTTTGTTTATCATGCACAAAATTTGTAATGCTTGGGATTATCAAATCTATTTTCGTTCTAATATTTCGCTTTAGAAATAGAGATGCAGGACTTTCCCCCGTAGTAACATGAGGCATCTTTCTATACTGTAAACGAAAGTTATTTATTTTCATCTGTAAAGTACCAGATTCTGAAGATAAGGCTTTTAACACTTTTTTAAGAATCTGCACATATCTCTCTGCCTGACCATTTGTAGCTGGATGGTATGGAGCACTAAACCTATGTTTAACCCCATGATTCTTTAAAAATGTCTCAAATTCTTCAGAAGTAAATTCTTTTGCGTTATCAGATACCAGAGAAATAGGATACCCGTATCTGGCAAAAAGAAAAGAAAGACAAGTAATGGTATGTTCTGAAGTTGTATTAGGGACAATAAAAACTTCAGGCCATTTGCTATGAGCATCAACCACAAGCAAAAGCAATTTACCCATCACAGGACCAAAATAATCTATGTGAATTCTTTGCCATGAAGCTGTAGGCCATTCCCAATGATGAGTATCTACCTTAGGAGGATTATTTTTTTAATTGACACAAGTAGTGCAATTTCGTGCAAGATCTTCAATATCTTGGTCAATCCCTGGCCACCAAACAAAACTACGAGCTAAGGACTTCATTTTCACTATACCAAAATGTCCATAGTGCAAATCACGTAAAATTTGTTTACGGTGAACTTCTGGAATAATTACTCTACATCCTTTTAAAATACAACTATGTTGAAGAGTAAATTATTCTTGTTTGCCACCAAAAAGTAAATTTTTAGGAATTGGAGAACCAGAAATTAGATGATGAAAAAGTTGACGTAATAAAGGATAAGATTTTGTAGCTACAGCAATTTATTTGGCGTTTAAAGGCAATGTAGAAATTAAAATTCAGATTCATCAATTACATTACTTGAATTTAATTGTGGGGGTAAATCTTCACTACGTAATGGAAGTCGTGAAAGAGCATCGACATTTCCATGTTCGGATGTTTTTTTTATACCGAATATCATATTTAAACGCTTGTAAGTATAATGCATATCTTTGCATCCGAGCAGCTGAAAGAACAGGAATACTTTTATTTGGAGAAAATATAAACACGAGTGGTTTGCTATCTGTAAATAAAGTAAACCTATTTCCATATAAATATTGAAAAAATTTCTTTACTCCAAAAATAATAGCTAGTGCTTCCTTATCCACCTGGCTATACTTTTTTCTGCATTCGTAAGCGTTCGGGACACAAAACCGATTGGTTTTTCCACGTTATCTGGCATCACATGCGAAAGAACTGCAGAGATACCATATGGAGAAGCATCTGTTGCTAACACTAAAGGCAATTTAGGGTTGAAATGAGTAAGAACTCTTTCTGAAATAATTTCCTTTTTTATATCTTTAAATGCTTGTTCACAAACAGGAGACCAAATAAATTTTACATTCTTTTTGAGCAAGTGATTTAGAGGATGAGCAATTGTAGATAAATTTGGTACAAATTTAGAATAATATGTGAATAAGCCTAAAAAAGCTTTAACTTGTGACACATTAATTGGTCTAGGAGCATTGACAATAGCTTCAATTTTATCTTGCGTTTTATGAATACCTTGCTTATCAATTTTATAACCACAATATGTAATATGGTCAGCCAGAAAAAGTGATTTATCTTTATTTATCCTAATATTATATTCACGTAATCTTTCTAAGATTTGTTTTAGCCTTGTTAAATGAATTTCATCCGTTTCCCCTGTAACACCAATATCATCAATGAACACAGTGACACCATCGATGCCACTTAATATTTGTTCAATAGATCTTTGCCAAATTGCTGGAGAGCTAGTAAGACCCATTTGTAACTTTAAAAATTGAAATAAGCCCTTCGGAGTATTTATAGTTAACAATTCCTGTGATTTTGCGTCTACAGGTAACTGAAGATAAGCTTGATTTAAATCTATTTTCGTAAAATGTAAACCACCACCTAAAGTAGCTAACATGTCCTCTACCCTAGGTAAAGGATATTTTTCCACCTTCAAAAATTTATTTACTGTAACTTTAAAATCTGCGCATAAACGTATTTTCCCATTTGGTTTTACCACTGGAACTATAGGAGTTGCCCAATTACTACTGATGACAGGTTTAATAATACCCTCATCCTGTAACCTTTGAATTTCATCATTTACTGCATTACGTAGAGCATACGTGACTGTTCTGGCCGTACAAAATATGGGCGTAGAACCTTTTTCTAGGTAAACTTCTGCTTTCAAACCTTTTATTTCCCCTACTTTATCCGAAAATAAATCAGAAAAATCATTTAATAATGTTTTCAATTGATCAGTAGAATTTACAATTCCATTGACATACACAGATTTAAAGTTAGTGGGAAACAAATTAAATGCAGCTACCCAGTCTCTGCCAAATAAAAGTGGGAAATTATCTTCTTTAATTAAATACAATTTAAGATTTTTAGTAATATTTGCATAAGAAACATCTACTGTTACATACCCCACAGGTGTAAACACCTCACCCGTTGCCGTTCTCAATTGAACGTCTGGTTGAAAAATTTTATTATTCAGTAAAATTCTCCGAAAACGATTTACAGGTGCCGCAGAAATTCCGGAGCCCGTGTCTACCTCCATTTCAGCTTTAGCTTTGTTTTCAATTAAAACCCACACTTTTATAGGAGTAGAACTCTTATCATGACTCACAGATAACATATCAACCGTCTGCAATACATTTGTTTGTTTCTGAGAATTACTTCTACATACTTTACCAAGATGGTCTCTTTTTTTACAAATTTTACAAATAGTATTGATATGCTTACACTTATTGGCAAGATGAGAAGGATTTCCACATCTATAACATTGTAATTTATTTTTATTTACTTCAAAATTCCCTTTATTTACATTGTTACTTTTCGGTTTCTGGAAATTATTTGAAATTTTATTCGGTTGAACATTTTTAGAATATGCCAATTTATTAACATTTACATTTTTGTTTTTCAATTCAGAAATATCATGTTCGCTATTTTGAAAAATAATTGCTTTTTCAATGGCCTTTCTCGAATGTTAAATTATCTATTTGTGAAAGTAATTTACTCTGGATACTTTCATTTTTTAAACCTCTCAGAAATTGTTCCAACAAATTTTCATTAAGTGTTTCACCAGCAAAAGCACAGAACGTGGTTAACTTCTTTAATTTTGAAACAAAATCTTGTATCGATTCGTTTTCATTTTGATAAGAATTACGGAATTTAATTCTAGAACAAAATTGATTAGGGGCGGGGCTTAAGTGCTTTAACAGAATTTCAACTATTTCCTCGTATTTCAGTGCTTCAGTATTTTTCGGAAATGTTAAATCTGACAGCAAATTATACAATTTAGGGCCCATACAGGAAATAATGGCAGGTACCTTTTTTTTTCTTCAATATCATGTAATAAAAAACTCTGTTCCAACCTCTTAACATACGATTGAAACGTTTCAATGGAATCATTGAATTCCTTGAAATTAGCAAACATTATTACTTTTTATTTATTGCAGAGAAGAAAAAAAAATGTCAGCACTTACCACCCTCGAAATGACGTACGCATTCAAAATATTAATACAGCATATTCTCTTGTAGATGCTAAACACGAAGTGTCGCCATTTTACTCAGTTGGAGTTTCTTGTAATTTAAATTCCGGTAAGAAACTTGATTTTCTCGTCGCCATATTATAGTATTTTAAGTACTTAAATTAAAGAAATTAAAGCAGCATTATTAATGATTCGAGGTGGAATGTAAATACGTTTAATTGACATTTACTTCACAACACAACATCGAACATAATACAAGTTACAGATACATTTTACACATAACAGTAAACAAACTTTTTTACCGGTAATTGACAGAATTTCCGCAGTGGTGCTGCCATCTAGTAATTAGATTAATAACTAAACACCATAATGGGAAAATGTGTTTTTTTCAAAAACTATGTTACCTAAAAGAAACTTTATAGTTTTCCTGCAAGGTTTAAATAAACTTCTACTATACCTAATTTTTGCATATTTTTAGTTTCAGTAGATTCGGAAATAGAAGTGGAGGGGGGCATATTTTTGAAGTACATTTTCGATGATATCTCTGAAAGTATGGTATGTAAAATTAAAACAAATATATTTTTGAGTTCGGTATTACGAGATCTTTCACACGGTACTCCACATAATAGACAAAAAGAAAAGAAATTTTTTTCAAGTAACTTAATTAGCCCCTTAAATATTTCCTAAACATATTTGTGAATGGTTAATAATCTGAAAATATGTGTTTAAAAATGATTTATAACTTTCCCACGTTTGAAATTTCCACGTCCCATAGTTTAAGAGAAAAGGGGCTCTGACCGACGGACAGACAGACACAGGAGTGATCTTATAATAGTTCCGTTTTTAGCGAACATCTCGAGATCGTTGAATGGAGTACTGCATCGGGACGGGTTTGTTTCTAATTTTTCTTTCGGGTCGGGATGAGTCTAAATTTCATTCTGCGTGACGGGTTCACCCTAGAATAATTATTCCGGATCATATTTAGGTTTTTTGTAACTCGGATGTTTGGAATTTTGACAAAAAGTTTGAATAGAACTATGTTTCGGATGACAATAAATAGGGGAGATTAGGGAGGGATGGGACAATTTTAACAAAAATAATTTTTACAAATTATGTTTCGCTAGTACTAAATGGAAATTTCCTGAATAACATCGTGAAACATTTTAACATATTTAAAAAATATGAATTTCATGCTAATAATTAAAAGTTTAGGTTAATTAACCAAATAAATTAACAAGAAAAATGTCGCATCCCACCCTCACATAGGTGCTTACAACTAAAAAGATTTACAGCAACAAGTATGATGCAATGATTACTTCATCTGATGGAAGAGTCATAAACTAAAAATTAAGCTTGTTTTAAGCATTACTGGCAGATGCCCCATCCCTCCCAGTGTCCGATCCCTCCCTAATCTCGCCTACGGATTTGAATATGAATGAGTATATATTCAATTCTTAGAGCAACATAAAAAAAATAGGTTTTTAAAACAAGCATGTGGCTTTTAGTCTTACCTTAACTGTTCATTCATAAAAGATAAATTGTTGAGTTTACAAAATATTAACGACAATTAAGTTAGCAACAAAGAATAAGTTTGATTATTTACATTAAAAATCTGATTAGTTAGTTACTTTTGATAGTGTAAAATAGTCTTTTTAATTCAGAAGCTCATAGGTGCTTGCAACTAAAAAGATTTACAGCAACAAGTATGATGCAAATATTACTTCATCTGGTGGAAGAGTCATAAACTAAAAATTAAGCTTGTTTTAAGTATTACAGCAGATGTTCCATCCCTACCAGTGTCCGATCCCTCCCTAATTTCCCCCACGTATTTGAATAGGAGTGAGTATATATTCAATATACTGTATGAAAAAAATAAAATGTGTATAAGAAATTTAATAATAGATATCTTACGTATTCAAAGATTGTCAATTAACAAAATCAAAAACAATCGAGATATTCAAACAATCTATAGAATCCATTAAAACATCTTGGCTTTAGCCGAGCCCGAGATAAAAGTCCTTTTTTTATTTCCATACTTGGCTTAATTATACTTCAAAATGCATCACACCGAAATTCATTGCCGCATAAACTTTAAATGTGTTCTTAATTACATTAATTTTCATAATTACAAAATGTGAAAATAGATGTTTATTGTAATAAATTGAACAATGAACTACTACGAAAAGAAAATTTCCTATTAAAATGTTTCCAATGGCCAAAGTAGGAACTTACATTAAACGAATAAGCTTCCCATTGAATTATATTTTAATCTGTTTCTTGTTGAAATTAACTGCACTATGCTTCAATAATCTTCTGACATTAATCAAAAGTACTCTTTCAGTCAATTTTAATTGGATGCTAACTAATATAAAGTACAGATTCCTAAATATTTTGATCAAGTATTTTCAAGCTTGCCTATTTGTAGCTGTCTTTGAAAAAAAAAATCTTTTTCCACTCCGAAATCTAAAATACCATGAAGATTCCAATGAACATTTAGTTCATTCGAAATCTGAAATATATGACCAACAATGTACAAAACCTTGTTCCTCTGTTTGTGGGGAAGAAATTGGGCAAATTAACAACAAAAAATTTATCCTTATGATTTACCTACACCTCAAAAAACCATTATGTATCTTGCAAATACTTTACAGTTTATCGTACAGTCATTTTATAGTAGAGTGATTTTAAAGTGTAAATTATAACGATTTTACAATCTATTGAAGAATTGGTTACATATATTCAAGTTATGCCGTTTTCATTTTCATAATTAACAAAATTATATTTTAAACAGTAATAAATCGAAATCAATTGGTTTTAAATTTAAATTGTTCTCACAATTTACAGTAATTTCTATATAATGTTAACCTCTCGTAAGGAAAAACAACACATTTATTTCCGAATGCTTATTAGAAGAAAATTCAACAGTTTTTGCCATGAAAAGAAATATTCCTTGTACAATATTTCCCATCACATAAGTAAGAAAATTTATTAAACAAATAAGTTTTCCATTAATTTATATTTAGCTTTCTGAAATTAGCTGCATTGTGCATCTATTTTCATCCGTCATTGAGCGGAAGTATTTCCTTGTGTCAATCTTATGTGCACGCAAACTAAGAGAATGTAGGAAACGAGTTTTAGAAAATTTCGATCTAGCATTTTTCAAGTACTTTGGTATATTTTCTGAGCTTTTCTTTATTTTGCTATTGAAAATTGAAAAATATCGTTTTTTTTTTTCGTATATATCCTTCTAGATAAAACGTACCATGAAATGATTAGTTTTGGTTCAATTTGAATCCGAGTACGCAAACAAGCTTGTCAGGAACTTCGTTTATTTGATACAGTGTTCGGAAGTATCCGCTACAAGTAGCGAAACTACAGTAGTCCCTAATCTTTTTAGTAGTTTATAAAGTATATCGCGTTACATTTTTAAAAATGTAACTGTGACTACTTTTAATGCTACTTTAGAGAAACAGTGTCATTCTTCTCCTTTGTGCAAAAAGGCGCATCGATGTGCAAATATAAACGACAAATTATTGTAAGAGTAGTAAATAAATTTTATGCAGCGTATGGTTATGCATAAATATGCTATGTACAAAACTTTCCCCTCGTTATATCACTTGTTCAGAAATATAGCTCTGTTTTTGTTTATTCCAAAAAACAAATAAATGGTAGTGTAACCGCATTTTTTATGTAACTACATATTAATGTTTATTGTAGTACGTATATCTTTTAATTTCGCTAAGAAAAGTGTAATATGTGTATGAACTAACATTTTGAAGACTAACACAAAACATTTTCTGGTATTTTATTGTTCTTAATTTTTTAGTGCACTCTGTTATATCCCAGTTTTTTTATTATATACAATATACCGGCAGACGCAATATGACGAGAGTCTACTGTACTAATTAATCCGTATCCTCAATTTCGAGTGTATATTGAATTCTTTGACAAAATATGAAAGTAGAGAAAGAACGATACTTTTGAAAAGTAGTTTTTAGTAGCTACGTTTTAAAACAAGAAATTGTAGTTGCAGTTAACTACCTTTTCGATTAAGTAGTTCTAGATGTCAAAATAAAATTAATTTTTCTGACCACGGATTTGGTGTATGAGAAAATTGTGTAGGGAACCCTTTTCATTATTTAAAACACATTAAAACTGTAAAATTTTAGTGTTTTACGTAGATCTATTTTACGATTTCAAGCAGTAAATATAGCATTTGTCTTACGGGGTTAAAGAGTTAGTTACATATTTTCAAGTTATGTATTTTTCATTTTCTTAATTAACCCAATTATTCTTCAAACTACATTAAACCGAAAATAATTGGATTTTAAATTTTGATTGCGCTCTCAATTTACATTATTTTCTATAATTACATAATGTTAAGGTATCGAAAATATAAAATATTTCATGTCCCTTTTTATATAAAAATTCAACAATTTTTTCTAAGAAAAGAAAAATTTTTCTAATGAAATAGTTCTCAAGACCAAACCAGGTAAGTTTATTAAACGAATAATCTTTCTACTATAATTAAAACTATAATTATTGACACTATAATTAAATAATGTTAAAGTATCGAAAAGATAAAATATTTCATGTCGCTTATTATATAAAAATTCAACAATGTTTGCTAAGAAAAGAAAAAAATTCTAATGAGATAGTTCTCAAGACCAAACCAGGTAAGTTTATTAAACGAATAATCTTTCAATTGATTAATTTATATTCTGATTCTTAGTGAGATTAACTGCATTATGCATTTATATTCATATGTTACTAAGCGGAATCATTTTTTTGAGTCAGTTTCAAATGCATGCGAACTAAGAGAATGTAAGAAACAGTTTTATAGCAATCTTGATCGAACAATTTTCTAAAACATCTGTTTATTTATATTATTCTCTGTACCTAAAAGGGGATTATGATTGTTGTGAAGTTTTCTGTGTTTTGTCTACTTTTTATTCAAGATTTACAACAAAAAATGTCGGAAACATCGTTATTTTACGATTTTAAATTTTTAGTATAATTTTTTTCATAAAAGTTAGTTACCTATTTTCAGTCTGTACTATTCTCAATTTCATTAATGATATAAATAAACCGAATAGTTTAAGTTGGGTTGATTATTGACGGCCAATTATCTACACTTGGGATATAGGCCCGGGGAGAATGCCCTTCGTGGAGGTCTTTCTAAGGGAACCTAACCCGTATTTACGCATGGATAAATCCACGGCTCGAAAAAAACCACGAAAACTCCGAACGATTAGGCCGACGGGCGAGATTGGGATCGAACCCAGCACATCCCGTCTACCAGCTTCGAGAGCAGAACCTCTCAGCCACTGGTGGGGCTCGAATATATTAAACCGAAATTTAGGTTTTAAATTTTGTCTTTACTTTTAGTTTACACTATTTTTTTAAATTACATACTGTTAAACTTTCGAAAGGACAAAATAGGTGCATTTACTTATTCTAAAAAACATGAATAATGTTTGCTGCGTAAAGAAAAATTTCTAATAAGATATTTCCCAAGACAAAACTAGGAAAATTTATTGAACAAATAAGCTTTTCGTTGATTTGTCTATTATTCTGCTGCTTGGTGACGTTAACTGCATTATGCATCTATATTCATCTGTCATTAAGCGGAAACCTTTTCTTGAGTGAAATTTAAGTGTGATGGGGAAATGTAATAAGGCGTCTGATGGAATTTCCGATCAAGCATTTGTCTTTTTCTTTAATATAGAAAATTTGAAAAATATATAATCTGTTTTGTGTCTACACTCCAAAACAGAGCATAATGTGAAGAATTTGTGTTGAATTTATTTTTAAGAAATATATGTTACCAAGAACCTCGGAAGTTTCGTTCCTTTAGACATCGTTAAAATAAGAAGCTAATTTCGAATACGTCTTCCTTTTTAACTAATCTATATTCCAAAATACATTATCTTGTAAATTTTTTATATCTTATGTAGATTGTTTCTGTCACTTTAAACATAACTATAACTTTTATGCATTGAAATAGAGAATAAAAGATATGTTTTAGAGTTATGCTCTTTTCTTTTTCATAATTGACGTAATTAACCCAGACTATAGTTAACCGAATTTCGTTGAATTTTAAATTTTCATTGTGCTCACAACTTACATTAATACTACAAGTACATAATGAAAAGACAAAATATCGCCTGTTGCTTATCGTAAAAACTTCAACAATGTTTGCTACGAAAAGAAAAATTCCTAATAAAATTTTTCCTAAGACAAAACTAGGAAAACCTATTAAGCAAATAAGCTTTCCGTTGATTTCTCCATTATTCTGCTGATTGGTGACGTAAACTGCATTATGCATCGATATTTATCCGTCATTAAGTGGAAACATTTTCTTGAGTCAATTTTAACCTCTTTAGACCTGGGGTACATAAATGCGAACCTCTATTCATTTCTTCTTAAAAACTAAATTGTTTGAATTTTTTACATTTTTACTTTTCTTCTGTATATTTGTGTTTTTTTTCCTTTCGGAATAAAATCAATAAATGGCAAAACTGATACTTATTTTTTCCTAAAGTAAATGTTAATTTAATCTGAGATTTCAAAATGCCTTCAATACAGTGTGGCCGAGAAAGTAAGAAATATTCACAATTATTTAATTTAATCGCTTTATAATAAAAAAAATTTGAGGATCTGTAGATCATTCACATGTTTAATGTCCTTAAATTTATTATTGTGTGAATTTAAGTTATTGACAATTAAATTCATATTTTAAGGGTGCTAGAAAATTTAGATCCATATTTGTGCATATAAATTACCAGTCCCCTAAAGTATCAATTTCAGAAAAATGCCTCTATCCATCATCTACGTTGTCATTTTGTCTGGCAAAAGCAATGAATGTGTATTTCTAGTATAATTTTAACTTCAGGTCTGAAGAGGTAAAGTGTGTGCGAGATCTAAGAAAATGAACTAATGCATTTTAGGGAATATTCAATCAAGCAGTTTTCAATAACGTCTGTATATTTCTGTTTCTTTCTTTCCTTTAATATAGCAAATTTGAAAAATATCTGTCCTCTCTGAGTCTATACTTCAAAATCAAGCATGAAGTAAAGAATTTGTGATTGATTTCTTTTGAATTAAACATACAGGGTGTAACTGAATTAATGGTCATAAATGTAAGGAGTGATAATACATGTCAAGACAATCAAATTTTGTAAAGGTAACCAGAGTCGCAACCCACTTAATTAATTAACAATACAGGGTGTCTCACAACAAACTCAATCCACATTTTCGTTCATAACTCTAACAATAATGAAAATTTTTTAGCGAAATCTTCAACACAATGACTTTGTCTTCTGTGAAAAGACGTGACATCAAGGGAATTATTGGAATTTCACTGTCATTCGATCAGTGATATCGTATGTATTGTCAGTTACCTTCCGAGTTTTGAAGCGTCTATCTCAGTGATATTTGGACATGGGGGATCCCCGTTTCTATTACTTTATGTGTTTTTATCATGCTTCATAGCAAGCGAAGTAACTATGTTGAAGATTTCGCTAAAATATTTTCATTATAGTTACAATTATGAACGAAAATGTGGATTGGGCTTGGTGTGAGACACCCTGTAATATTGATTTTATAAGTGGATTGCGACCCTGGTTTCCTATACAAAATTTGCTTGTCCTGACATGTATTACCACCCGTTACATTTCTGACCATTAATTCAGTTACACCCTGTATGTTAGCAAGCACCTCTGAAGTTTCTTTCATTTAGAAATGATAAAAAGAAGGCACTAATTTCGAATATGTGCTCCTTGTACATAATCTATTTCCCAAAATCAATTATCTTGTAAATTTTTAAATAGATTCTTTCTGTCACTTCAAAGCATACATATTAATTTTATGCATTGAAATAAAGAATAAAATATATTTTTTCAAGTTATTCTCTTTCTTTTTGATAATTGACATAATTATTGTAATTTAGTCTATTATTTAAAAAAATTGGTTGGCTTTTAAATTTTTATTGCGTTTGCAATTTACATTAATTTCTATAATTACATAATGTTAAAGTATCGAAATGACAAAATATCTCGTGTATCTTATTGTAAAAAAGTTCAACAATGTTTGCTACGAAATAAAAAATTCCTAATAAAATCTTTCCAAAGACCAAACTAGGAAAATTTATTAAACAAATAAAGCTTTCCATTGATTTATCTTTTATGCTGCTTCTTGGTGAAATTAACTGCATTATGCATCTATATTCATCCGTCATGAAGCAGAAGTATTTTCTTGAGTCAATTTTAAGTGTATGCGACCTAAGGGAATGTAAGAATGTGTTCCTTAGAAATTCTTATTTGAACATTTGTCAAGACCGTAAGCAAATACCTCTGTCTTTTGCTTTACTTTGTCGACGTTCTGTTTGGAATGAGGGAAGCTATTCAGATTCGTTCTTTTATAGAGTAAGAGGTTGAATTTTCTCATTCTTTATATTATTAAGGGTTAGAATGAAATAGTTTCCTAAAAAGAGTGTAAAGTGGATAGAATAGAAGACAAATTTAATATAAATTTGATGTGTTTCACGAAGTTTTATTTTTGATGAAATATTATTTGTCTTAATTTTTTTTATAAAAGAAAAATATTGAAAAATATCAAGTAACGGTTAGGTATTCTCATTCATTATAATTTATTTTTAAGATCACAGATTTTATTGAAGATATTTTTGCCCCAGAGATAACTAGATGTTATCCTAAAATTTATAGAATTAGGAAAATAAATATACGATTAATTTCCAGGAAAATCAAATTTTCTCTTATTTTACATAAACAGCTTTACATTATTGGTGTCGAATAGAATAAAAAAAAAGAAATACATTTAAAAATTACGAGTTTGCTGTAACAATCAATTATGAAATAAATTCAGTTTCTTTCATACAAATATCTCTAAATATATATCTGGAATTTATATTCTGACGTAGTCTTTTTAAAACTTTCTAATATAAGTTGAAAGTGTTTATGACTCTTAAGTGTTTTTCAGATGTATGTATGTCTGTCTGTCCATACTTTAATTTTCGTAATATACACGGATTTCCATGAAAATTTGACATGATATTGAGGTTTAATATAGATTGATCGCTATTGAAAGGTAAGTTCATACCATTTACAGTTCGTTTACAGGAACGAAAAAAAGATTTCCATCATATTATGGTGTATGGGGAAAATCGTTTGCGGTGCAATTTAATGATGTTACGATACTTCAAAGAAAATGAAATTGATATGACGGACTGACGTGGACTACAATATGTTTCCGGTAGTGCATAAAATAAGTAGAATTTATACTTTGTTTACAGGGACGCACAAAATATTTTCATTACATTATGATATATGGGGGAGAAATCGTTTGCAGTGGATTTTAATAATATTACGATACTTCAAGAATAATGGAATTCTTATAGAACACAGAGTTGCACTACAACATGTTTCCTATCGATTATGGAGTGCATAGCATTTATCACGCTGTTACAGAGACGCATAAAAAATGCTTACAGGGCTGACTATGATCAATAATTACTGGAAATGTGTTTTCAGTTGTGGTATGTATTTTTAAATTATTACGTCGTCTGTATCACTTCGATAGATCATATACAGGGCTGCAAGAAAGAATTCATACACATTACCGGTTATGGACAGCAGATGCTAAAAATGGTTTTATAGCGTTGTGTGTTTTTAAAGTAGTTTGTTCAGATATCTCATTGCATTGTATTCTTAACAATAATCTGTTAGTTTTGTAGAGCGTTTCACAACCTAAACTTGACGCAGGATTTTTCGTTCTTATTTGATACGAAATGTATTACGTCTGTATCATGATAGAACGTCATATCCACGGAAAAGTGGACATCTGATGCAAAATTTTAAATTCACCCAAAAAATGTGCAGCATATGATTGACTCGTTAAAGTAATGTTTTTATTAAAATTCATATTTTCACCTGAAAATGTATGATATGTGCACGATAAAATATTCTGCCCAATTCTATGAAGTTTAATGTTTTAATACAGCTACAGCATTAATGTTCTGTAATTCCTCTTTTATACTGGTAATCTGTTACTATTAGTAAAGAGAATTGCCTTATGGATAAAGTTTTACTGCATTATATTAGAAAATGTAAACATATTTAATTTCTCTTATTTTTTTCGTCATTTTGCAACAGAAGAGTTTTATTTATTTTAATATCCGGGGAATCGCTGAAACATTGAAAAATATACTTCTGATCTAAAACGAGTTTAATAAGTAGTATTCACTTGCAGAAAAAATTATCCTAATAATATTATAAATGCGATTGTGTGTATGAGAATGTTTGGCTGAAGTAAACGTCAAAACGAACAATTTAATGCCCCTGCATCTTTGCATATAGAGAAATTATAATCCAGAAATGATTATATGGCAGGTATTATTTATTATTTTCAAATACGTTTTCTAATATTCAAAATTTCAATATTTTCATAGAGAATCAATAAATATTTTTCCTGTAAAATTTAATTAACCATTTTACGTTGCTAAGCATTATCGTTGTCAATAAATACAAAACTTGGAATAATAATTTCTCCTCAACAATTATTTTTTTAATGAAAAATTTCCACGTGAAAAATGAAAATGAAATTAAAATAATTAAGAATTACAATTAAGATTAAATGACGTCAGATTACAAATATAACATACTTTTTCAAGTATCTCTATACATAAAATCCGTTCTTAGTATATACAGTGTCTCACAAAAGTGATGGGACACTTGTGCTTTATAAAAAGAAACTGCAATAAAATAAATAAACAAACATGTGCAAAAAATTTTTGGGTGTGTTTCATATTTAAAGTTAGTAACAATTATTACATAACATACATTTTGTCAAAATATTAAAATATTAATTTAGTAAAAATACAATTGTTCAGAACGGAGCAAAAAATGGCTCACATAAGTGATGGGACACTTACTTTTCCATCAAATATTTATCCAAAAATTTTACTTTTTAAAAGGTTTTAATATTTTGTTGGATTTCCTTTTACTTTTAAAACATGATTTAATCTTTTTGGGATGGATTCGACTATTTTTTTTGTGATTTCTGGAGTGATTTTACCCCATTCTTCTTGAAGCACCGATTTTAGTTGTTGTTTTGAAGAAATGGTGTGTTTGCGAATTCTTGATTCCAATTCTTGCCAAATATTCTCTATGGGATTTAAGTCTGGAGATTGTGGTAGTGTTTTTATTATTTCAGGACAGTTATATAGCAGCCAGAGTCTAACGTTCAGAGCAGTGTGCTTGGGGTCATTGTCCTGGTAGAATTTAAAATCGTTATGAAGGTTCAATTTTCGTGCTGAAGATTTCAAATTTTGCTTTAAAATATCAATATACTTGTACTGATCCATTATACTGTCAATAAAAACAAGATTACCAACTCCAGCGGACGACATACACCCCCATACCATAACTCCTCCTCCACCATGTTTTACTGTTGGTACCAAGTTCTGTTTGCGAAGTTCTTCCCTGGGTTTTCTCCACACCAAGATTCTACCGTCAGAACCAAATATATTAAATTTACTCTCATCAGCAAATATAACTTTATTCCAGTAATCAGAATTCTTATTTATGTTGGATTTTGCGAAAGCTAGTCTGAGTTTTCTATTCTTTTCACTTACGAAGAATTTTTTCCTGGCTACTCTACCGTGATATCCAGCAGATCGAATTACCCTTCTAATAGTTTCAGGATTAACAATTATTCCATATAATGCTTGTAAATCAGCAGCAACTTTTGAAGCACTAATTCTTGGATTTTTTTTAATATTTCGAACGATAATTCGCTTTATTCCATTGGATAGCTTTGATGGTCAGCCAGGTCTTCTTTTATCCTGAATCATATGATTCTTTTTATATCGTTTAATGATATTGAAAACTGTTGAACGACTCAAGTTAACTGTTTCAGCAGTTTTTCTAATAGATTTTCCACGTTCAATATGCAAATTAATAACTAATTTTCGAATTTCAGGCGAAGTTTCTTTTCGTTTAGCATTCATGACTACACAGAGCTAAAAAACACAAAAATTCCAAAACAAACTGGAGAGAAATACTGCAGACGATTTTATAAATTATTGCCAATTGCTTTTAAGTAAAAATAAAACCCCAAAAAATATTTTTATTGCTTATTTCAGACGATTTTTGTTGCATATATAATGGTGTCCCATCACTTATGTGAGCTATTTTTTGCTCCGTTCTAAACATTTGTATTTTTATTAAATTAATATTTTAATATTTTGACAAAATGTATGTTATGTAATAATCTTTACTAAATTTAAGTATGAAACACACCCACAAAAAAAATGTGTACATGTTTTTTTAATTTATTTGATTAGTTTCCTTTTGTAAAGCACAAGTGTCCCATCACTTATGTGAGACACTGTATATGTGTATGCTCCTTACACAAATGTACAGTTTTTATCCGATTTGAACGAAACTTGATGTATATACGTTTTATAATACGAGTAAAAGTACTGTCAACTTTAAAAATTTCTCAGACAATTTGTAACCATTTTTTTCAAACATCTCCCATACTTTATCATTACAGAAATCTATTTTTGTTTCAATTTCTAATGCAATTTCTTTCCCGTTGCCATAAAAAGAAACTGCGTATGGAGAATATTTTTTATAAAACAATAAAAATTCAGATCCTCTCACTATAATTTGAAATCCGAAACTGACGTCATTTTGGGCCGATAATGTGATTTTTTTCGCACATTACAAATATCACTATAAGTGCTTTTAAGCCACATGATACATTATTTAAAAGTGTTTGGAGTAAAAGTAAATATGTTAGTTTGAGTTTTACAAAGGTAAATTGTTTCCATTGTATAGTTAATATTAAAATAAATTTTCCAAGTAACAAAAACATATTTTTGCGTTTTCAAACTTCATGATTTGATTTATTCTACATAATAAAAAATTGTCTGTCAAACATTGACATTTAAAATTCATTACTTTGTAACTTTTTTCAGCTTGATCTTCAACCAAGGAGATATATTAAGCTCCTTGGATTTAGGTGGACAATAATTTATTGGCAGATCTACAGCTGTTAAAAGTGTGTCACTGTGAAATAAAAATACCATACATATATGAGGGTTAAAGGTATTTTTCTACTTATTTTATTTATTTTTCATCTTTTATGCTCCCTCACGTTTTAGTTTCTTTTTTTATGTCATATAACTTTAACTATAATATAATAATATTATATCATAAACTGCTTTGGAAAAGAAACACAATTTATGTTGATTGTTAGATTATTCTAATAAAAAAAATCACATCTAAAGTGGCATGTTAATTAACAAATTTTCTCAAAAATATTTACTAATATAATCACTTTGAAAAATATTCTTTGACACGAAATCTTAAATTAAATCAATTTCTATGAATAAATTTACGGATTAAATGCAAAATAGAATAAATAGAAATGCTAAAATAGAATAACAAAGAAAATCCATTCCACACCTAATCTTACTGAAAGAGTATGAAATTATTGTCCACTATTAATACAAATTTGATTTAAAGAAAACAATACAGTATTTTCCTTTAATTATTCTTTAAAGATATGTTTTAAAACAAACGGGATTAAAAGTAAAGTGGTTTATCAAAAAAATAACGTAATTATTTCAATGTAAAACATTTATTTTAATTTTAAAAACTAACAAATTTTTTATGAGTTCGACAAAGTGGCGACATTTTCATTTCACCAGCTTCGAAATTATTATCCAATTCTTAAAAGAAAAATATATTTATGTGAAATAATGTTTTGCATCAAAAATCACATAATTTCAAAACACAATTTTAGCAAATTCTGTTTAAATCACATTGTAAATATAATTTCTGAGTTAAATTTAGTATTTAATAATATTAATGATTAACATTTTGCTTGGAGTTCAGTAGTATTGTATTATTTCTTGCACGTAATACAACGTATTATAACTACTTGAAAATTACGAAACTTCAAGCAATTTAGCTCAACGTTTTGCCTACGTTAAGTTGACAAACACGCACATTATTTATAAATATACATGCATATTTGTACATGATTCATGAAGTGAAATACTTTTTTTTTTAACTAGACAAGTATCGTTCCATACGAAAACCTATCCCTGCTGAAAGTGTCGTCATATTTTAAATCATGTTTCTGTTTTCATTCAGATAATATTAGTATTGTATAGCAATTACATAAAGTAGCGTAATTTCAACAGAATGTTTTGGTACAGCGCATAGAATACATAGTGTGGAAACGGCTACAAAATAGTACTAAAAAATTTAACCCGATAAATGTAGAATGATGCTGAAAAGATAACGGGTCGATCGCAGCTACATCTTCTAGTAGTGGCGTAGACAGGGTGGGGGTCCAGATGGTTTCGATACCACTAATTTTATAAAAATATTTTTTCCTTATCTAATAGGAGAATTTTCTGAGGTATTGAAGGCGAAGCAAACTTTATAATATTACTGGTTTCCAGAGCATTTGGACCATACCTCTCTGGCTACGCCACTGTCTGCTAGCTCTTTTCAACGCAAACATTGTATAAGAATTGAACTGAGAAAACGTTTCAGCTGGAGGTAAATATTTTTAAAAAATAAATTCTACCCTATTTTCTTTGACTTGGATAGTGATTTTCATAAGCTTTGAAAGTATGAATGATATTGATTTTGGCCAAAAAACGTGATACGCATTCTTTTGTGCCTGGTTGCAGTACTCGATACAAGACAGCAATCAAGAAACTATCCCTATTTAGCATACCAATGGATAAATCTCTGCTAGAAGAGTGGAAAAGATTAATTCTCTGATATGATAAAGATTACTTCAAAATCAGTTACATCTGAAATATACACTTACAAAAAGATTTTATAGTGCTTCTCAAAAGTATATGGACAGGCGATTTTTTGAAATAACAGTTCAAAAAATGAAGCAATAATCACGAAAAAAAATTACATGCATATAGTATCATAACATAAATTTATTACAACAAAGAAATAAAGTATCAGTTTTACAGATTTTTTGTAAAAAATTAAAAATAAAAATAGGCTGTCCCAAAAATATATGGACTTTTCGAATATTTTGCAATTAAATTCAAATTTGGTATCCATTTTTTTAAATTATCTTGAAAAACTTATCAGGCATGCTTCCAACTAGTGTTTGGAGTATGTGCGGATGTAAAGAGAATCAACTCTGCTCTACTTGTAGCTGTAATTCCTGAATATTAGAAAACTGCCGACCATGGGCATACACATCTCGTTCAAGTACTCCCCAAAGCTTTTCTGTTGGATTCAAGTTTGGGCTGATGGCTAGCCAGTCTATAACAGTTACTTGATTCTGTTTAAATCAAGCTGTTGTTGAGTGGGAGGTGTGAATCGACGCATTGTCCTGTTGGAATTTCTAGTTTTCCCCCCCTAAGATGTTTCCTATTGGAAGTAGATTGCTTTTAAGGACATTTTGATAATCCTCAGAGCACTGTCAACCAATAAGAAAAGCAATATCCGTTGTTCCGTTGAAACAGAATACGCCCCACACCATTAGTGAACCCCCTCCTTTTTGTCGACTAAAGAACTCGCGAGGTTCTTTTCGCAAATCATGCCAATAGTATGCCCAGCCATCAGGGCCATCCAAATTGATTTTTTTTTCGCACTGAAGAAAACACTTAACCATTCATCGTCCAATGCATGTGTTTTTTAACACAAAGAACTCGAGCCTTTCTATGATGCACTTTCAGCATAGGTGTCCGACGCATTCTGCGATATTTATGATTTTCGCTTACCTGTATGCGACGGTGAACAGTAGATCTGGAAATAGGAAACGCCAAAGTCCTCGCAGTTTCACGAACAGACTTCTTTGGGTTGAAACTTCTCGCAAACTTTCTCTATCTTGTCTTAAAGATGTTTATATTGATCGACCTGAATGCTTTTTTGCAATCGTATTGCCACTTTTTGATAAAATTGCATAAATTCCAGATCTGCTACGCTTCATTTGTTTTGCAATATCAGAAACTTTCAACTTTTGAGCCTTTAAACGCCAAATTTTAGCAATATCAGCAGCAGAGGCAAGGTATCAGTTGCAAGGTATTTTCCAGCTATTCGACAATTGAAGAAAGAGCAGTGATTTTATATTTCGAAGTGGTTACGTCACAAGTACAGAACGCAGGAAATGCAAATTTTTCTGATACGGTGGTAATAAAAGCAATTCGTTTCATTATCTATATATTTTTGAGACAGCTTATTTTGAATTTTATTTTTTTACAAAAAATCTGTGCTATAAACAAAACATTTCTCTATCGTAATAAATTTTTGTTATGATTCCATATGCTAATTATTTTTTTCGTGATTATTGCTTTGTTTTCTTAGCTGTTATTTCGAAAAATCGCCTGTCCATATAATTTTGAGATTCACCTTATTAACAGAAATTATGTTCATGTTGTCAATAGTGAAACGGTTACTTTTGGAAGAGGTAAATCTGTTTTAAAAACAGATGTCGCTGCGATCGCCCTTCCATTGTCAATATTTTAGCACTTTTTATAGCATTTCCAGTTTGGCTTTTTTTTTAATTACTAAATTTCGCATTCATACCAGAAATTACCTATAATTTTCTTTTCGTTTCTTAATGGCAGATATTTTGTGACTTCTTAAAGTAAAAATTCTTGTTTCAGAATTTCCGGTTTGAATTAAAAAATTTTGAATTAAAAATCGGTAAAACCGTTTTCCGCACTAGTCGCTATAGTATTTTGGTCGCCAAAGCATAAGTTTAATACCCTTTTATGATACAATCTTCCAAAATATTGAATTTCGATGAAATTTAATAAATATATTAACGTCGATGTAAAACTTGTTAGCATATGCAATTTACATTGGAGAAAGGAATTTGCATTTGATATCGTTCACGTGAAAATTAAAGAAGAGTCGACGCCACTAATTAAACAGGAAAATCCCTCTCCTATTTTTTAAAGGCAATTATGGAAAAGAGCAAGATAAAGTCAATTAAAAATCCAGGTATTATTAGTTATCTTTCTCTGATACTTATATAATTCCTTATAATATTAAAATATCTAAATCCATATTTAAAAATATCTCTGCAGGTTAATTTTGGCCCCTCATTGGAATACATTCCTGTCGAATTTCGAAACTCCCATAATTCTAAACTACAACACAACAATCAATTTGACAATGGTCCATAATTAAGGTGCTTTTTTTAGATTGCTTTCTCCATCCAAATAAGTAAAGAACTTTGTTGCTTAACAAATAAGCATTTAGGCTTTTAAAGTTTTTGAAGCGTGATAAATATTTTGATTTTATTAGCAGATCTACAGCTGTTAAAAGCGTATCACTGTGAAATAAAAATACCATACATATATGAGGGTTAAACACATTTTTCTACTTATTTTATTTATTTTTAATCTTTTATGTTCCATTACGTTTTAGTTTCTTTTTTATGTCATATAACTTTAAATATAATATAATAATATTATATCATAAACTGTTTTGGAAAAGAAACATAATTTATGTTGATTGTTAGATTATTCTAATCAACTAACAATCACATCTAAAGTGGCATGTTAATTAACAAATTACCTGAAAAACATTTACTACGAGGGTCGATCCAAAAATGAGGTTCCCAAAGAGCTCCAGCCGCACGGGAAAGTGCGAGGCGAAATACGGCAACGGCGCTGTATGCTGCTGTTCCTGCACTCGCGATTTCCCCAACCGCGCTTCGCTACGCCGCCATTCTTGGCTCAGCAGCCGTCCAAGATGGGGGTTCCTATTGTTGATCCCGCCAAGTGCAAGATTCATTCCGTAATTCGCTTTTTGCACGCCAGAGGGACTCCGCCCGTCCAGAACCGCCAGGGAGGACGACTGACAGCCGGTTTAACGCTGATTCACGACAACGCCCTACTTCACGTCTCCCGTTAAACCTAGGAACTTTTGACACAATTTTGGTGGACTGTCATGTCCCACCCACCTTACAGTCCAGACCTCGCACCTAGTGATTATCACTTGTTCCCCAAGTTAAAGTAACGGGTGGCCAACGCTTCCGAAGCGACGATGACGTCAAAGAAGATGTGAAACGTTTCCTCAACGGGTTGGCGGCAGAGTTCTACGACATTGGGATACAGAAATTGGAGCACCGTCTACAAAAATGCGTAGAAACAGATGGCAATTATGTAAAGAAATAGAGCAAACTTTCTTCTTTCCAACGATATAAATTTCTATGAGAATAAACAATGTTATCTATTTGTAAATTTGATGGGAACCTTATATCTGGATCGACCCTCGTAATACAATCACTTTGAAAAATATTCCTTGACACGACAACTTAAATTAAATCAATTTCTATGAACGGAATAAAAGTAAAATACAATAAATAGAAATGCTAAAATAGAATAACAACGAAAAAATCCATTCCACACTTAATCTTACTGAAAGAGTATGAAATTTCAAGCTAAAGAAAGAAATTTAAGTGATCATTATATATATAAACAAAGATACGCAAATTGCGATTATCAGAAGATAATGTACTATAAAAAATGATAAAGAGTTTGTTAATTGTATATGCTGCATAATTAATGCATTGATTTTCTTTAAATGTTACGTGAACGAAGTGAAGGGTAACAGGTAGTTTTTTATACATCTTTAAAATGTTGTTATTTTGCGTTACGGTTGTGACATTATAAAACGTTATAAGTCATGAAGTATATATATAATATTTTCCACCATTTTAAAAATAATTCTGTCTAATACCAAACTGCTCTTCCAATCTGCTCTTTGCATATAAGTATGGTACTGGTCACATCCGTAACAAAAGTGGCACACCAGCTATGCGAAATGTAATATTTATAAATATGTGTAAAATCATATAAAAATGTAATTACCTTTTTAGAATGATATGTTGTGTGTTTTAGTTTAATTACAAATGTGTTCAATATACTGATTGTTCAAAATTCGGAGATATTTAGAAATATGCATTAAAAAGAGAAAATCCATGTATTTTTTATGTCACACCCACAACGTATAAAAACTCTTTTCTATTAAATGGAGAAATATATTTTAAAACTTCATAACACATCGGCTGATAAGTTCCCGGTCTGGCACACATATGGCGTTGTAATCGCCAAACCGATGCTTTTTTTAGTAAATACTAACTTTTAAAAGGTACCAGGAAAATGTCATGACGATTCGCCGTGTGGATAAAACGCTAGAGTGGTTTTAGTTGAACGACTTTGTTGATTAACAAAAAAATGTATAAACAAGAATTTCAAGAATTGTTATTTGATGGGAAAAACGCCGTTCAAACAAAAGGTTGGCTTGATAAGCGTTATCCGGACACTGCACCAGGTAAATCAACCATATTGACTGGTTTTCTGAATTTAAACGTGGTCGTACGGACACCAGTGATGCACCACGCAAAAGAGGTGGTTACTCCGGCTAACATAAAAAAGTCCACAAAATCGTTTTGGGGAACCGTAAAGGGAAGTTGCAGGAGATAGCTCAGACTCTGGAGATATCCAAGGAAAGTGTAGGTTTTATTTTGCATGAACATTTGTCTATGAAAAAGCTGTTGTAAAAGTGGGTGCCGCGCGTGTTGGCTTTTGACCAAAATCAAAAACAAGTCGATGATACTGAGCACTGTTTGGAGCTTTTTCGTTATAAAATTATGTTATTTATTGTAAAATTATTTTTATTATTTATTAGTTAAATTATTATTATTAAATTATTATTATTAAATTATTATTATTATTATTAAATTATTATTATTATTATTAAATTATTATTTTTTATTATTAAAGTTATGTTATTTATTAAAGCTTTAAAGTTATAAAGTTATAAAATTATAAAATTATGTTAAAAAGTTGTGTTTTTTTTATTAGACCGGGAACTTATCAGCCCATGTGTTACTATGTCTCCGGTGTCGGAAGCAGCGAAGCTACTCTCGCTGCTGTTTACAGTAGTTTGTAGTGTAGCGCGCTATTTTTTTAACAATGTAGTGTAGCATGTAGAGCGATACAAACAATTTTTAACGAGAACCGACGCTACTTTTCACGCTACTTCAGAGGAGGGGGGCGATGTGCCATTCTAAAAACCACGTGGCCGTAACTTGCTTTTTTGTGCAAATTTTTTTCTACTAAAAAATTTTCGAATATCAGCGGTTAATCTCAGCTGCAGTGTATAGCAATGCACCGCAGAAATTCACAGATTTTCCCCGTTGAATCTTGCTGCTAAAAAGAAGTGCTGACCGACCAAAGAAATTAATTTTCTTACTGTAACACGTGTCTACTTACTCAATATTGGGTCTTCATGTTTTAATGCCGTGTTTCTTATTATTTTAAATTGTTTTATTTACAGAATTGTTTTATGTTTGCATTTAGAGATTTTTTTCTGTAATTCTCTAGATTATAAAATTATACAGTGCAATGAAATTAACTCTTAACAGAACTCAATACAATTCACATATAACGAGTGTTATTGAGAGTTAAGTAAATAAATCTATTGGTAAATACATACCAATGGTAATTTTAAACCTCAATGCAATAATTACTGTAAGAATAGTAAATAAAATTTATACATTGTATAATTGTGCATAAATGTGCAATATTCAGGAGCAGATTCTCGGTATATCGCTTGTCATATATATAACTTTGATTTCGTGTTTCCCGAAAAAATAAACTGTAGTTAAATCGTATTTTTACTTTCCGTACACGTACGTTGTAAGTAAAATATTATAATCATGATAAAACCCCGATTATTTGATTAGTATTTTGGTAAATATTGGTATTTTTTTCATATTTTGAGGTGACCTGAATTCGTTTATCTATTTCTACAATGATTTCATATGTACGTGTGGATGAATGCGTGTATATTAAAATTATATAACGTTTTCATGTCCCCAGAGTTCACCTTTTAAAAATACGATATAAGATTTTATTTATTGTTATATTGCTATTTATTTGGACCCACATTATTCTATAAAGTGTTCGGAAAGTCGAGTAGAATCATTTCAGATAATTTTCATGAAACTGTATTTAAATATTTATTGTATTATGTATATCTCTCATAATTTTGCTAAGATACATGTAATATGTGTATGAACTAACATTTTGTAGACAAACACAAAACGTTTTTTGAACGTTATCTTTCAAATATTTAATGCTCTTGGTTATATTGCACTTAATTAACTGTATCCCGTCAAACGCGATATAATGAGGAGTCATTTTATTACTTAATACGTATCTTCAATTTCTAGCGTAAATTGAATCCTTTGACAAAATCTAAAAGTAACATAATGACTATTGATGACTACTTTTGAAAAGTAGTTTGTAGTCGCTAAGTTTTAAAACATGTAGTTGTAGTTAACGACATTTCCGATAAAATATTTGTAGTTGTAGTTCGCTACAATAAAAAAGTAGCTTTTCTGACACCTGGTAGGTGTTAAGATAAATAAAAGTTACTTCTTCTGAAAGCTATGCGATAAAAAAGCCCGGACTTCGTACAGCAATTATTTAGTTGTATAAGTATCACACATGTTACAATGGATGGGGTGAAAAAAAGGCAAGTTCCGTCTTTGAGAAAAATATATTTCTAATGTTTTTTTAATTGAATTATAACTGAAAAATTACTTTATTTGAGGGATAAATTAAAGAGAGTCCATCGGCATTCATTTATGCAGTACTGATGACGTGGCTGATGGACAGAGGAAAAATAATAGTAAATTTGAAATAATGGAGATTTTTCGGAATGCATTAAAAGTTAGACACTGAAATTTCTATTATACCTATGACGTTTGTGAAGTAATTGGTGGATAACAATTCATGACTTTGGTAACGAAATCTACAGAATACCGGCAGTAGCGAGACAGAAAATATTGACCGCCATAATTTTATACCAGTTGAAAATTCTTTACTTTTCGTCTGATGAAGTAATGCTGGCCTTTTTTTATCATTTGCTTTTTCTTTATTCCAATGTTCTTGTTAGTAATACTTATTATAGATTTGAATCGGTGATTCTTGATAGAAACTAAGTCCTAGTTTTGGAAATTTTCCAAGTCATCGACATAGTGCCTTTTAACACTCAACTTCTAAATTCCTCCTTCCCACATTCTTTCCTAGACATGCATAGGTAGTACGGACTGAGTTCCTTTCTTCACGAAACGGCGAATTAAAATGAAAACACACTGAAAACATCTTAAAACTAGAAATGTTAAAATATGGACTTAGTTTCTTTCAACAATTACTGATTCATTTATATAAAATATAAAAGAGTACATATTAATAAAAACTATTTACTTGACAGAAAACATATACAACATGTAATGATATCTGACATATAGCAACATTACACTGAATTATAATAATATAATAAGAAGAATAAGAAAAAAAATTAAATAAATATATAGGCGAACTCGGCTATTGAAAGTGAATGGTATTACCTTTTGCTAATCCTTTTATAATCCTATAGCATTGGATTTAAACTAGCATTTCATTCTAAAATAAGAAACATTTTTATTCTCATGTATATCTAAATATAGAAGCATGTTTAGGTGAGCATAGAGTAAATTATGCGATCAAGGTGTGGGAAAAGCTTATTTTCTGTGGAGAAGTAGAAAAGGGGAAATGCGGAAAGTGCTGTTAATAAATTTGTGGTGATAATAATTAAAACGTTCTCTTGAGATCCGAAAGATTTTCGAATTCTGCCATTTATAGGTACCAGCGTCATGTTTCTGGTCACGAATGTTGACGCACCGAAGGCTCGAGGCAGGAAAATACCGAAAAGAGATTTTTTTTATTTAGTTTCTCTTGTTTTTCTGTTCTGTGACAGTTGAAGAAGAAAGTTCTGCTTGACTGTTTCAGAAAAAAAATTCGATCGGACTGAGGTGTCTAAAATTAGGCTTTTTTAGACTTTTGGAAATTGATCAATTTTAGTCGAAATTTGTTCCTCTTCGTGTAGCTTTATTTCCAAAGAAAACTTTTTAAAAACTTTTGAGGGTATTTACCTCTTATATAAAGAACAAGAAACCATGATTAACCGTTTCAAATATTGCATTACTATATGGAGAATTATGGTATACAATATTCACATTTTAAAATAGCGGAGAGAATGTATTGTCGAAGCTTTCAAAAAAAGCTCTGTTTGCCTCCAACATGGCTTGGCAGTTTTTTTAATGTACATGCATTCAAGAAACTGTCTTTTGTATATTAGAAGGAGGGAATGATTAGACGCATTATCTTGAGAATGATTACACGCATCAATTTGGGGGTGGTCTTATTCGATTCTCCACACGAAAATACACAAGAATAATCTAAAAAAATCTAAACCATATAATGTTTTGTATTTTTTAAGATTTTTAATTAATTTCCTATGTATTTATTTGTTTTATTCAACATGTTTTTTCATTTTTAATTAAGTGTTTTTTAATCAGTTTTAGCCAATTTGTTTGACATAATGGGACTAATATTATGAACTATACAAATTATATGCAAAATTCAGGCTTTTCTGACAAATATATGCTTAGAGCCCGAGTTTCAGCTTTGCATCCCTTTTAACCTAGTCATGGTTCCCTGAATTTGTCAAATGTGCACAGAAAAATGATTATAACTCAATATCTGTAGTTTGTATTGAGCTATGCCAACTGACCTATGTTTGTATTGACCTTTCGATTCAGCTTAATCAATTAAAGAAGAATCGACACTGAAATATGTCATTAAGAAATATATTTTCATGCCCTAAATTAATAAAGAGTTTAAGTTATCAAATGTTGACGGAAAAGTGATTATAATTTATAAAATTTAGGTCGATATGCGGATGGCATCATACAATTCCTCTCAAACAAATGCAATGAAAACAGTTGTCAGAAACGAATTTCCTTAAAGATAGGAGTATTTTCATATTTTTTCTCGGAAAACTGGAGTTTCGTCCCAATGTGCAAAGAGGCGACTGGAAATTTCCCGCCGTGTCATTTATCCTTTTCCAACCAAGGTACAAACATACAATCAAATATAAAGTGTTTCTTTAATTTTCGTTAATTCTAATCTAAAAATAAACGAATTTGCGAATTTAATTTTTCATATTTCCCTGGTCTATTTCAAACATTCTCTGCCTTATTTTTCCTCAAATAATACAATTTTTGAGCAGTTTCTTTTTCCTTTGTCTAAAGCTCAAAACTGTACCTTTGTCATATTCTGTTGTAGTGGTTTCTATTTTCTCACCAATATTTACTTACGTATAACATTTTATAATTAAAATAATGTTACCTTTTAATGAAAATATACTTTTATAACTATAGAATATTTTATTATTTATAAGACAATTACAAATTCCTCAAATTCATTAAAAGTGTAAAATAATGAGGATTTGACAGTCATAAATATATATAAAATATTCTTATAGAACTAAGTAAGGTGTTTTACGTGTCATATTGGCATTAAATTTGGATCAAACATATATATATAGATTACGCAAGAAATACTTTTACATTTTTGTAAAAGAAATGGAAATCTGAATCAGATCATTTGTGGTGAAAAATGTATTAAATATAGAATCTGTAATTCATTATGAGTTATCAAATTTAGCGGAGGATTAAACTGGAATAAATAATTAATTATAGATTACTTCTTCTAAATCATAATGTATGAAACATAAATCAAATTGAGAATAAGGTAAATTAATTTAATTATGTCATCACAAGTTAAGCATTCTTATTATTTCACCATTTTGTAAGAACCTGATGTCCTATTTCTTAAAATGGCTTAATAGCCTTACTAAGTATATTCAATTTAAGTATGTGTTCTTTTTTAAGTTAGATATTTTGAAAAAAAAAAACAATTTTTAGTGTAATGAATAAAAAGTAAATACAACTGATTATTATTGAAATCCCATTATGGAGATATAGAGATAAATAAAAGAATCTGATACAAATATTTCGTTAATTAATAACATTGAGTTACAAAAAATAAAAATGTGCCATCAATATCTAAAACAATAGTCAGATTAATCTAAAACAATAACCAGATTAATATAAACACAACGTGTCTCATTTATTCCACAAACCAAAATGTATTAACTAAAAATGATAAAACACCATAGCATTTACTAAAAATAATATCAAATTAAGGATGAAACCTTAGAAAACGTACTGCGTGACTATTGGATGGGAAATTTGTAAATATAAAACCCAAAATTTTGAAAATGTAAATCCTACATTTTAATATATACCTTAAAAAGTTAAAACGTTGTTAATAAGATCACATGTAAGGTTTACAGAAATGCATCCTTAAAAAAAAAAAATCCGAGTAATTTTGCCCAATTTCTAACAGAATTCCATGTTAAATATAGTAGAATTAAACTTACTCATAAACTTTTTATGCGAAAAGAACAAACTTATTATGATTGATGAGCAATGATATAAAAAAATTTAGTGCTTACAGGGACATATTTTAAGTAACTAAGAGGCTTTCGGAATATTATATTGTGAGAATTTATTAAATTTAATTTTTCGGAAATACTCTTATAGTATTAATTGTTGTCAAAAATTCAGTGGCCTAATATGATTATATGCCCAACAGTTAACAGTAAATGTAATCTTTAGGTTAAAAAGAAAGATATGTTATATATTAAAATAATTTAAAATCTATCTATGTCTCAAAGTGCATGTAAATTTGTTCAAAATGAAGAAAGTTTCGATAAACATCAAAAGGAATGAAACAACAAAATTAATCATGTTCTTTAAGTTTTAGAAATTATGCCAAGAATTATAAGGAATTTCTTTTTTTGTAAATATTAACTTAAGTGTTTTGAATTTTAGAAGTATATTTATTTGTACGTCAATTTAGGATTAAAATATTTTTTACTATAAAAAAAAATCTTTAAAACTGAGAGAGCACGCCGGATAAACAAAAGTGCCATTTTACACATTTATTTATGCCTTTAGTGTTCATATAATGTTTTTGAGAAGCAAGATATGCGCATATGATTTAATCACTTACGAGCTCAATATCTGATAGATTAGAATTCATACGTTTAACTGGAAGCTGACGCTGAAATTGAACAAGGCCAATATTTACCAATAGTATAAATTAAAAAAATTCTAAAAGCTATTAAATTACGTACCATTGGTAAAAAGAACTGTTTAAAAGAATACGCATTTCGTAAGACCATTGGGCTCACACAGCCATGTGGTTTGAATGCCGGCCATAAAATGAGGTGCCTGAGTATACGTTCCTAGGTTCGAACGATGTCTGGGCAGATGACTGGGCAATGTCTTCAAGGTTTTCCTTGTACGAGAACGATAATTCGACTAGCTCTCCTACAAAAATTCTCCTTGAAAGCATTCCTCCAACAGCAATATGAACAAAACCGACCGTTGCATGACAACAAATCACAATCTCTAAGTCCATTTACATTTAGTTTGGATTATTTTTACATCAATGAATAAATAAAGAAGTTAACTATATAACACATTTGCTACCACTGCTACATTGTTTCCACGATCTGAATTGTAAGTTAAATTTTTTTGCATACTTGGTGTATTCTAACGTTAAAAACACTAACCACCTTTTATGATTTTCTATAAGGTAATACTGAAAATTATAGCAAAAGCTCAAATTTGTACTGTGATATAAAGACTGATACAAGAGTAACCATGTATGAGTGCATGTCGCCAAAAACATGTGGTAGGAAATTGAAAGGTAAATGATTAACTTTTAGAAAATAGCAAATAAAATAGTTTTTCATTTTAAGCGGAGAATTTATTTTTATTTTTGATTAACTTTTGCTGTCTAAGAAAAAAACTTAAAAATAGGAGAATCTTAAGAGTTTTTTTCGTTACGTTACTTCAACTTCAGTTTTTTAATCCACATTTCAAAAGCTTCGAGAATTTAAATTTCCGCACTTTTTACCTTTTAACTAAGTCGAAATTTAAGTTCATAAAAAGCTATTGTTGATCAGATCGATATTACGCCAAATTTTAGTTAAACGCAGAATATTTTTTTTTTATTTTTAGGAAGAAAACTGACATTTATTAGCACTAGACTACTATTGTTTAAATTACTTAAAAATAGTTGTATCCATTTACAGCTAAAGTTTCTTAAACTACATTAAAAGAAAATTTTAACATATTATAGCTGAGCAAAGCATTTTTAGAGGACAAACTTGTAAGAACGAGTGTAACGGCTACCTGTGTACACTCTTTCTGGACTCAGAAATTTACATCTGCTTCATCATCGTATTTGCATGAAGACAGCTGTTTGTATTTCTTTATTTTATGATTTATGAGTTGCTTCCTGTCCCAAATGACCTTTTTAAATTAATCTTAATATTATAAATAGTTTATATTAATTCAGTTTCTTATTAAACTTTCATGACTGAACTTTTTATTATTCTCAATTCTTTTCCGTATTAAAACCTTTATTTGATTATTTTATTTGTTATATACCAAATCCCTGTTACATTTATTATTGTAACACGTATGTACAAAATAATTTTATATTACTTTGAAAATATTCTGTCTTTAGTCCAACATAAGTGCTTTCAATTAGGGCCAGCCAGAATGGGGAGAGGTATGGCTTATTTGAGTTTCCAGAGTTAGTTAATACACTTTTCTTTTCTTTTTTAAGTAAAAGTTATAGTTGGAAAAAGTTTAACAACCGGGCCTGTACATAAAATTTGTTCCCTATAGTTATGGGGTACCCTTATATTTATGGGGGCACCTAATGACACTATACGTTGTCTGTTATATTTTGTGCATTGCGAAATAATTTTGGACCCATAAAATGTTCCTGCACACAAGCCCGATTAAAGAGTAGCCCGACCCTTATTTTAAGAAAGCAAAATGCGTTCAATTTCGAAATTATATTCGTAGCAGTCATGAGTGCTGATGAATATGGTTAAGCGGCAAACCGCCAGCTTGATATTGAAATTTAAACTTTGTTTACCTTATCGTGTATGATTTAGAAAAAAATATAATAAAATGTTATATTTCCTAAGTTATTTAATCTAATTAAACTCTAGGAGTAAAACAAATATTTCAGTGTATAAAAATGTTGTTAATCACGGCATCAGTTTGCCATAAAAATTTTCACCCCCCACCCCACCCCCCAAAATCATCCTGCTATTTTTCGATTTTAATCTGTCGACTTCGATAGAAGCAATAATTTATATTAATAAAATCGCTGCGGGTTTTTTAGCAGTTTTTATGAAATTTTAATAAAAATGCATCGGAAAAACTTTTCTAATTTTATATAAAAAAAATGTTTTGGTAAGTACTTTGTAAGTTAGCAAAGTGTTTACCCAAAATCTTGTCGTGAATCTAGTTTTTTTGCTCGCAAATTTACACAAATCATTTTCGGCTGATAACGTTAAACTCACTACAGAGAACGATCTGCAATTTTAGTTGATTTCCTGGCTTTCTGAACGTTATTTTATATATTGCTGTATATTCAGTGCTAAGTCTCATCGCATTTTTCATAGCTTTTTAGTTTTAAGTCATTCAATGTTTATTATAACCATAATGAATGTTTAAAATAAGATGATATGCTCCAATCTAAAATGCACAAAAATAGTTCGGAAAGGCCAAAAGATAAAGAAAGCAAAGAGTTATGCAAAATATATTTTATCTATTACCTTCAAGCGAAGGTAAACCTGTTTGTGAGCCCAAGCATAAATACCTGCAGTAGCGATTGAAATAAGAGGTGGAACAATTTTAATATTTTTTATTATTGTAAATTTTTTTCTCTTCTCGAAAAATAAATAAGAATTCAATTTGTTAGTAGGAAAAAAATGAACGTTTGTTTTGAGCACAAAATAATTAAACTTTAGTCAACGTCAATATGAACAAAACGGAAAATTATTGCGTTATAATTAAAGTTATACATAAATAATTGTTATATATTTAATTATATACTTTTTTCCATTTAAAATTAAATTTAATGAATGTAAATTAAATTAAAATATGTATGATAACGATATCACAGCATTACTAAAATTACAAATAATCTACATTTTATTTTTTCGTTATTACAATTAATTATGAAATTCAGTTTTAGAAAAGAAGCTTGAATTCGTTTTATAACGAAAAGAATTTTATGTGCATTACACTTTTTGATAATAACACTCTGTCGTGGTAGCACGATTAAATTTATACTAGTTTATATTATTTAACATCTCTGCTAACAAAATTAATTTTCATGAATACTTACTATATTCATTGCAAGACTTAACTGCCGTGTAAAATATATCAAGCCTAATGGTTTATTTCTTCTAATATTCTGTATTTCAAAATAAATTTATAGGGAATAATTACATATTCTCTCATGTCTAGTAAAGACCTTAAGCTCATAAAAGCGTTTCAAAAGCTTACGCTTATCCTTTATGGTTGAAACTACCTATTTTTGCATGCTATCTTAAATAACATTAATTTATTTTTGTAATTAACGCCTCGGAGAATTTTTATTGCAGATTATTATGCTGAAGTTTTTGCTAAGCGTTCATATTAATCTTCATGCGAAATTAGATGTTATATAAAGATAAAAGGGTTTCTTTTCTTTTCTTTTTCTTTTTTTTTTGTAATCTTTCGCGTTTTATTTCGATAACAACACAGATTAGTTTTTTAGAGTAGATTTTTCAACGATGTAATTAATTATGTCCACCATTTAATTTTAAAAAAATATTATTATCCAAATATAGGAGTATGTGTCTAAAAATGCACTGACTAGTAAGTTTTTCGACTGAAATATATTTATTTAAAACACATTTTGAATTCGTTTAAGCTATTTAAGTTCAAAACGTCTGTTGATTATAAATAATATTATTTAGAAATGTGTTTATAATTACATAGTGGAAATAATAATTAGCATTTATAAAACTCGACATTTTATACAAAACATTTTAAGATAGTTAATTAAGCACCATAATACATAAATATGAAAGCCATTTTTTAAACTTTAAATAATCAGGACGCTTGCGAGTAAGATTCACGCCCCAAGACTTCCGTAACATTATGTTATATAACATTTACAGAAAATTCCGTTACAATCTGTAAATTCGGCGTTTGTGCCGATTATGGAAATTCATGAGTTTGTCATGTAATCAATCACCATAATTTATAAATTAATTATTTTCGGATTTTTTTCCTGTACGTGTTCAATAAGACCTTCCTTCATGCCAAATTGCAAGATTATAAGTCAACCGAAAATATTTTATAGGTTTTACTCTCAAAATCTATAGGGTACTTCCGCTTCACCTAGAGCCTTGAAATTTGGCACGGAGGAAGGCTTTTGCTTAGCGTTCATATTAATCTTCATGCGAAATTAGATGTTATATAAAAATAAAAGGGTTTCTTTTCTTTTCTTTTTTTTTTAGTCTTTCGCGTTTTATTACGTTTTATTAACTTTCGCGTTCACACGTATACTAAAAAAATTTTAAATTATTAATTTATAATTTTTTTGTTTTTATTTTTTTTTTAATATGATCAATTTTAATATGGAATTCACGATTTTATCTCATAATAAATCGACATACAACTATAAATTAATGATTTTCGGATTTTGCCCTTTCTGTGTGCTATAAGAACTTCCACCTTGACACATTTCAAGATTATATGTCAACCAGAAGTAACCTATAGATTTTACTCCCAAAACCAATAGGGAATTTCCGGTTGACCTAGAGTCGTGGAATTTGGTACAAGGAATGTCTTCTAGCACATGTAAAGGAAAACAACCCGAAAAATATTCATTCATACCTATGTCGATTTATTACGTGATTTCCCATAATCAGGATTTCCAAACAGAGACTGTAAGGGTTCCGTTTTACCCTTTTCAGGTACGGAACCCTAAAAATGGGGTTTTTCTAATATGGCTAGCATGGTGTCTTCAGGGATAACACCACTTTGAAGCCCTAAAGTTAAACGCTTTTCGCTATTTATTTTTTTAAATGCAAAGTGCGAAGTGTCACCGAAGGCTTTATGTAGAACAATGAGACAAAATAATAACATTTTTGTACAAAAGCTTGTGAAATGCATAGCCATTTTTTAAAATATGCACTTTTATTGAAATGCCATCAATTGAAAATAAAATCTAAATTTTCAAACAAAAATTTTGTTACTCAATGTTACTCTGAAAATTATTAATATTTGAAAATGTTCCTACGTATTTCAATAGAAATTTTTTTTGATGGTTAATTTTCAAAAAGATCAAGTTGATAGATTGAATATTCTCGGAGCTAGAGTGTCTTCCTATTTTCTAAATGCTGTTCATATAAAAAAAAACACCTTATTTAAAGTTTTTGTTGCTGTGTACTTGCTGGGGCGTGCTCCTACAGCTCCGAAAATTACCTTTCACTTTAGATATCGATTTCTAACTAATAAAGTGTGATTATCGAGTTTATAACGAGTTCTTTAAACGATTAAAAAACATAAAAATTTTGAACCTTTGAAAGTGGTGTTAATTAATTTCTTTATATGCATATTCCAGTACAATTTTGCAATGCCTGATTTTCATATTAAGTTTAATTTAAGTAATGTATTCATGCGTTAACATATATATTCTTTTTTTAATTTTTTATTTTGATTATGTTACTTTTTAAATGTGAGTAGAAAATGAACTGATAAAGTTTTCATTACTATCATTTGACCACACTTTTTTAATTCCTTGGTGTGAAACAATGTTAATTGTGATATACTAACTAACTACTGTAACTAACCGCATACTACATATATACATATGAAAAGAAAATTCATTTTGCATGAGAATACAAGCAAAGATTTTGTTCTCTAAACTTCTATTCACCATACGAAAATGTGTTATAAAACTAATATATGTAAACAACTAATTATCATACCTAAGTTTAGCACTATTTAACTACTTCAGAAACGAGATCATTTTGAGCAGAGTATCGTAGTTAAGTTTACTATGTAAAATTATAAAGTGATTTAAAAACATAGTGAATTCTACTTCACAGTGGAGCATGTAATTATTCATTGTTAAGTAATACTCATGAAAATTCAAATGAATTATTTTTTATTTTAAGCACGCTTTAAAATATTAATTTTGTCGTTGTATACTTAGATATATTTAAACTGCAGAAAATTTTCACTCGTTAAAATGCATATTTTTCTAAACACCACATTTATTCTAAAGTCGCAGAATTTGCAAAATTATGCAAATTTTAAATGAAAATATGTCATAAATTTTTCATTAAAACTTCAAATAAGCGAAACTCGTACATCATAGATTTGGTTATACAAATTATTCTTTTTCGTGTATCATAACTGACTTAGTCATTTTCACACTTACACGGCCTCTGTCTTTCTAAGGCTTAAAAATTAAATCTTACTTAGTATTTATAAGCAACAAATCCAGGCAAGCACTTATCATAAACTTTTAAACGCGAAACTTTCCCCCAGGTTATTTTATTAAGCTCGGATTAAATGACAACACGAAGACAATTCAATTTGTATTTCAATATTCCCTTATCTTAATTAAATTTTCGTAATTTAATCGAATTGTATGAAGATTTTATTTCATTTGGTGCGAAATTCCTAGAAAAGATTTAATATTCATATATTAACATTGGCTGGAGTTTTAAATCGATTGCATATTTCTTTTTTACATTAAGAAAATATATATAATATTTATATTAGACGCAAAGAGATGACATGCGCAATATTTAAAATTAATTAAAATATTAAAATGAAAGGAAGTGTATTTATATATAATTTTTCACAATAAAAATACAAATGACCAGTAGATTAATACAGAGTAATTCAAATGTCCTTCAACAAAATTTAACAATTTATATTATACATAGGATCTATCAGTTTCGTTTTGTTTTTAGTTATTTAGACTCAAACTAAGACAAATATATTCCACTTTAATGTTTATTTTAATTTTAATTTGGTTATTATGCGGATGCACACTGGATTGTGGACTGCACCAATAAGTCTCTTAACAATTTTCCTACACAAAAATTCTATAATAATTAAACAGGCATCGGAGCGGTCTCTATAAAAAGAGACTAAAACAAAATTTTGTCCACCACAATTTCCTTACAAAAATTTTCTGTTTAGATTTATCATGCATATATCGTAAAAACTCGCTTCGTGAAGGGCGTTTTCTTGCAACTGTTGTAGAAATCTCGCACCAAAATAATATTAAAAAATTACCGGTGGAGCGGTCCGAGGCCTGTAATTATGCTACCGATAAATACCAGTGCACATCATTTTAAGTCATGCTAAAAACAAAATTCATTTGGCATCAAAGTGTCACGAGTCAAAAGGAAACGACGAAGTTTGGAAAGTTAAAAAGAACGTCTGGCTATAACAAAAAGTGTTGATTACATATGAACACGTTCATTAATTCTCTAGAAGGCCTATAGATAGGTGTAAATTTTCCTGTGGTGTGTTTTTTAATGGAATTATGGAGCAAAATAGAAGTGCATTCAGGATGATGCATAAAGGGCAAGGGGAGGTACAGCATACTACAAGAATAAGTTTTTGAATGGAAAATTTGGGTCGACGCTCATTTATTCAGTCAAAATTACAGGTCACAATTCGAGAAAAACACGGAATTTTGTTCATAATTAAAAATAAAAGAATATATACCGCTGTATCCCAAAAATGACTGATTGATTTTAAAATTCAATAACTTGCAAACGGTGACAAATATTAAAAATCCCTGACGGCTCGGCCTACAGGCACAGGTAGATTTCGAAGACGCAGACCGTGGGACACCTGTTTGTCGGAAATTGCGGAAAAAATAACCTTTTTGCGATTATGCTGCAGTTAGAACCGCCTACTTTCGAAACCAAACTTATTTGCAGGCGGAGCCAGCAAGGTTTTTTTTTTTTTTTTTTTTTTTTTTTTTTTTTGCTATAAGAGTTGGTTCTATAAAAAACATGTCAATATAAAAGTTTTAGATAATATTAAGAAGATTTATAATAAATTTAAGCGAATTTGAAATCTTGGGAATTGACGAAGTTATGAATTTTTTTCTTCTAAAATCCCCCTTCCCTCCCCCCTTAAGGCAATTTTTAATTATATCAAAAATCTGTCATACATAAGTTTTTGGCCCTGTTCCTAGAAGTAATAATAACTTCAAACGCATTCGATACGTATCACAATTAAGAAATTATGGGTTTTTATTCTGTTTTCACAAAAAGCCCCCCCCCCACCCCCCTTGGTTCGATTTTGCCCATTAACGAACATGACAGAGATTTTATGCCCCTTGATTTTATGTATCAGTTTCGAAAAAATGCGGCAGTTGGAACCGCCTACTTCAAAAAATAACTTGTTTGCAGGCGGAGCCGGCAGGGATTTTTTTGTTTTTAATTTTGTTTTGCTACAACGGTTGGTCCTATAAAAAACTTGTCAATATAAACGTTTTAGATAATACTAAGAGGATTAATAATAAATTTACGCGGATTTGAAATCTTGTGAATTGACGAAGCTATGACTTTTTTTCTTCTAAAACCCCACTTCCCCCCCCCCCCCCTTGAGGCCATTTTTAATTATATCAAAAATCTGTCATACATAAATTTTCGGCCCTTTTCCTAGAAGTAATAATAACTTTAAACGGATTCGATACGTATAATAATAAAGAAATTATGAGGGTTTTTCTGTTTTCACAAAAAGCCCTCCCCATTTCCCCCCCTTGGTTCGATTTTGCCCATTAACGAACTTGACCGAGATTTTATGACCCTTGATTTTATGTATCAATTTGGAAGAGATTTATGCAGAATTTTTCCAGTTATCGTGGTCAGAAAAAAGTGAGATAGATAGATAGATAAAGTTTTGAACTGGGGGTGTTTTTGGGTTCTGGGAGTCATGATCGGCGTAGATCTGCAAAAATTTTTCAAAATTTCCAACTTAGGTGAGAATGTAATAGGTAGTATTTCTTACGAAATCTACCTAAAAATGAAGATTTTCAATAAAATTCGCAATTGACTTAGCTTTTTTGTGAGAAGTATAACGTCATCAGGCGAAGTGGAAGAAATTCAGATTATCTATATTCAAAAAACGCTGAACTAAATGCTCTATTTTTTCGAATGTAACTGACATTAAATACAATACTCTACTGTTCCACCTCAGCGCTTTTCGTGTTGTCATTAAATTTCACATAAAGCAAGATATGTATGTTAAATATGTTTTTATAATATCGTTATTTCTTTTAAGTTATCAATAATTATGTTCGGATTAGAGGGAGACACACTATATGTTTGAATGAATTACCAGGATTAAAATCCTGATATCCAGTGCAAATATTGTTTGTTTTAATCTGTTGTACCACCCCTTGAAGTTTGTATAAGGTCCGCAAAGCTTGTAATGTTTTGTTCATTAAAATGATTCGATGTTCGTCTGCACAATGGTACCCAAATAAGGTGATTGTTTTGATATGATTTGAATATCGATTTTAATTTGCAATTTTCAAGATAATAGAGCTGTTTTTAGGTAGATTTCGTAAGAAATACTACCTATTACATTCTCACCTAAGTTGGAAATTTTGAAAAATTTTTGCAGATCTACGCCGATCATGACTCCCAGAACCCAAAACCACCCCCAGTTCAAAACTTTATATATCTGTCTATCTATCTATCTATCATCTATCTATCTATCTATCTATGTCACTTTTTTCTGACCACGATAACTGGAAAAATTCTGCATAAATCTCTTCCAAACTGATACATAAAATCAAGGGTCATAAAATCTCGGTCAAGTTCGTTAATGGGCAAAATCGAACCAAGGGGGGGGAAATGGGGGGGCTTTTTGTGAAAACAGAAAAACCCTCATAATTTCTTTATTATTATACGTATCGAATCCGTTTAAAGTTATTATTACTTCTAGGAAAAGGGCCGAAAATTTATGTATGACAGATTTTTGATATAATTAAAAATGGCCCCAAGGGGGGGAAAAAAGGGGGGGGGGGGTTTAGAAGAAAAAAAATCATAGCTTCGTCAATTCACAAGATATCAAATCCGCGTAAATTTATTATTAATCCTCTTAGTATTATCTAAAACTTTTATATTGACAAGTTTTTTATAGGACCAACCGTTATAGCAAAATAAAAATTAAAAACAAAAAAATCCCTGCCGGCTCCGCCTGCAAACAAGTTATTTTTCGAAGTAGGCGGTTCCAACTCCCGCATCTTTTCGAAACTGATACATAAAATCAAGAGGGATAAAATCTCGGTCAAGTTCGTTAATGGGCAAAATCGAACCAAGGAGGGGGGGATGGGGGGGCTTTTTGTGAAAACAGAAAAAAAAACATAATTTCTTAATTATGATACGTATCGAATCCGTTTAAAGTTATTATTACGTCTAGCAACAGGGCCAAAAACTTATGTATGACAGATTTTTGATATAATTAAAAATTGCCTTAAGGGGGGAGGGAAAGGGGGTTTTAGAAGAAAAAAATTCATAATTTCATCAATTCCCAAGATTTCAAATCCGCTTAAATTTATTATAAATCCTCGTAATATTATCTAAAACTTTTATATTGACAAGTTTATTATAGGACCAACCGTTATAGCAAAAAATAAATAAATAAATAAAAAAAAAATCCCTGCCGGCTCCGCCTACAAACAAATTATTTTTCGAAGTAGGCGGTTCCATCTCCCGCATCTTTTCGAAACTGATACATAAAATCAAGGGACATAAAATCTCGGTCAAGTTCGTTAATGGGCAAAATCGAACCAAGGGGGGGGGAAATGGGGGGACTTTTTGTGAAAACAGAAAAAAAAACCCATAATTTCTTAATTATGTAACATATCGAATCCGTTTGAAGTTATTATTACTTCTAGGAGAAGAGCCGAAAATTTATGTATGACAGATTTTTGATATAATTAAAAATTGTCTTAAGGGAGGGGGAAAGGGGGTTTTAGAAGAAAAATATTCATAACTTCTTCAATTCCCAAAATTTCAAATCCGCTTAAATTTATTATAAATCCTCTTAATATTATCTAAAACTTTTATATTGACATGTTTTTTATAGGACCAACTCTTATAGCCAAAAAAAAAAAAAAAAAAAAAAAAAAAATTCCTTGCTGGCTCCGCCTGCAAAGAAGTTTGCTTTCGAAGTATGCGGTTCCAACTGCAGCATCATCGCAAAAAGGTCATTTCTTCCGCAATTCCCGACAAACAGATGCCCCACAGTCTGCGTCATCGAAATCTACCTGTGCCTGTAGGCCGAGCCGTCAGGGATTTTTTAAAAAAACAGTAAAGTTATAAGAAGAGAAAGTGTAAGGTAAGTTTTTCTTTCACTGGGAAGTGTTCCTTAACTCAAAGAGTAATAAAGTCTTCAACTCAAACTATTCATTATAATAATGTAGAACAACCAAATAGTTATTATAGATTTGAAGAGGGTAGTTTTACACTGACAGTTCAGCACAATCAACTCATATCTTTTCACTTTGGAAGCTAGTATACTATACTTTCTATTATTATTTTTTTCTAACCCCTTATTTTTAGATAAATATATATCACACAAAAACAATTAATCCCAAGCATAACTTTTGTTTCTCCTAAGCGGGATTTAAGTTAAGCAGAATTTCGAATTTAGGAGATAGGCGGTTTACGTTTAAACTTTGTATAAGATATTAGGTCAGGATTAAACTTTAGATTTATGGCAAGGTGACTTAGATTGAAATCAGTTGTTAAAACAAAAATTTTAAATCAAACAATAAAGATGCAGAATACATATGAAAATTGACATAGATATACAGCACTGTAAAAAATTTTGGTCAACAATTACGGTACATATACTGGCAGCTTTGTGACCAGTATATACACCGTATTTTAACTGGACGGTATACATACCGTAAAATATTTAAAGTATATGTACCGGCTGCACTCCCCTCTCTCCTCAGGCCTGCACGCATTACGTAACAAGAGCAAGAGTATCACTTCAGGGGTTGCCGTATACCGAGGCGGGGCTACCAGCTTTCTCCTTACTGAAAAAGAATTATTTTACGGTACAGATAGCGATTTTTTACTGACAAACAATCATTTTATGGTATAAATACCGTTTATAATCGAAAAGGCACATATATGGTTTTTTTACGCTTAATATACCTTAGACGTACGGTACTCATACCGTAAAGAGTGAAAACGGTACAAGTACCGTTAATGTACGGTACATCTACTGAAATTTTACGAAAATTTTGTACAGTGAGTGGTAAAAAATAAATTTATACGTGAATGGATAATACACATGTCGAAGAACGTACACTGCATAAACGATTGTAAAATTATGAAGAAAGCCTGTTAGCAGAGATTTAAGAACCATAAAAAATATTTGGACAGTAAATTATAAATAATCGGTAATTTAACAGTATGGCAAACATAAAACAAACCCGCTCTTTGAATCTAATTCGGAAAACAATAGTTCGATATTTGTATGCATGTGTTATTGCACACATTCAACAAAAGAAGTAATACAACGATTTATTTTCCATTCTGAAAATACAGTGTTCGTTTATGACGTCAATGAAATGCTTTCAATTGAATAGATTTGACCATGAAAAAATGCTTCGGTGAGAAATTTATATAGTGTGCTTAGATACACGGATTTTGCCTTAAAAAATGATAGTATTCCAAAAATGTACTTTCATAATATAAATTTACGGGATTTGATTTTTTAACTTGAAACTACCTATCCCGTAAATTCAAACGGCAAATACCAGTGAATTTATATATATTTTTTTTCAGTATGTGTGTAATTTAGAACACCTCCACTGTTTGGTTCGTTAGAGAATTTAAATTTTGTTACACTGGATTTAAATAATGCAATAAGTATAGATACAACATAAACCTTCTTTATTTTAACGTAATCTAAATTAAATTAGTGCTTTCAATACTTTGTATCTTCAACATAATTTGTCATTTTTAAACAACATGCAAAACAGGTTTTTAACATAAAATGGTATTTATTCAGAACACAAGATAACTTTTAACAGAAATATATGATAAGAGATAGAATTATTTAAAACCTATTCATCGTGTTTTAAAAATTTTTAAATGCTACATTTTATTAAGTAGAAATATTACTATCTCAGTCAGAAATAAATGTATGTATTCTTATAATAAGAACTGAAAAATATGTTTATAAAATAAAATACTAAATATAAAATTCAAAATCTTTAAAAGTTTCCTGAAGAAGTTTGTAAAGACTCTTCAGAAATGTGTGAAAAAGAACGTGCATGACTTGAGAAAGAGTAATGATAATTTTTTTTTCCGAAGAGAAGTCCTTTTGAGAAAGTTAAAAAAAAGTGGTAAAGTAATTATTATAATTTAAAGAGTACAAAAACAAAAAGGAAACAATCTTAAAATTTTAAAGAAAAATATAAAACTAAAATTAAACCAAGTGTTTTTGATTAATATTAAGTACATCTTTTTGTGATAAAATGAGAAAAGAAAAGAGTGCTTTGTTAATTCAACTCCAAGTGGTCTTCATGATTCTTTTTAAAGAAAAATATATGTTTAAGGAAATAAATAAAAAATAAAAAATAATTGTAACTTAAAAATTGGATTCTTTAGTCTCTTTTGATTATTTGAAACCTGCAATTGTGAAACAGAGTAGTACATAATTGCGAGCCAAAAAAAAAATCACACAAATATTTTGCTAATAATAATAAATATAATAAAAAAAATATTGTTATGACGGCGATTAATATGTGTAAAATGGAAGATAAATACAAAATCAGAACAAATGCTAGTAGGATCCTCACACTAAGGGTTCCGTACCGTTATGTTATAATACCGTTACAAAAAATTCTGTTATAATGCGTTAATTTGGCATTAGTACCGATTATGGAAATTCATGAGTTTGTCACATAAGATGTCGACATATATTTATAAATTAATGGTTTTAAGATAAGACCTATTCCTTGTTCCTATAGGTTTTGAGAGTAAAACCTATAGGCTACTTCCTGGGACCTATAACCTTGGAATTTGGCACAAAGGAAGGTCTTATAGTACATGTAAAGGAAAAATTCAGAAAATCATTAGTCTATAATTTTTGTTTTTTATTTTACGTATGATCAGTATTTCCGATTAAGGGAATTCATGGTTTGTCACGTAATAAATCGACATAGATTCATAAATCAATGATTTCAGAATTTTTCCATTACATGTGCTATAAGACTTTCCTTCGTGCCAAATTTCAAGATTCTGGGTTCATTGGTAGTACCCTATATTTTTCATTCTCAAAACTTGTAGGATACTTTAGATTGATCTACAATCTTGAAATTTGGCACGGAGAAAGATCTTATAGCAAGTGTAAAGAAAGAAAATTTGAAAATCATTAATTCATAATTCCATGTCGATTTATTACGTGATTTTCCATAATCGGAATTTCCAAAGCAATACTATAAGGGTTCCACGTTTTGCTTTTCAATTACCGAACCTTAAAAAAACATAGTGGTTCTTTGATATTTTCTCATAGAAGGACGTCCTTAACAATATAAAACACAAAGACGTTATTTAAAAAAATAGAGCAACAGTTCTTCTTTCTGCAGAGGACAGAATTGCATATGTTAAAAAATAGACAGATGACTTTTAATTTAATTTCTTTAGAAATTGACCTATTGTGATCACTTCGTTTACATATCTATTTAGAAGCAAAACTTGTCACGATAATGTCTGAAATTCTGAACCATTTCTTATCGTCTCTAGACCATTTCGAACCAAATCGGAGCAGTAAAATCTTGTAAATATATTGGATGGGTTTGTTAATGAAGAAGATTTGGTAATTCTTGCGAAAATAACGGTTCTTTGAAAATCAGAATAACATTATGAAAAATGAGGCTATTTGTTAAGTTCAATTTTAATATATATTAAATTTCCTCGATTTCAGAAAAAAATAGGGCTGTTATTTACTGTAAGTGAGTCAGAATTTGTTTGATATTAATTGAATGGTTTGGAATCGAACCTGATTTGAGCGCCAGAAATATATTATAGCTCAATATTATTTACCTTCTAAAAAAGGTTAAAAAAAATCAACTTACTTTCCCGGTTGAGCCGGAAGAGTTTGTTTATGATTACAGGAGACTGGAAGACATGAAGAAGTAACCAAAAAGAAGAGATAAAGCGTTTAAGCTAAAACATTTCAGTTTGTCAATAATTATTTTAGAAAATAATAGGTGACAAGTAATAAGGCAAGTATGTATAAATAAGTATTTTCTTTATTTACGCTGTCTTTTACACTATTCGTTACTCGGCATGGATAATAATGATTATTCGATGTATTTAGAAGACTCAAATATATTCTGTTTGAATGGTAACATATACATTAATATACCGAATTAGAATTACAATAGCCTCTTTCCTAACACTAATGACTCGTCATAAGAATGCCAAGTCTGCGTGGTGGGCATTTCGGAACATGGAATAAACTGTGGTGAAAAAATATATATATATAACCGATAGAGGAAGAGTTAATGTTATGAACGAATACGAATGGAATTAATATAAGTAATATGGACATATATTGCTAAAACATCAAATTCCATGAAGCGGCTTTTCTTTCTGTTGCTTAGAGAAAATCCAATTGTTTTGTTTCAGTTAGAGTACTGCCCTTGACTTATTGTGATTGGTCTGCTGAACAATTAGCCTTTTCAATAACAACTTGTGTTGTCAGAGGTTTTTGACCTGGACTCAACAGATTAAGGTTCACCGTTCCTCGCGGATCCCGAAATCCAATGTTAACGTATGGGAAAATTTAATTAAGTGATTACTCCTAAGTTAATATAATTATCTAAATACGTTTTATACCATCAGAAAATAGACTTAGTGCGTTTTTAAAATATTTTCTTAAATATTTTAAGAAGACGATATATTTTAAAAATTTTGCTGACATGAAAATTTTTAAATTTATAGAATTTATAATTTAGGATTATATTTTAAGAAAATAATATTTTAAAACGCACAACTTCGGCATCCACCGTCTATTTTCTAATGTTGAAACCCGTATTTCGTCAATTATATTAGGCTTAGCGTTTCCATAAACCTTTGAACGTGTTTTAATACCTAACTGTATTTAAACAATTAGCGTAAAGTTTTTTTTTTCCTTTGGATAGTTTCGTATGGAAAAATTGTTAAATGCTTACTAAAACTTTATATAAAAGTAAAAATATAATTCATATTCGTTTATACTATTTAAAATTTAGAATAAATATGGATGATAATTGAGAAAGATAATTCAAGTAGAAAGATAATTCAGTCAAACTGTTTTTTTTAATGAATTATGTTTCTACGACCTAACTTTGTAAATTCTATTTGAAACAGTAATAATTTCTGAACTGTACAGCCAAAATTAAACGAAGTCGAACTTCAGAAATGTCCTTAAAACGGAGCTTCTCTGTAACGTAAGACTGCTTAAAACGGAAAATAATTAACATATAATATAAATGAATAAAATATAAATGAATAAAACTCAAAAATAAAATACATAAATATAAATGAAACTAAAAATGTCAAACTAAAAAATAAAATATAAATGAAAGAAATTAATTGAGAGCAATGAATAAGTTCGAAACCGCTAAGGTCGTCTGTGAGGTAAACACCCCAACATTCCCAAGCCTGCCGTTCGATGTCTTTCGCTTATTGAATTTTTATTTTTTTTCTCTGGTGAGATATATCTCCGTAGTCGGGCTACCTTTCCAGCTGTCTGGACTGTTCTAGGATTTTGCCTGTTCTGAGATGTGGTAACACCACCAAGTGTGGTGTCACAACACCGCACAATCTCCATATACTATTAATTTAATACTAGACTTTTATCAAATCCGCTTCTTGATTATTTTTAAAATAGCCGAATTGATAAATGTATAATATTTAAAATTGTGATGGAATCTTAAAATTAGAGTTTAATGTTTCCGAAAAAAAAGTTCTTTTACCATGTAACTTAAAATCTTCTAAACGCATAAACAAAACTAAAAAGGATATTGTAAGTATTTTAAAGCTCATCAAACTTGAAGCCGTTTAACTTTTAAATGAACCTTAATTTAACGATAATTCAAAATGTTGCTGACAGCTTTCAAAACTTTTGAAATTTTAATTCAATAAAACAGCGGCAAATGTAAATAAAATCTTCATTAATTTCAAGTGACAACAAATCTAATAAATTTGAAGGTTCGGCTTTATCAGTGATTGATAAAATAGACTTTCATCAATTAATGTAAAAGTTAAATAAACCATTTATGTAAATCACTTGGTGCTAGATTTATACTCAGAACTGACCATAGTTACATGTAATTTTATTGAGGTTGAAATTAAAAACTGAAGCAACTACTTTTCTGATACTTGAAGAATCGTTCTTGAAATTTAAAGGTGTATAAGTATGAAATTGAACTATAAAAGGTGTTGCTACTAATAAATATCTATAATTCACATTTAAAGCACAAAATTGAAACGCTTTCAAGACATGGAATAAATGAAATTGATATAGCTATAAATCTCGTCTCTCTTCTCCGTTAAGTGAAAAACTGTTTTTTAAACATTAATAATAACGCTGAATTATATATAAAATTTCAAAATAATAGATATTGAGATGTAGTATATTTTTAGTCCGCTATAGAAAATGTAATATTTCTAACCAATGTTCGTTAATGCATATTGTAAAAGGACTGAGATTCTTTCTGTGTTATTAGTCTGAGCATGATTTTCCACGAATGAAGAAACAAAAAAAATAAATTATGCATTTGACTGTGGTATAAATTTATTGTCAAACTAGATAATGTTTAAAATATTTTTTTCTTTCAAATATTTCTTCTTCTTTTTTTTTCAATTGTAAAGAAGTCATTAAATCAAAATAATTTCAAAGGAAAGATTTGCAGTTTTTAGAGTTTATATAAAATATATATTTAAGTCTATGTGTTTAATCTTGTCTGATAACCATACGGGAATATATTAAAATAGACTGTTCTGAAATTATAGCAGTTATAAATTCCTTAATACAGTCTTCGTTCATTAAAAAAAAACATTGCTACATTAACATTTTTTGACAAAAAGATTGTAACTGTAACACATATCTTGTTTGTGTAAACTGTCATTCAGAAAAGTAATTTCACTAGAATACCCAGAATGTGTCTTTTGTAAAAAAACAGTGCTAAGTGTTTTAAGAAAATGGAGAAAATAAAATAATTTTTGCTAATGGTACATCAGACAGGGATGTGAAATGAAAGAAATCTCTGAATAAAGGATTAAGTTAATTCACTTTTTTTTTGTTTAAATGTAAAAAATTATTTATGAAAAACAATCATATAAATATATATCTTAGTTATTTTTGCACATTCTTAAGGATTTACAAACATAACGTTAAAATTTGGTAATATAATGAAAGTGTGCTGCAAATATATAACTGCAAATATTTTCCCCACGTATTAAGATAATGAATATATAGAATAAATGATTTTTGTTAATAGTAATAACTAATATAATTATGTTAATTAAAAATAACAACTGTTCATAAAACTTTGATTATTAAATCGTGTGGGGAAACGTGTCTGTAAAACGCATTTAACTATTTATGCCTTACGGTACTTAAAGCACCGTTAAAAACACTTGCTATAAAAATCATTTATCACATGTATTGGCAGTTATACAATTTAGGATGAGTTATAGATACTTTATCATGTTTCAAAAGATTTATTCGTTGAAAAAAATAAAAATATTTTTAAATGGATAATTTATCTTTACAGTTATAACTATTCTGCTTTCTTGATGTTTAAAAACATTGAGTGGAAAGTTTCAGTTTAAAAAACTTCTATATTTATATATAAAGCACATTTTCTAATTCTATGAAATACTAAAAATAATATTTTAAAAGGATTATTTAAGTAACGTTCTAAATGGTCCAGAATTACCTTATAAATTCAGATTTCGTATATTAATTCTAATCAGGGTTGGTTAATTTGTTGGCAAAATGGTATTTTTGCTAGGACAGTTTCAAAAATAAAAATTGCAAAGACTTCAAACAATGGCTGGATTAAAATGTGTACAACAAACAATATAATTTCCTGACAGTTTCCAACAGCTGTACAACTGATGTCAAAAGTGTTTTGTAGCTAATGGTGATTACTTTGAATGCCAGTAAAGGTAATTTGTTTTTAACTCTAGTTTCCTTTATTTTATGATACCATTCAGCGTCCCTTTTGAACGCATCTTCCAAAAATGCATTTTACTAAAAACAATGCAAATTTATGTGCGTTTAATAATGAATTGACTGTTCTAAGTTAAAAAATATCAAAGTTACATATTGTTAGATTTAAAATTAGTAAAAATTAAAATAACTTAATTATATTTCCGTAAATAAAACATATAAATGTTTTTGCTACTTTGGCTAAAAGTGGCAAAAACCAATTTTGCCCAGGACTTTTTTTTTACCGGTTTTTCCACTTTAGGTAAAAATTTGCCAACCCTTATTCTAATACACGAAATCTTTCTAAAATTTATTTCATGGTTACATAAATCTTTTAAAGTATACTCGAATATTAGAACAAAATACTTTGGAAGGTGAAATTTTAATTTTTTCATAAATCGGGACACAAAGGGTTAAGAAAATAGAAACTGAAGATACAAAAGTGAAAACTTCATTGAAGGTTACGTATGAAAGCGCTAATATTTTTCTTATATTTATGTTCTATTAAGAATACTTTGATTGGAAGGAGCTATGTGTGACCCGTCATAATTAAATTTAAATACTTTAAATTAACGAACATTTAAGCCCTTTATTTTATTGCAGCCTTAATTTAATGAAAACAGTTATTCAGTATTGATGATCTCTCATCCCGCCATACTTAATACTAATATTTCAATAATAAAAATTATTTTAAATTTAATATTCAAAATAACCATTAAATATAAAACTAGTCTTTAGGGGCCACCGTAATACTTACCCATCATGGATATTCATAATATAAAATATGAAAATAAAACATGTGTAAACTATTTATAAAATGCATTGCAATTCGAATAAAGTCGTGGCTTGATGACGTCATAAACTTTAAACGCTCTATTACTGAATTGCGTAAAAGAAACATCCTTATAACTCCAAAATTGATAATCCTATTAACTAACGGTTTACTGCGTCGGATTAAGCGTCTCATTTCCAATTAAAATATATCTTTGAATTGAAATTTGAATGAAACGCAGGATCATGAAAAATCGAAGAGTGTGGAAATTATGATTACAAATATTTCGGCAACTAATTATCCTGTCTACTTCATCCTTTATGCAAAATTTATGTTTTTTTTATTGTCTTTTATATTCACTCCTTAAAATAAACAATTCGAAAATTTTTATATACCTTTTATCAGAACGAATACTTCGAGAGTCTTCGAGAGGAAAAAAATACTTTCGTATAATGGAGGTTACTGAAATTCAATAAGCTTCTTCCCATTAATACATACTAAGTACATACCAAATTTCAAGTCTCTATCTCAATTTGTTCGGGAGATAGAGCGTTTACAGACACACAGACAGACGGACGGAAAAATGTTTTTTTCTAAAAATATGTTTTTCGGAATCTGCAGTGTCTGAAACGTGTAAATCCGTCAAAAAAAATTTCGATTTTCAAAACGATTACAAGATTTACCCTATACTACGTATGATGGGTAAGTAAAAAGAACTAAACGAAAAATCTGGCGACAAGCATAGATTATGAGACATCCAAAAAATTCTGAGTAGTATAAGAAAACTTACCATCTTTCACCTTTAATAATGCGAAAGATGATATCTAAGTAAACAAGTTAGAAAACGCATAACACATTTGAAAACGCAATTTCAGCAATTACCATAAATAGTCGGAAAAGTAGTTGATTTTTTTTGTGAATCCCTGTATATAATCTACAGATTTGTATATATACTACATAGTAAGCTAAAATTTATTTCAGTTAGGAAACTTATAACAAAGTTGAAAATTAATCTTTTGCAATATCTGTCAATACATGTAATCGAATTCTTTTGTGCAGCTCTGTATATGATCTACAGAAATCATATTTATCAAGAATTACGCAAAAAATTAGTTAAATTTAAAAACGCATACCACATCTGAAAACGAACTTGTAAGAATTATAGCTCATAGACAGTACTGTAACCGAATTTTTTTGTGTGTCCCTGTAAATGAACGATAAATGGTATGCACATCATATTCTAGAGTAAGCATCTTGTAGTGCAACTTAGTGGTGTATATCAGATTAAATATGTTTGAAATATTCTAAGATCATTTAAAATATATTGGAAACGATTTTCCCCCATAGACCATAATGTAACGGAATTTTCGGAATGGCCTTGTAAACCAACTATGAATGCTACACACTTCATTTTCAATTCCGAACATACCACAGAAATCTCAATAACATTTATAAATACATGGAAGTCCAAGTATATTTACGTAAATTAGAGAACGGACAGACTGATAGACTGGCGGCCTATAAGCCATAAATACTTTTCAACTATTTTGGAAAGTTTAAAAAAGCGTAGTAGTATAACAGAATGAATAGTGCTAACTGGAATTTTCACACACAGTGAATAAAATTACAATTTCAAATATTATTTATTTCAAATACACATATGGTATAACATATGATTTTCTTCAGATGAAGTTACTTATTCTGTTTAAATTTAATAAATTATTTATTAAAATCAATCATATAAACATTTGTTTTAGTTATTTTTGCATTTCTAAGGATTTATGAAAGTAACATTAAAATTTGGTAATGTAATGAAAGTATACCTATGACTCCAAATATTCTTCTCACATATTCATATATGGAACATACTAGATGAATAATTTCCATTTTTCTTCGTTATAGAAAAATTTAAAGCTGCATGCAACAATTAATTTTTAAATCTGTTTGATTCTCGAATTTTAATTGTTTCGTTTCTTAACGCGTGTCTTCGTATCCTCATTAGATTCTAATTTATATTTGGCTAAAATAGATAAATGTTAAAAGTTTTCTGTTGATCTTTATTACATCGTTATCAAGTTTATTGGAAGTAACTCATGCATAAGCGTGCTTTTTCTGTTTTATATGTCGCATATTTATGAGGCGATTTATTTTTTGTTTATCGTGAAATGCATTGGCTGAATTAAGGGTTAAAAAAATATTCAAACTGAAGAGAATTGACAAACGCTTGATCGTGAATTAGAAAGCTTGTAATTACTTTAGACTGTTACTTTTTTTGCTTTTTTCCATTTATGCTTTATAAGAATAAAAAATATTTGTTAGATTATAAAAAATAATAATAAGTTTTAATATTGTACGGCAAAATAATCTTTCAAAACTAGATTTGCCACGGTTTGCCACAAGTTCAGATTCGAAAATTTTGAGTCGTGTTTTTTCTTTAAACTTCTCATTGTCTTGTATCAGGATTAGACCCGAAAAAAAATTATATATATATATATATATATAGTAAAAATTCAAAATCCATGCAAAATTATTATATTTTTATCCATACAAAATTATTATACAAAATTATTATAATTGAAAATTTTGTTTGTTTTAAATTGATATGGGTTATAATTTGTAGAGAATTTAGTTTACCTTTTTTTTTAGAAAATAAACATGTAAATCCGCAAAATGTATCTTGGCAACACCGCTGAAAAGCAGTATTTCGAGAAAATTGAGTTTCAAATCTTGCCTTCGCAGGTATCGCCGGTCTACGCGGCGTTATGGATTTATTTTTTCTCATCAAATATATACCGAAAGGTTGAAATTAAGTTAAATTTCCGTGTTGTTGCTGAATTAAACAGAATGAATTTTTTGTAGTTAAAATAATTTTATAGTTACAGGAGACAGGGGCAAGATGAAGAGTGGGGCAAGATGACAAATGTCTTAATTTTTCCGTTTTCAGCTAGGTGGCAGCATCAACCGGACACTACTGGCTCTCCTATCGGCCGTTCGTTAAACAATACTATAGAGACGCTGAAATCGCCATTTTTGTGTCAGTTGTGAAACTTTGATTGCTTTCTACTGCCACGTTATAACTTTTATGCATGTGTAAATAAGCTCTGCTACAGATACAGGTAAGATATATCGTTTCTCTTTAATATTTATGAGTAACTTAGTTTAAATACTACCTATTACCATGAATAAATGTCAATTAATCGCCTTCCTTCATGGCAATGTAAGCGAATATTTTTAAACAGGCAATCTGGGGCAAGATGACGAGCTCGTCATCTGGCCCTGTGTTTCGGAATTTATTAAACTAACTATGTTGTCCATTCTATTTAAATCCTGTAAACGCTTGTTTGTCTGTGTAATTGTCCGCACGACCTTGCGCTTCTATCTCCTCTGGGGCTAAGGGGCGCATGGGATCGAGGGAGGTGTCGTTCGAAAGGGGGCGACCAGAGGAAGACATTTTTGCCATCTGCTAAGCCCCCCTAGCCTCCCGAAAGAAAAACCCTATCGGGGTCCGTATCTCCACTTCCAAGCGTCCGATCGGTACGAGGAGAGTACCGTTCGACGGGGTCAAGACCTCCCCCCTCCCCCGCTGGTCCCCCTCCTCCCAAAAAATTCAAAAAGCGTTTAAGGCCAACTTCCGGCATTGTGACCCACCAACAGAAGAATGGATCCAGTGCTGTAAATGCCAAGAGTGGTGGCATGAGGAATGTTCCAATTATGAAAATGGCATTTTTATTTGTGACTATTGTTAGCCGCACAACTAAACACTTCAAAATTACGTTACAATCAATGCATTATGCTTAGTTTGATACTTTGTAAGATGTAAAAACACAGTTTTCATTTGTTAAACCATGTAACATATTCAAAAGTTAAAATATGTTCAATCTTTTTCAGTGTTGTCGTCTTGCCCCAAGCCAAAGTCATCTAGCCCCAGTACTGTGGCAAGATGACGATTTGTTAATGTTATGAAAAAAATAAAAAAATCCTTTATTTCTTTTATTTGAAAAATTAAATGGTAATATATTTAATACTACAAAGGTATACTCTATCAGTTCATGTAAAATTAATTTTACTATTACTTCAAAATAAATTAATAAACAACAAAAATTGTTAACATAGTCATCTTGCCCCGGTCTCCCCTAATAGTTTCAACTTAGACAAACATTAATTTATGTAAATCAAATGTACAAATCCTAATGCCTTCAAATGTACAAATCCAATATCCTTCTTAAGTTTATCCATTTAAAACATTTGAAATAAATATATGTAATGATATTGAAATTTGAGTGTTTAATTTACTTATTTGAGCCAGAGACAGAAGGTTTTTGCACCATGTTCCATAACATATTTTTTTCTGTTTTCTGTCTCTTATAGGAATATAATACCTAGTCATTAAAAAGATATAGTCAGTGTTCAGTATATTACATTCAATGTAGACTTTTCTAAATAACCACGTCTAGACTGGAAAATTATTTCAGATATCTTTAATCCTTTAATTGCATGTGAAAATCTAATTTTGAAAATAAAATAAGCTTTGATGATTAAATTATGAATCCCAATGTGCATTTTTGAGAATGAAAGAAAATATTTTAATGCTAACTTCTAAGAAACAACACATTTTCTGAACAAATAATTTATACATTGTAACATTCGAAAATGATAAAAATGTTATAAAAAGTCTATAAAGCTATTCGAGACATTTTCTGAAATAAATATGCTTAGATTAAACCTGTAACACCTGTTTTGTCATAAATGTGAAAATTGTTTCAGCTAACATAGTAAACTGCGCTCAATTTATTAAATGAGATAGTGAGTTATTTTAGGGATCGTGTTTAGATACAATCGATTGTTCATCATTCATGATTTTTTTTATTTTCGAATAAAGTTCTGTAATATAGCTTGGGATTTTTCAAAAAAGAAATTTTAAAATGTAAATAAGAGCTACGTTGAAACAACTTTTATCCTCAAACACTAATCTTTAATTTTTTTTGTGTGAAGTTTTAGTTTTCTTTTGAAAGAAATTGGAATGAATGTCGTTCTGATTTTTCTGTTTTATGTCTACATATATGGTAATAGAATGTAAGTGTTTTCGAGGTTTTCCTCTTGTCTTAGTCATTTATTTTTGGATAGAAAACAACATTAACTTTTTGCAATAATTCCCCATTCCTAGAAAATGGCTATGCCAGTATTTAACTGTATGGAAGGGACAGTGGGGTAAGACCGTAGAAAACGGCTATCTCAGTTTTGACACCATATAAGTAGCTCTCTAACGGATAGTGGTTGGAATATTTATCTGCAAGTAAGAAGAAAAAGCAGTCATTACAGTATCTTGAAAAGGACATTTGTATATTTTCTGTGTTTAAAAGTTTACTTTGTCCTTTTTTTTTGTTCTAAGGTGTGCTAAGTTTTAAAATACTTATATATGAAAAGATTTAAAGTTACAAAAACTGTTTATATTATTGCATTTAGCATATTACATAAGAATTTATTTCCTGCAATGAAATTGTCGCTATATTTATAGGTGCAATTTTACTACTTGCTTTTCGATCCACAGTATCTAGCTGTAAAACAAGGTATTGTATCTGGCGAAAACCGGAAATCAAATTTCTTTTTGCTTTTCATAAGAAAGACTAAACTCATTCAGTTCATATAAGATTAACACACCCATGCGGTTTTACCCCACCACTGGGGTAACACAGGATTATTTGATAATTTCTAAAAAAGCATCCATTAATAAAAAATGTGATAAAGTAATCATATATCTATGATGATATTACTGAAGAAGGACTAGTGCAGAGTTCCATTATGCATAGTTTCATTTTATTCTGTCAAATATTATAGCTTCAAAAAGCAACTAATAATAAGGTGCCCGATTTTATCCTAATTTTGTTGATAGAAAAGGATGTAAATTCGATTAATAATTTTTAAGCTAATAATTCTTACCAATCAAAATATCAGAATTACCACAAAAAGATAAAAAGGGATTTCGGAATTTAACCAGCTGTATGTATTATTCAAATACAGTTTCGTTGATTTTCGGGTATAAGAATTCGTTGAATTTTGAAGGATACTATTTCCATGGTGTTTAGGTGTAGGTTAACTACGCTAATTTTGCAAGTAGTTTTAAGGGGGTAGATACAGTTTCGTAATCAGTGGAAAACATCCAATATTCACTGTTAGAAATGGATACTCAAATTCCACGAAATTTTCTGTTTCTTGAGAAATGCTCCGAACGAGTATTTCGTCAAATCGAGTAAATTTGTATCCTCAAAAAAGTGAGGAAATTAATTTCGTCAAATTGCTTGTTCGAAAGGGCAAAAAAAGGTTGGTGGTGCCATCTATTGACAATTTTAGAAGCATCTGTAATTGAGAAAGGGAAAAATTACGACAAGTCTTTGTCGGGGATTCGAACGTGCGATCTTCGGAGTGGGAGACCACTGTGCTGCATCCTTCGGCAGTGGGACAGTGCATGAGTTTGATTTTAAATGTATCTATGGGATGTTGATGTGTGTTTATATTTTTAGAAGTATTTTTATCGGTACTGTAATAATTTTTGCATTTTTTAATTAATAAGGCTGGATTATTATTATGGTTTTTCTATGGTTAATAAATATTAGAATATGGCTTGATTAATATAATTTATTCGAGGAATTTCCTTTATTCAATGAATGATTAGAATATGGTCTAGTTAATTTGTTGTTCCGAAATAATAAATTTTGAAGTGCATATTGGAGGAGAGTTCATCAATTTTAGATAAGATTTTCACACGTTACTGTTTATATAGAGAAAATGGATCAGTTATGCATATTTTAAATTTGATTGTTATATGAATATATTCCTTAAATAAAAAAAGCTCCTAAAATTTTGAAATTTATTTATTTTATTTTTTTTTTTTTTTTAACCATTGGGAAAATGCTTGTTGCTTTCGGTCAAAAATGGACCAAATGATGTTCGCATTTTACTATTCCAACCGTTTTTAACGAAATTCTGTAACTTTAGAAGAAATTTTTAAACGTTTTTAACGAAATTGTGCAATTTTAGAAAAAAATTATCTTTGAATAGGCAATAGAAATGCATAAAATCGGTACAAAAATGTTAAAGTTACAAAAAGGATAGACACAAATTATCAGATATGAAAAATAAAGTAGAAATTTGATACTTTCGTGTTATAGCGGCCCCCAAGGATGAAATATTTTTGTTTCTGTTTTCATTAATATATTGTAAATATGGAAATTTCGCGGGGTTTTTTTTTTTTGAACGATTTTGTAACAACAAAAATAATCTGCCCGTGAATAGGGAAACATTTTCGTCAAATATTTGAGATTTTTCCATTTCATTAACATCACTTAATTTTGAGACGAAATGATTGTCAAAAATGATGAAATATAGCTCAAGAATCGCTGAATCGTCAAAAGTGAGAGTTTTATTTTTGACAGTGAGGAAACAGTTTTTTCAGATATTTGAGGATTCGCGTTTCATCTAAAACCACTTGACTCTGTGACGAAATGATTGTCAAAAATAACGAAGTAAGGCTTAAGGATTGCTGAATTGTCAAAATTGAGTGTTTTATTTCTGAGAGTGTTTGTGTTCTATTTTCTCAGAAACCCTATTGATGTTGTTTTGTTTTTGGTACGGTAATTACTTTATTGTATAGATTTCTTTTTTGTAGAATATCAATTGCTTATTAGTAACGTTCATTCAAAATAATAATAATAATAATAATAATAATAATAATAATAATAATAATAACCTTGATTCTTTTTGCTTGGAAAATTGGGTAAATATTGCAATTTTTTTTTTTTTTTTTTTTTTTGTTGAACGATCAAATTATATATTAGTTATCGTTACAATCGTTACGAAAAGTACTGAAATTACTACAGCAGGTACAGAGAAAATTGCAACTGCAACACAGATTTTAAATCCGTTTGCTTGGCAAAGAAAGCGATTTATTTTTGTCTACAATTTAAGTTGAGACAATAATTTAGGTACAATAAAAAAAAATAAAACGGAATTATTGATTATTTTCAACTGTACTCACCCCTTTAAATTTTAAAGCGTTTTAGAGGTATATTCGCCGTCAATAAATTGGTCGATGATAATCTTAAAGAGTTCGTGATGCTACGGGGAAAGAAAGTTATTAACTGCTTGTGAGATATGAGACTCCTAATTGGAGTAGTCTACTTATCCCAATTAAACAATAACTACCCACATTTAACCAAGTGGGGCATGGGTTAATACCTCGTTCCGGAACCACTGGGTGTTGACTTGACATTTGAAAAGGCGTAATCGTTGCTTCCGGACGTAGGTGAAAAGTAGAGTAATTAAATAAATAATACACATACTACCGAATTCCTTAAATTAATTAACTCTAATTAGAAAAATACAGATATTAACATCTACATAAAAAATAAAAAAAAACATCAAAATCAAGAATTATGAAATTTGAATAAAACATTATAAGAGAATAAATCATTGAATGATTCATGAGCCACTTTATGACCCTACTGAAGCACCCTCGTACTTTTAACATAATCGCGCTTAACAAGGTGCGAAAACAAAAACATTGTATTAAATGAGTCACTAAATGTCTGCTAGTATTATATGTAAAAAATTAAAGACAATTTCTCTACATTTTCCCTATTCAGCCCTGAAAATCTTATATTTTTTATAATACACGAAAAACAAAGGGAATAATCAATTGGTTACCTGTCACTTTTGGAGCATATCTGATATCGATAACTATCCTTTCACAGTAAACGGAATAAGCACAATTATTGGAGTATTAAGACTCGGCGTTAATATGGCATAACATCTACGGCATAATATCTACGGGGAGTCATCCTTCTTTGGAACACAAGACCATTACTATTTTTTTTATGTATTTTTATAAACTTCTAGCGAACCAAACTTTTTGATGTTACATCGCGCTCTCACTAGTATCCACTGACCACGTCTTTTTCTTTTTTTGCCGGGTTTTTTATTCAACCCCCTTCGAAAATATGGCGCTCTCTTTCCCTCCATCACTGACCATCTCTACTGGGTTCTTTTTGAAAAAAAGTTTATGGCCCGCATCGCATTGGTCAGTCCGACTTGCTATCGGGTACCGCATTCACGTGCCACAGGAGCTGTTGTCATGGGGACGACGTCCCCACAGTAAATAAGCTGTACATAATTATGCCATCTGAATCGAACAAGCTCTAAATTTTTAAAGTTCTGAAACTGTCCTCCATAAGAACTATCATTGTTCGATTCTCAGACCAGTGTCTCCGAAAGTAATAGAAAACTACCATATAAATGGTCATCTCTTCTTTCCCATAAGATTGTAGAAAAACACCATTGAAAAATGTATATGTTATTACTTTCCCATACAAAAATCAAATATGTACATTATAAAATAAAGTCAGCAATTAATTCATAGAAAATCATTTTTAAATATGTACATTACAAAATAAAATCAATAATTTGTGGAAAACAATTCGGGTAATAATATCTTCTGATTACAAATTGTGATCAATTTTGTTAAACATTAGGGGTGGTTGTATCTGACCACCACTAACAGACTCAAATGGCGTAGGAAACGTGTTATTTAATTAAAACTACATTCTGCTGGTTGATAGTAGTGACGTTCGTCGTAATTAAAATATAACTATATCTAAATCTGCATCATTCATAGTCCAAGTTATCTTCGGCAGACTACAATTTTTGCAAGAAAAGTAAACTGCTGTGCTGCCAAGCACCCAATAATTAGAAGCTATCTTCTATTCATATATGTGTTTTCTATTCATATGTGTAATCTTCTCTACTAAATCACTGGAATGACAATAGCCATTTTAAAGTCTTCTTTAAAACCCTGGAATACTTTAGAAACCACTCGTTTCGAGATTAATAATGTTAAAGCCTACTTCACCAGGTACTTTCCCATCCACGTAATCCCACAGAGACAAAACACACATCTCAATTACGGTTAGATCACACAAGTAAATTGACATCGAACTCGTTTTATAAATGTATACTTGCTGTTTACGTGGATGAATGTTTAAGGTGATTTGTTTTTCATTAGCTATTGCGTTATCTGTATTAACTTCTGTCTGTTTGACCCTGATATATATATATACAGGGTGGTCCTAAAATATATGTAAAAAATGTAAAGGAAGGTAGAGGGGACCTAAATAAGCATATTGCGGATAGTAATGTGTGTGCGGAAATCCAGCGTCGAGGCAGCAGATGGCGCTGTTGAGTTCGATGGATAAAAGTGCTTCGCTGGCTCGAATCATCATTCCCCGCACGGATTTCGGGCAACATTCATCATTACACCAATGCGGAGCTTGGCGACATGAATTTCATGTATGAGGCTGCGCAAGAAAATAAATAGGCTGCTCAAAGGATGTACATGGATCTATTCCAGGGTAGGAATCTGCGGGATAGACGAAAATTTGAGCATCTTCATCGGCTGTTGCGCGAGTGGATAGTTTTATGCTCCCATGCGCAATACGGGCACTGGAAGAGATCGCAGAATTCCTGCATTAGTAGAAGAAGTATTACACACACTAGAGGATAGTCCTTCGTGAGGCTCGAGAGACGTTGTACGTGCGCATCATTTGAGCAGCCGCTCCATTTCCTTGCACATAATTAAATAAATGTCGGCAAGCTTTGAATTGGTGTAATGATGCATGTTTCTCTAAATCCGTGCGGGAAATGACGATTCAAGCCAGGGAAATGCTTTCATCCACCGAACTTATCAGCGCCCTCTACTGCCTCATCGCTGGATTTCCGCGCACACATTCCTATACGAAATATGCTTATTTAGGTCCCCTCTACCTAACTTTACATTTTTGACATATATTTTAGGACCACCCTGTATATATAAACATCATTAGAATATGATATTTTAAAAAATCTTAAGGCTGTCCTATAATAGACTGAACGTTTTAAAAATTCAATAAAAAGAAACGGTAACAACTACTGAAGTTTTCTAGTAAAACAGATATGTGTTAAGTCAGGAGTTTCTTAACTACTCTAAGTTGTTTTTGTTCCAAATGTTATAAGTAGATGGTGCTGATCTGTCACAAACTGCAATGCTGATTAAAATAATCTTGCAATTACAAAACGCAAACATTTTTTTTTCGCGTTTCTAAAGCTAAATAGACTGAAGAGTAAAAATTCATTGCATTTCGATTATTTATATATGGGTTATTTTGAGCATTCCAACAATTTGAGACATCTCCGCGCCATTTATTGGTGATAGTTGGAGTGTAGCAAAGACATTCTTATGTTCACACGGTGTTTTCTCCTGAAAGAATAACTTAAATATCCGTCTACATTTAGTTATTATTGTTTAAAAATGTTCAATATATTTTAGGTTACCCCGTATTTACAAAACGCTTTGTTCAGGATCATTTTGATTCATCTTGATTCATGATCATCTCAGGATCATTTTGATTCTTCTGCGTGCTATGTGCGTGGGAGTGAATTTTACTAAATGTTATTAAAAATTAAAGTAAGTAAAAAACTACACCGTCTCATACGATATAAGTTTTTAGTAGATCATTGCCAGTCACTTTCTTTCCTCTATCTATTTTCACTATAGCTGTTCAAGTCTGGAAGATAGTAAAAGTTTTTTACGACTTTTAAATGCTAGTGTCACCGGGCAAGTAGTTTCTCATTGAGGATTAGTTTTATCTTTCGTTTGCTTTTTTTCGTCAGAATTTATATTAACGAACTTGCAATTTCTTAATTCTCAAGTTTACAAAGTAGAAAAGTTATTTTTTTTCTATTTTCAAATAGTTAATTACGTATATGTTTTAGAAAAAAAATCATTTCATAAGAGAATGTTTGTTATAATTAACTTAAATTTATTTGTTATGATTAAATTTACTCACAAAAACCGTGTGTTTTTTTAAGTTTTTTAAAGATTTTAAATTATTTTAATAATTAACTTAAATTTATTTGTTATGATTAAATTTACTCCAAAAACCGTGTGTTTTTTTTAAGTTTTTTAAAGATTTTAAATTATTTTATTTCCAGAGAATAGCAAACTAAATTTCGTATATTGCGATGGCTGAGTTTATTGCAGTTCTAATGTAATCAATCACATGGATTTTATATCGAAAAAATACATCACGTAACGAATAATTAAATACGTTGTTAAAAATGTTTCATAAGCAAATGTTGTTGGAAACAATCTTTTTTTCATATATTTTCAAAATTTCATATAATTTTATTTTGAGTGTAATTTAATCACAGATTTAAAAGCAACATAAATCTCAGATTTAAGAGTCTTTTGGAAACAATAAAAAATGTCCTACAAACAAATTATGGCTATTTCAAGAACTTTTCAGTGCTCACTGAAAAAAAAAAAAAAAAAAAAATTCTAAGTTCTCTAAATTCTAAATTAAAAAAAATCTAAAAATTCTAAATTCTAAATTGTAAAAATTTTAAATAGATGTGTTAGTTATTAGTCATTTATTTCATAAGAAATACAATTTAAAACACTTTTAGAAGACCTTAACAGTTATGTTGCTTTTGCAGTCCATGGGATTTAGTCGCCTACAAATGATACAAAAGAGATATTACTTATATATTTATTAGATATTTGGCAAAACAGACATAAATAATTTATTTTTGTATCTTTACCCATAAACACTCGCGCAAATTCACACAGCAAAACTTCTCACGTTATGTATTTTGTCCATCATATGTATCTAAATTTCTAGAAAAATAAATTAATGATTTATAAAATTAATTTTAAGCCAAATACAATTCCCATGTAGTACTGTTTTAAGAAATACCTTTAACATAGCCATAGGAGACAATATTTGTGAACAATGTAAATGTGTAACACATGCATATTTAAGTGTTTAACATCCAAAGGTGTAAAAAATGCACAAGTGCGAGTAACTGAGGATTAAAAACTGGCATTTTGGTCATGGGGTCCAGATATTAAGGATTTTAATATCACAATTTTGGTGTAGTAGTATTTACTTTATTAAATCGTAGAATACTGCGATTAAATAACCGTGATTATTATTTGAAAATAGTGGTATTCAAAATATTTAATCCTAGGCACTTCATTAAGACAAATAATCATGTTCACCATCGTTTTCGATTATATTATTTTTGTTCTATTGTTGGTCATTGGAATATATCATGATACTCTCACTGACTAATGTTGTTTTTGCAAAAAACAGCAATTATGCATCGAAACAGATATATAAACATAAGTATTTTGTGTCTACACATGCGAGCCTACTTTCAAGGACACATTTGCAACAAAAAGCGCATTTTGGAAAATAAAAGGACGTGCAGTTTTTGTATCGTACGAAATATATTACTTATCCATCATACATAGTACAGGGTAAAACTTGTAATAGTTTTGAAAATCGAAAAAAAATTTTTTTGACGGATTTACACGTTTCAGACACTAGAGATTCCGAAAAGACTTATTTTTAGAAAAAAACTGCCGTCCGTCTGTCTGTGTGTGTGTCTGTAAACGCACTATCTCCTGAAGAAATTGAGATAGAGACTTGAAATTTGGTATGTACTTAGTATGTAATAATGGGAATAAGCTTATTGAATTTCAGTAACCTCGATTATCCCGAACTATTTTTTTCGGACTCTCTAAATATTCGTTCTGATAAAAGGTATATAAAAGAATTTCGAAAATGTTTATTTTGTGAATATAAAAGTCAATAAAAAACATAATTTTTTTCATAAAGAATGAAGTAGATCGGATAATTAGTTGTCGAGATATTTGTAATCCTGTTTTCAACACTCTTCGATTTTTCATGACCCTGTATTTCATCCAAATTTCAATTCAAAAATATATTTTAATTTTAAATAAGACGCTTAATCTGACGCAATAAACCGTTAGTTAATATGATTAACATTTTTGGAGTTATAAGGATGTTTCTTTTACGCAATTCAGTAATAGAATATTTCAAGTTTATAACGTCATCAAGCTACGATTTTATTCGAATTTCAATGCATTTTATAAGTAGTTTACACATGTTTTATTTTCATATTTTATAGTATGCATATCCATGATGGGTAAGTATTACGGTGACCCTGAACGATTAGTTTTTTCTAGTGATTGATAAAATGCCCCAGCCAGGAGTCAAAACAAGACCTTTGACTTAAATTGCCAACATTCTTCCTATTAAGCTACCTGAGCCGACAACCAGCGGACACATTTCACTCAGAAAATTTTATTGGCAATAGCATCTGTTCTGCCATGTAGACAGCTCAGCAGAATATACCGCCGGTAATGAAACTCCATTAAGCCATAGCAACGTAGATACACTTTATTATTTTTAACTTAATCATTATCATCATATGATATCTTTGCCAATCAATATCATTGAGTTAAAAATAATAAAGTGTAGTTTTTGTAATCAACGATTCAATTGCAAACTTTATTCCGTATATCTCAATGACTTAATTTATTGTAGTTTAAACATAATTAATGACATGCACTTTATTTCGACAAATGACATTACTTATACCGTTACATATAAGTAAACAATTATTACATATACTCTTAAGAATAATTCGAGAGAAAGTGTTTCTTATAGTTATCTTAAATTGAATTTACTCGGCAAAAGAAACTGTGTTTTTAAAGATTTCATATTATTTTAGTTCGAGTACAATACTAAACTAGATTTCGTATATTGCAATGGATTAGTTTATACGAGTTATAATTTAATCAATGACAGGGACTTTATTTCGACAAATAAAATCCCAAATAAGGACCATTTTAAAGGCGAAATGACATCGATCAATGCTTCTTAATCGAGCTGACCTATTTTTGTAAGTGAAAAACATCAAAAATGATGAATGATGCCACATTTTTATCACCAGTTTAAAAATTACATAAATAATGAAGAAAAAGAAATGACACTTGAATATTATTGTTAAAATTAGAGTTTACCCTATATATTATATAGAGTTGATCTTCATTATATGTATGTATTGAATCGCGTGTGTTTGTTTTTCATAAAAAAAATTCAGGAGACCGTGATTTTTGATAATGTCAAACCCATATTTTCCACAATATTAAAAATGTTAACAGTTATGAGGTTTAATTTTAAAAGTATACCATTAAGTATAATTAAAAAAAAAACTTGACGCTTTTCTCAAGAAAACAAAACAAAAATGAATCTTGATAAAATGTCGAAATGTGAAGCTACAATCGCGTTTTTTTTAGAAATGCAAAACATGTAGGAAATTAAATTGAAATACTATTTACAACTATGACTATTTTCGTAGCAAATGCACAATTAAGTATGCTGTTTTGAAGACGAAATCCAGTAAACTGTGAAACATTTGCCTTCATTTATTGATCAAAAATTTTAAATTATCAGCATAGCATAGATATAGCATAAGCAAAAATAATTCCTGTTAATTATTATTCTTCGTCAATATCGTGAATTATTTTCATCCCTGTGTTTCTGTACCCTATAATCACCAGATATAAACAGTAAATATTGAAATTCTTTTCGGACACATTTGCTGACGTCGAAATTTTTCTCAAAGTTAAAATTGAACCTACATCATCCTAGAAAGAACCAATTTTAAAATTAAAATTTCCCTAGAAAATAGGAAACTGCAAAGAAATTGAAAAAGTACGAAAGTATCCGGTTATACATCGACCTCAGATATCCTATAGGAAAAAATCTTTAAAAAATATTAGAATGTAAACGAGAAATTTAAAAAAGAACACTGAAATAGGTTTTATATTAGCTTGGAAGTGTCTTCGCGTAATTAACGTAGGCTCTTACGACAGTTTGTAAGAACATTGCATATGATAATTCCAATCTTCTTCATATCTAATTTATCAACTGTAAAAATTTATATCTTTATTATTTCTTTTAGTTATTAAGATGTTTTTGAGTTATTAGAAAATCTTTATTCTTGTGTATTATAAAACTTTTATAGCATGTGTTTATTCCGTTCTCTTTCATTTGTAATTTATCAGATGCCAAAACTTAATTTTCTGTTTTATTTCTTTTAGTTATTAAAATGTTTTTTTCTATGAAAAAAAAAATCTATCTTTATTACTAAAACCTAATAAAAATATATTCATGTGAATCAGCGTATTAAACTTACTAGAAATCCTAATCAGTCCGACAATATTTTACTTATTCTTTATGAAAAAAAAAATGTAAAAGATTGTGATTAGCTTGAACCAAATGATGATTTTAATTAATTCTTTTAACTCTTAAGATTTTGTAATGACCAAATAAGCTTTCATCTTGAATATTATAAAACTTGCGTGTCATGTGTTTATTCGATCCCTTTCATTTCCAATTTATCAGATGCCACAACTTAATTTTCGGTTTTCTTTTTTTGTAAGTTATTAAAATGTTTTTCAAGTGAATAAAAAAGTGTCACTCTATTTTTATTACTAATGCCTAATAAAAAGATATTCCTGCGAATCCGTGTATTGAACTGACAGAAATCGTAAACAGCCCGACAATTTTTTTTCTCTTTTATCAAAGAAAACCTAAAAGACTGTCATTAACGTGAACCAAATGATCGTTTTCCCATCTGAATTCCTATAAAGCCACTAGAAGTTTCTTCCTTAATTTTACGCTCTGTCGTTTCCAATTCCCTGCATTCCACAGATTTCTTTAACTGCACTTTTCTACCCATTAAAAAAAACTGTCTCTTTTATGAGAAGCACCGTGTATTCTTTTAAACCTGTTTCATCTTACATATACTCCAAGAATCATTTAAAGATAATTTAAAATCTTTTTTCGAAAGAAGATTCATGAAACAATTATAAAGATTTCTTTCTTACATATGCAAAATTAGCAAAAAAAAAAAGGAAGACATGATGAAGCTGTTAGGAAAAAAATATATTAAATTCATAAATTTGCACAAGTAAAAGGAATATTAAATGTGGTTGCATATTGATTATCGCGAAGCTTGGAATAGGAAATTTTAATATTTTCTTCTTTAAAGTTTAATTTTTATTCTAAAGGATCAAGTTTCCAATATAGGCATCAGGATTATGGGTTTTTCTACGTAAACATAAAATATAAAATATAAATTTTAGAATTATTTTAAAAGCTGCTATAAATAATTCTTAATGCTATATGCGATATGCGATGTTTGATTAATATTTTATTATTACTGAAACATAAATAAACATATAGTTTAGGAGATAAGTTAAGAAAAATTAGATTTCTAAGCGATTAAAACATATTTATTAGGCTTATTTAAAATTTGTTTGCTTCTGAAATTAAACAGCTTAACAATAAAATAGTTTACAATAAGCAGACCTCTCATGTGAGCCATTTTTTTTTAAAATTTACTTAAACATTTTGAATTTTTCATGATATAAAATCAAGAAAAAAAATCAACATTGTATCTTTTAATCATGCCTCAAACATTTTTTCTGAAATTTTCTCCGTAAATATACTGACTAAATAAACGAACAACATTTTAATTTAAAAACTATGGTTATTATTGAGTCAAATAAAGTTTTATATTTCTTCCAAAAGTTAAATAGCCTTTTGTTTTTTAAATAAAATATAAGAGAATATTTATATTTTTTGTTATAAAAGAGTAATCGCTTCTAATTAAAATAAGATAAGTGTACCAAGTAAGGTTATAGTAATTTATGCGAATTTGTAATGCTTCTTGACAATGTTGAATGGCTTTATTTTGTATCATGCGTGTCTTGTTAAATTGGAGCATCAATATTTCACAAAACTGACATTGAAATGTGGTTCTATAGTATCCTGAAAACTTATATTTTAAACATAATACAATGAATATATTTTTAACCACAATAATGAATATAATTTTAAATACACTATAATGAATCAAAAAATGATTAAAATACAAATTGGTATCTTAAGTCTAAATTTAGAATTAAAAGAACTGAAGCAAACATCAGTTTTTAGCAAGAAATCAGTCGACGAAAATCGTCAAGCATATGCTGCCATTTATGATAAAATCTGCGTAAATTTCGAAACAAACAAGGGACACTTTTTCAGGAGCTTGGCTTTATTTTAACACCTTACCATAGATAATGGAAATAATTTTAGTGTTTCGTGATATCATCAAATTTTATGAATAACAACGCTATTCTTTTTAGTACAAATGAAAGAAAAAGAACAATATCAAATTAGCTGTAATAATGTATTTTTGTAGTTATGCCCATTTATACCGGAAAATTCAAAATTGACTTACAAGTATTGAGTGGAGGTAGAAAATATAAAAAATGAAAGCCATATGCAAAAAAAATGTAAAAGTAAACATTCTCTGACGCTTTATGATCTTCTTCTTAAGGTCATAAAAGCGTAGATAAAACATAACATAAAATTAAAGCAGAAATGTAAGCATTTTAATTTTATGTAACTTATCAGCTTAGTAGGTTGGACTAGTAACTATTGTACATTTTGGAAAATATTATAAGGTTAACGAGCAATGCAATCACGATTAACCATTTACTCAACTAGATCCATTTTTGAAACAGTAGATATTTTGCGATACACAACGTAAGGAAATGAAGACGTTGTGTATAGACAATACACAACTTCTAATCACTTGAGCTCAATTTATTCATATACTAACACACATAATTTCCAAATTAAATGCAGTTCCACCATGTTAGAAATAAGTCGTCAGACTCATTGAAATACTGTTATGAAAATCCGAAAACGATTTCAGAACCCAGTAAAATCCAATATTTCGAGGAATACGTTCGGGTAAGTAACTGGTAGAGATTGATTATAGAATCCGCTAGAGTACTTACACATACAATTATGACAAAACATTTTACAAAAGAAACAGATCATATAGCCTTCGGACCTCGTATGAGTATTGCATTGGTTGAAGGAGCCATCGAACTACAGCTTTATACGAAATAAAATTTCATCGTAAACGGGCATAATATTATCATTAGATTCTTAAACTAGTATTTCATCAGATAAGCGAGAGTCACTGACCCCAAAAATCAATCCTTTTACTTTACCAGGAATTATTGAGTGAGTTAAATTATATTTCCTATGGGCCTGCTATGATGTAAATTCTATTATCAACCAAAATTTTTGCTAATATGCTAGCTTTTCATTCCAGTTCTGCAAGTTGATTCCTTACACCAGGTTTATTTGCAGCGTATTATGTTATTGCAGGTTGAAGATAATATTGAAAATGCGGAACTCGCACAATAACTACCGGATATTTGTATGGTAGAATTCATTTTCCAATGCACATCGCCTTTGCGATGACGTTTTATTTGTTTTCGATGGCGCCTTCAACAAATACAATACTCATATGAGATCCCAAGTCTATATGAACCGATACTTATCAAAAAGGGTTTGTTATTAATGTAATGGATCCTAGAGGATTCTATAATCAGTCTATGCCTGTTACGAGTTAGAAGCAATATTAAATGAAAAATTTTCAACTCGATATTTCAGTTTTTAATGAAATCACAATAATTTTTCTGGAGCACTAACCAGTCTCGGCTGCACTCGAAACACAATTGCAACTAGCAACGTACTTCACACCAGCATGTTGTTTCGATGAATGCGCACTCCTAACGCCTGCGTACTCTTACATCGCTTTACTCTATTTTTTGCCTCAGAATCAAACAACTAAATTTATTCTGTGCATTATATGTTAAATATATAATTAAAATTTTAGAAGCATTGCACCAGAAATCTTTAGCTTAATTAGCATTTATATGTTTAAAAATAAATTTTTAATATTATCTAGGAATCAAAGTGGTCCAAATTTGTAAGATAGTCTATAAAAAAGAATACAAATATATTAATAATACTTTCGTACCATGAAATATCTATTTATAATGTTTCATATAGTAAAAATATGTTTTCTTACATTATAGTGCATTTTATCGTTATATCCAATAAAAATTCAATAGACGTTTATCCAGTGATGCATTTCTGTTCTGCATTTATTCATGACTGATATTTCACCGTGAATATTAAAATGAGTAATTGATTTTAACGTTTCTTTTACATTATACACATTTTTAGAAACTTAGTGTATTATATAATATTCTGTTTCAATAATAGTGAAATAATTTTTTTATTGGTAAACTATAGTAAACACCAATTTCACATTTTCATTTGAGTTTAACAATGTAAATACTAATGAGACGAGTTTACGCTTAAAATTTCATGAGTATAGAATCTAACAACAAAACAGCAACAACAAAAGGTTTCGAAATATTTTTCGTGTGTTCCACAAAAATGTAAGATTTCACCAAAGTAAAATAAATAAATTATCAAACATTTATATATTTTATATACATAGGCATTAAATAGAATAAACTTATGTAAAATGCTTAAAACGAACTTTTATTTTTAAGGAAAAAATGTTAAATTTAATTAAGGAAATTTTAAATTTTCCTTTGACAAAATAGATTCTTTTTTTCACAAGAAATAAAAAGTTTCTACTCCGATAAAAATTAAGATTCAAAATACATGTAACTTTATAAAAGGATAGAAAAACTTTAAAAAGGTCTTTATCGGTTATAAAATTTGTATCGAATTCTTTTGAGGCAAGAAAAAGTAATGAGAAATGATTTTTATATTTTAAATAAATGTAACTATATATTGAATCACAGTATTATTCAGTTACTCACTAAGTTAATTATGTATTATATGTATATATATATATATATATATAAAGTCAGAGGAAAACAGTGGTAGTCACAGAAAATTAAAAGATACTTATTCATCGTTAGTTTATTTACGAGTGTCGAATTTCATCGTTCTTCCTTGTGTATATGAATCTTTGTCTGAAATTTTTTTAGACTTTCATCGTTCTGTCCTTTTTATAGATATCTTCAACTGTGTCTTTCAAAGGATTACCTTCATTTTTGTTTCGATACAAGGTTGTCAAGTGATACTGCACCTCTAAGATTAAGAGATGTCACTATTATTTCAAATTTCGAAAAAGTGGACTACCATCGTTTTTACCCGTGACTCTTAATAGAACGCAAATCTTAGATGTGTGTAAAATATGCATAATATTTGAAAGTATAGTTATTAATCCCTACTAATTCTTCAAAAAATACTTGCAACTGGAAGATACGAATTAGAAACAATAAAAATGATCTCTCAGATATTTAATATTATACAATGTTACAGACATACTATTTCGTCCGTTGCAGAATTTAAATGATAAAAAAAGTAATTTTCAACCAGAAACGTAACCGATTTCAATGGACTGTTTCTCATTATTTTGTTTTGTGGCCACCCTGTATTGTTATATACATTAAAGTCCTGCGTGAGCGGAGTTATACTAACACGAACCAGAAGATTGTATTTAAAGTCAGAACGAACCACGAAATGAATTCCATATTTCAATGCAATTGTCAAAACATACTCTGTAGTTACATTTCTAATGTCACTTTTTTCTTTTACATAGCACAATAAACACACGCACACACACACACATATATATAATATCTCATCAAAAACAACTCGTTGTAAATGATCCCGCCACGCCACAAACCTAAAACATCAGTCATAAAAAGAAGTGATATCACATAAAAAGAAGCGATATAGAAGTGCATACTCCGAGTCCCGTGTAAAAATCTATCACCACTCATAATGTTTAAAAAGGACTCGGAGTGAGGTACAGTATGTGAAAACTGCTTTGCGACCTGCAGGCTTTTATAATGTTGGTGTTTCCGTCAATTACATATGACTATATCATTATTATCTTTTTTTCTGCCATAAAATTGTAAAAAGGTGAAGCTTCTATGTTTGCATGTCCTTTCTTATTTATGAACTTGAAAAATCAATTTTTTGATTTTATTTACCATTATTTAAACTAGAAACACCACTCTTACGAAGAGGATTTTTTATGTAAACATGTAAAGATTTTGAGTTTGTAATATATATATATATATATATATATATATATATATATATATATATATATATATATATATATATATATATATATATATATATATATATATATATATATAATGATCATACGCATATTAATAATAACAATTCACCTTATAATAAACGTTAACTAAATTGAGATACATTGCAGTAATTCTAGCGTAAGCGGAATCGCACAGATCTGGGGAAAAATCCGTTCTGACAGTTCTTTCGCATACAAAAATATTTATAAAAGTGATATAACAAAAATTTAAATTTTTTTTTTTTCGATTTTCAAAATTGATATACTGCATATATTATAAAAACCTGCAGGTCGCCAAGCAGTTTTCACATACTGTAACTCACCCCGAGTCCTTTGGAAACATTATGAATGGTGATAGATTTTTAACACGGGACTCGGAGTATGCACTTCTATATCGCTTCTTTTTATGTGATATCACTTCTTTTTATGACTGATGTTTTAGGTTTGTGGCTTGGCGGGATCATTTACAACGAGTTGTTTTTGATGAGATATCACTCCTTTTTGTAAGGTACTTAATTTCAATTATACAGATTCCATTTTTATTCACAAATGAAAAGATACAAGAAAGATGAAAGGGGCAAAAAAATAATAATAGTGATGTACAGAATTATACATCAGAATTATACAATTTATTGAGTGACTTATTCCAATGTACAAGTCGCTACCATAGCAACGGGGAAACTTTTATAATAATTTCTTTACATTGTATTCATCAGATTATTTATGACATGTCTATTTTCCTTTTTGTTTTGTTTATATCACTCTTCCGTTTATATACATTCAAAAAACAAAAAATTAGAAAATTTTACAGTAGTTTACAAGCTAATTAAAATACTACAGTTTCAGAAAAATGTGGAAAAATAAGAAGCATTTTTTACCCGTCAATATAAGTTTATAGAGCATACTTTACCGAGAATAATCAAATTTTTTTTTTTTATCTACCAATCATTGTAATTCACAAGGATGTTTATACTAATACATTAAATATTATTTTTGAAAATAACTGAGCACCTTAAAAGATTTTTATTTGTTAAGTTTTTTAACTCCACGTTTCGAGAATTGGAAAAATATAAGATTCGCAACGTTTGCAAAAGTATAAAAACTATCAAAGTGATTTAAAAATAAAAACGGTTCGTAGAGGATGACATGTATTCCAAAATTTTGTGTGATTTTGTAAATATACCGCAAAGACTAAAGCGTTTACATAATGAACCGTAGAAAGAAATGTAAAATTTTATTAAAATTTAACCGTAAACGGAACAGTTCATTACCGATCAGCTATTGTATACGAAATTTAGCATTTTAAACTTTTATGGGGAATTTAAGAAGTTATTTCCTTTTCATTGTGCTCTAGGCCCATTTTTAGAGAATTTTAAGTGCGTCATAGCCGGAGATTCGATGAACGGCAAATATTTAAACACAAAACTTCTAATCTTGGGGTAGCAACATTTTTACATTCTGTTTCTCAGCGCATGAATGTAAAGTTGGAATTTTGTAATCGCTATTTCAATTAATTCCTGATACGCTAGAATTATATATTTATAAATAAGCACAGTTTTTTTAATCGATGAAAATACTACATTTTAATAGGTTTATAGCTTCAGATTACCATAACTTCAGGTTACCTTGCTTTTAGGCAGATAAAATGAACTCGTATTAAATTTTAAATCAAGATAATAAAACCTTACAGAGATTGAAAGAGTATAAAATCAATAAAATAGATCTAACGCAGTAAATATACATCGGTTGTAATGTAATCAAGATCTTTTAAGAGACCCTGTAAACGAAATGTATATGGTTCAATGCCACTTTACAATAGAGAGTTTAAATGAATCGGATGTAACATATTTGAAATTCTTGTGTACATAGCCACTTTGACAAAAGTTATGCTATTTACTATTGTTTTTCCTCTGTGTTAAGTACAGGAATCAAGTACTTCAACGTAAAAATTCGCTAATTACACAACTATTTAGTCTTATTAAAAAATCTTTTGGGTTACCCTGTAAACGAACAGTAAATTCTACAATTCTGTTTTACATTAGGAAGCTAACTTAAGTCGTTCGTAGTAACATATTTTAACATCATGCGCATACGTTCTTTTTGAAAAGAGTTAGACCATTTAATATTTCTTTGCTTCATCTTAAGTATAGGAATAAATCACTTTAAAGTGGTATACATAAAAAACTAATTAATATTTTTACACGAAATATTAAACATTTGAACCACTCATAAAAACAATTCAAATGCTGCAAACCACGTAAAAATCGGATAATTACACAACTCTTTAGCTCTATATCAAAAAATCTTTTGTGAGACCCTGTAAATTAATCTTAAATGTTACTATTTTTTTATAATAGGAAGCTTACTTGGGTCGACTGTAATAACATATCTTAATATCATGTGTATACGACCATTCCTAAAAGAGTTGGGTCATTTATTATTTTTTTGCTCTATGTTAAGTATAGGAATCGATAACTTTAAACTAATATAAATCAAAAACTAATCAATATTTTTACATAAAACTTACAAAGGTTTGAACTACTCATAAAAAAAATTCAAATGACGCAAACCGCGTAAAAATCCGTTCATTACACATTGCTGTAGCCCTGTCAACAGTTTTTTTCTCTATGTTAAGTATAGGAATCAATAACACTGATATAAATCAAAAACTAATTAATATTTTTACATGAAACTTACAAAGGTTTGAACTACTCATAAAAACAATTCAAATGACGTAAATCGCGTAAAAATCTGATAATTACACATTGTTGTAGCCCTGTCAACAGTTTTTGGTCTGAACAAGATTTCAAAAGTGCAAAAAACAGCACTTTTAAAATCGCATTTACTGAAAACCTATTCGACAGATTTTGTTTTAATTTTGATTTCTTAGTCACGTGGCACGCCCCATTCCATAGAATCAAGAATTTTGTTTCTATCATAAATAGAACGCGAGATATAGATGTGTCAAAATCGTGGGTAACCTATACCAATAACAAATTTAAAATTCTTGGATTTAAGAGAATTTTTTGAAATTTAAATTGTGCATGAACCAACAAGGCGGAATACAGATAAATTCCATATATATTGCGTTTGGCTGTTTTAGGTAACAGCTTATTTGATTGCTTAGTACAAGTAATGAATTATCAATTTGTACTTTTTTCCAGTTATTTTGCTCGCATTAGATATCAGTTTAAATTCAAAGTAATCGGCGCCTCTTGTCTGGGAATACTTCTTTTTGACATGTATTTTTTGAAAGCGGTGAAAGGCTACGAAATCTTTTTATTTCATGCTTGAGCTATTGTCCTATTAGTTTACTAAAAAAGTTTAAAAATTTCTTATCGAAATGTCTCAATTAATTTTAATTTGAACAAAAGAGGTAAATGTTAATGTATTGTTAATGATTGCACAGGATTTTCGTCAAACTAACCTGTTAATACCAACATAGTAATATATTTAGCTATGTAAATTCAGTGCGCAATTTGCCAACTTTTTTATCAAATGTTAACAAGATAGGCAATTTTTTGTTGACTTTTGGCGTTACTTCAGATGTTTCTCGATCACAATCTCAAACGCCAAATGGAAATTCAGTCAAATTGAAATCCTCTGTATTTTCCAAGAAAGAAGCTAAAATTTCAATGTGTTTGTAATCCGATCAAACATCACTCAAAGGCCCTTTTAAGAATAACTATCTGTAAGTAATATAATTTTCATGGTTCTGTAAAATAAATGTAAATGACACTTGCAACATTTTCAGAAAGGAAAATATCGTGGTGCAGATCATTACAATAAATGAACTTCGTTAATTTTGATACATGTCATTAAAATGAATTTCAAGCATTTAATCCCATGGATGCTAACGTGTACGGATTATAGTATAAAATCCTATAAAATAAAATATGAAATAAAAACATAAGGATGAAAAAAGCTGTCAAGTTCTCAATGGAATATTTTCATAACAACAAAAAACTGAAATATGAAATAATGATAATACGCTCCTTTTCTATATTGGAAAATAAATGTATTTTTTAATGAGCAAGGATAGATGTGTTGAATGTAAATATCAAACTTGAATTTATCATTCTTTTTTTTCTCTTAAAAAGATAACTAAATCGGGATTTTATTGCTAATTTTCCGAAATCCTGTCTACAGCCAATAGACGCACGTGCCAATAGCCAGCGTGATTTCACGCAAAATTGATTAAACCTTAAATGGTATTCACAATAATTTTAAAAAGGATGTCGTAGCCAATATCACTTATATTTGTTGACAACTCTTGGCAATAGATCCGATTTCGGGAGGTGTATCGATTATATTTTATACAAAAAATGTCATACAACGTTCATTCCGGAGTAGTTACTTTCAACAAATTTTCCCGTTTATTTTTAAATACTGGATTCTGAGTTCAAAAAAGGAAAGGAACTTGTCTAAATTTACATTTCAAGTGTTCTATTTAAAAAATTACCCTTAATAGAATAATGGAAAAAATACAATTTTCCCATTGTAAATGCCACAGTTATAGAAGCGTCAATGAGTGAATAAAAGGGGTCAACTGTAATATGGATTTCAAACAGAATCTTCGCCAAATTCATATTTTATCGCCAAGTTGACACTGTGTTTTTCGACTTATTTTTTTGCTACAAATTTTAAAATATTTTGCCAAATGTCGCGAAATTCGGCTATCATTTCTTGGTTTGGTGATTGTTTAGTGAGTTTTATTATTATTATTTGTTTTGGAATGGAGTTGTATGACAATTACAGATGGGTATAAAAACTGAAGTCAGATATATGTTTCAAGAATGAGACTAAAATTTCTGTGTCCTTAAAAGAAAAAAGTATCAGAATTAATATAAATTTTTGAAATTTAAAACTTATATATACTTAAATAAATATATATATATATATATATATATATATATATATATATATATATATATATATTAAATGAATGAGTAAAACGCAAATATTACTCAATCAATAGTAACTTACATATATCTACTTTTTATCAGACATACATGTTAATGAATTAAAGACAGAGAAACAACTTCAACATCTTATGGATGGTTGCATTGCAGCAAAACAAATATGGAATTATTTTTTTCTTCGACAAAAAGACAATGAAGACATTTTAGCAAGAGAAATGGCTTATTTATAAATGATAAATAAAATTTGTTTAATTCATTAATTTGTTTATGTGATAAAAATTAAGTATATGGTAAGTATATTAATTATACTATTTTCTGTTTTTTACTTTTGAAAGAGAATTTCATCAAGATATCGTGGGTTTCTACTACCTGAAAATTTTATGCAAAGGAAATCTTAGATTATGTTTGTATGCAGGAGTTTAATACAGGAAAAAATTAAGTCTAATTTTTGATACGTTAAATCACTTTAGTAAAATACATGCTCTTTTTCAATTTTAAATAAAAGTTTTATTTTTGAAAATTCACACTTAAACAACAACCAATATATATATATACATCCAAAATTATATATTGCAACGCTTTAAGTTTCGCGTGAAAAGTTTGTTAGACGTATACTGAATAGCTTACTTGAGAAAAGCTAGTAAACATTCATTCACTAATAAAAATTAGTATTTCAACAAAATATCAATTAAGACAACGCAAACTACTCTTTGTTGAAATATTTTCAGCTCGGTTTAGTATCCTCATATGGAAAACAAAAAATTTAATTCTCAAATTTTTAGTTACTATATTTCCATTCAAAGTAACTATGGTGGAAAAGAGAATTTTGTTAAATCTGTCCGACCTATTTTTAACATGAGTTGGGCTTCATACAATAAAAAATAAAAAATCAGATTTATTTAAATAAAGTTACATTTCTACCAGATGCACTACTAGTGTAAAAAAAAATACCATATCATGTGAAAGCTGTTATCAAAACATAAATTTTACCGTGGCACAATCCTATTTTGAAGATTTATTAAATAAAATTATTTTTATTTCAACTTAGGTACACACTCTCCCGCCGGAGCGCAATATAAAATGAACTGAGTTTTATCTGAATAACACTGAGTATACCTATGTATTTTTAACTGAAGTATTACATCGTACTGAAAAACATTTAAAAAAATCATTAACTTGTTCACTCTATTTCTCTATAGGGTTCGTTATTGGCGTAAACGAAAGTTGAGTTGAATGCGTCTTATCTAATTTTAACTTGGAGTATGGTTGCTATATGAGAAAACATAAAAATATCAATTTTAAAATTTTAGTTATGCAAATTCTTATCAGAAGAGCTACCAGGATAAATACCTATCATGTAAAACTTTTTAACAAAGTATACATTTTCCAGGTGCAGTGGCTCATTCAGAAGATTTGTTAAAAATACATATATAATCAATTTTATTTAAATTCATCTACCCTATTTCCCGCCAGGTTACGCTATAAACAAAAATAAATCGCGTTGAACATGTCCAACCAATTTTAACTCGAGTACAGCTTCATAGAATAAAATATTTAAAAAAAATTGTACTAAAATTAAGATATATATTTCCCGCCATGAACGTAAAACAAAATTAACTTTAATCCGTCCTACTTATTTTTAACTTCACAACGGCTATCATACAGTGAAACATTATAAGAAAGTTATTTAAGTTTGTTTAATCCATTTCTCTAGGGGTTATCAGCGTAAAAGAAAGTTGAGTTGAATCTGTCCTGTCTAATTTTAACTTGCTGTATGGGGAAACATGAAAAATGTCTAATTTTAAATTTTAGTTATGACACTTATAACAGGGGCGCTACCAGAGTGAAAAAATGATAATGTCAAACTTTTTATTAAAACATATATTTGACAATGGCGGAAGCTTTTCTGATCATTTGAGCAAAATTCGTTTGTGGTAAGTTTAAATTGCGAGCAATTTTTCGACAAAGACATACTTATGAAGTATTATGCATTAAATAAAAGTCACGGAAAAAAAATGTAATGCAACTAAAATGCCATAATAAACCACAGGAACATATACAAATTTCGTAAAGTTTAAAATTATGCAGACATAATAACATAAAGCATTTTATGTATACTGTCCATAAACGATAGTGCAATCGAATTCTTCTGTGCAGATATGTAAAATAACTATCTGTGCTATGCTCAATGTCGGGTTACCCGACTTGATGCAATATTCTAGACCACATTTATGTTAAATCGCATTCTTGTCAATATCGTTAGACGATGGTATATTAAAATTTGAGATTTCTCTGTAAAAAAAACTGCACTCGATGCAACAACTCTTATAAAAACGTAAAGTAGAGCTGTGTACTTGCATACCATATTAAAATAAAACGAACGATTTTACGAAATTTACGAAAATAAATGCATAGAAAGTCAAAAAACATATATGATAAGAGACAGACACACAAATATATCAATTCTAAAACTCAATGATATTGAAACGGAACCATCTTCGGTAAAAGAGATTTCCAACAAAAATGAGTATGAAAATTGCACTTTACGTTCAAATGGTTCAATAGACATACATTAAAAACACACAAACAAAATGTATAACCTCCTTTGTTGGAAGTCGGTTAAAAAATGGACGAATGTCGTACATGATAAAAGAGAAAATAAATTTTTAACTCCTTCGCTACCATGCACCTACTAGTAGATACATGCTACGTTAAGTTAATTCCGTCTTGTGCGAAGGTATAAAGATCACATTTCCTGTATCAACTAGTTTATTGATATTCTATTCCAGTTGTGAAAAATAACATGCAATAAGAAAAAAAAGGTTGAAAAGCATGTCTAGCAATAAAAATTAATCCTAACAATATCCGAAAAATAATGAGTTGTTTATTTTCTAAAATTTGCGAGTGCAAGAATTAGCAAGGCATATCTAAAAATATGAAATTATGTTTAAATGAAATCCATCATTTTTGAAACCATTACACCATTCCCAAGGTACATGATATGGGAATATTTTTATAGGTAATAAAGGTATTCATGATTTCTTCGACTATTAATTTCACAATGAAGATTTCACTGTGATATTTGGTTTTATACAATATAAAAATTACAAAGCAAAAGTATTTTTATTTGGGGTTTTCATAAATACATCTGCATATATATATATATATATATATATATATATATATATATATATATATATAAACAGTTCGATAAGATAATAATTTCCGGAAGTATAACGTATTTACTCATGTATAATGTGCACCTGTTTTTGAAAAGAAAAACGGAAATAATTGTGTCAAGTGCATAATGCGCACCAACAATATTAACGGCAGAAAATCCAAAAATTTAATAAAAATATGACCGTCTGCGCGACGACTGCTAGAATCTGGCCGCCTACTTACAAAAGTATGTAATTCTTCGTAAATCTAGAACATTTCTTTCAAACAATTGCCAAAAAGTCAGCAGGGAAATTAGAATTTTCTTTTAATTGCCCTTTAAATAAAATTGTTTATTTAATTTCTTTTTAATAGCCATTAAGCGTATGTATAAATATTGGGCTCATTTGCTTTTACAAGAAACTAATTTGCTGTATTTTGTATATTTATAAATACTAATTTTGTAATATTTTTCTTCAATTAATTTAATAAATTATTTTTTTAGTTAATTTTTTATACGTTATATTCTTTCTAAGTATACTATATAGTTTTTAATTCATTAAATAAATTCGTGATCTTAGAGACGAATGAAAAACCCGTATTTTTGACAGCAATTTAACAATGTAATGATGATTCTGAATAATTTAAAAATACGTACATAAATGATTAAAAAAAAAATATCGAATATTTTTTTTAAATTTCTACAAAAAAAAATAATAATTAAAAATACATTTTTTACAACATATGAGTAATCTGCTGAACTCGGCTCGACCCCCCCCCCCCCTCCGTGAAGCAGAGTCAGGAGGCGAGCCCCGCGAAGGACTTATTTCAGCATATTTCTCATTATGTTTTAAAAAGCGTATTTTTGCTTTATTTGGTTTCTAGTAAATAAAAATAAAACTTGATAAATGTACGTAATAATATATAAAAATTGAAAAATTTTTTTATAAATATATGGCCACGCTTTAAACAGATAACCACGCTGATGAGTATTCTTTATAGTAATGGTCCAGTCTTCTAGCAATTCAGACGGCGTATGTGGACATGCGTATGTGGCATTTGTATACGACAAGCGTATGTGGACGGCCAGAGTCTAGTCGTCTGTCTCCAAGCCTAGATATAGCGTCTAGAAGATATTGCATAGAAACCGGCTATGCCAGTAATTCTTTAAAAAGCGATAAACAATTGAATCCAATAAAAGTTGAAAGATGCTTAGCGATAAATTTCGATCGCAGTGACATCTGCTGGCTCTTTTCAACGTACATATGGTATAAGGGTTGTATAAAGATTGGGCTAGCATATATCGCTGCGATCAATATTTATCGTTCATCAACGTTAGACATTTATGGGATTCAATTTTTTTACACATTTTGAATAACCGTTTGTCTCACTATATCTTCTAAACGCTATAGCCTGGGTAACCGAAGTGTAAAACTCAGATTCTGTTCAGGACCGACCCTCAAGTTTCCCGATCTCGAAGCAGGAATGAACATACATAGTGTGTCTTGTATGCATAGAATAAACATACATTTACCGTGCACATGAAGGCCACATGTTCGGATCACAGGTTTCCCTACCTATAATGTTTTGTCTTGGTATTGGAGAGAAGCCGGTGCCGTAATGGTATCGACTCAAATTCCGCACTCTACTTTTATTTAAATTTTTTTTCTACTTTCTTATTTAAATATGTTTAATTAGATGCTTTCTATTTTTCATGATAAATGGAATATCCTTGATAAAATTAAATTATGATAATAATAATATTTACAATTCATTTATATTACAAAATAAAGTACTAATTTAAATACGATAGAATGAGCTCTCTCTCTCGATACAATTTTTACAATACACAACCTTTCAATATTTCAAATTTCATTTTAATTCAGTATTATCAAACATGGTTAATTTTGAAGCAAATGAAATATATGAATCTTTCAAAAATATCCGTTTGCACATACAATAATTCCTTCGGGTAATTTTTATGGAGTATTGCAACTGTGAATTCATAGAATGTAAAGCATACTTTACAATGTAAAAGATATTGTGAAAGATACTAAATATATAAAGTATAATACATATAATAATAATTCATTATTTTAAGAAGAAATATCAGCACTTATGTTTCGAAAGAGTTAAAATACTTGCGGTTTGCTGCATAGTTTTGTATTGAATGAAATATGCTTAGAATTTTAATAGGATTTCTACTAAAAGAATACGTAAGTATTTTGCATATACGAACATGATTTTCAGTTATTGCAATGAATGCCGTAATTCATTTTTTCTTATGTTTTATGATATTATACTGCTCTTTTCTTCGTCCGTTATTATTATATGCAAACATAAAAACTAAATAAAATAAATAATGCAATTTTCATGAGAAAAAATAATTTTAAAAAATTATATTTTAAGAAACAAAATTTTCTGATTATATATTTATGTTTCACTAATGTTGTTTACCGAAAAAATATTTAGTGAACTGTTTCTAAGTTCTTTTTATGAATTTTTAAGAACTATTTTAATTGCCAAACTATCGATTAACTTCGATTTTGTGATTAATTGTGAATTGCGTGTAAGGAATATTCGAAAGTGTGAATTATTATTATTTATTGTTTTTATTATTCAATCCTAATCCAATAATAATGTATAATTTGTCTCTATTTAATAAATTTGAGCTTATATGTAATCGAATTATAATAATTTAGAATAAGATAAAAATCTGTAGGTTTTTCTAGTTATTTTGGCAGTAAACGAAGAAGTAAGTAATTATCTTGTATTTGTTCATAACACACAAGCGATGGTCCGTTAAAGTGCAACATGTAAATTGATTGTACTTCTTCCTTCTATATTTGTACATCTTTATGACAATATCTAAGTTTTTAAATTGAAGACTTAGTGAATGCATGCGTTTTTTTATATATCTGTTGGAAAAATGCCATGTATAATGCGCGCCCGAACTTTTGGACTTAAATTTTTGGAAAAAAAGTTCGCATGATTCACGAGTGAAGGTGATAAATGAAAATATGTAAGAGTTATTCCCCATTAGAATATCAAAAGTTAGAATAATACTCAAACTATCTTGTCCATTTCATTAGAAATTTGGTATCTGGATGTTAACTGCGATCACAAATGTTATAATAGACGTTATTCTCGACAGTTTTCTACCAGCATCCTTATCTATAATGATTTGCGACAGAAGTTTTAGATTGTGTTTATTTTCTTTCTAAAACCAAACATATATATATTTTTACAGTTCAAAAATTATTAGATCGACACAGTACACCGAAACTATAAAAAATCCAGCAATACTTTTATAATGTTGAAATCGCAGGTTAAACTCTTAAAACATATAATGCCAAAGGTTGAAACTTTTATATGCAATAATTGAAAAGTAATTAAAGATTTACCCGAAACAAAACAAAAAGTCAAAAACTCACTAGGTTACTTTCACACGCATGACAGCTTCTAATAGCGAATTAATTGCCAAACTTTCTTAATTTGTATTGTTGGTACATTAAAATAAATAATATTGATGATTTTTCTTAGTTTAGTGGAATTTTTTATTTATTTCAGTTATTTCTATGTATACACTGCAGTCTGAAATTCAGACATATAAATGTCTGAAATGGATGGTTAAAAAAAGAGACACTTTAAAGTGTCTTAATTTTTCAGTCACTTGCATGTGTCTTAATTTTTAAAACACTTGAAGTGTCTGATATATCGGAATTTTTTTTTACCCGGGAAAACATATTTAAACAAATTGCACTAAGAAGTTAATAAGCGTTACTGCTGCCATCGATGGAAGTATTTTGATTTCATGATACGGGGAAATTACTTTGTCTGCCAAGGTAGCATTCAACCAAGGGCCTTAGGATTAGAAAACTAACGTCTTTATCTATCGCGCCATCGGTACCACGTGAAGTTTTCATTTTAAATAAAAATAATTTAATGATTGGGCTGCGTGTTGATATTCTTATAGGAAATATCGTACCACTCTACCACCTCCACATCAAACTATATCATCACCTGCTTTCACCGCCCGTACGTGGTCTCAGCGCATTTGGTGTGGCGCTCCTTGTCGCGTGGGGATCACATACGGGTCACTGCAATCACCTGGTGTAGTCGTACTCGAACTGTTACAACTGGTACAGTCGTACCCCTGAACTGCACATCACCCACTTCACCTTGTCTGTCGCTGCATGTCGCGTGGTCACAGCGACAGACTTTTGTATATATATATATATATATATATATATATATTGTCTGTCTTTAGTTTCTGCCGCCTGTCGCGTGGGGCTTTGCCCGGCAGGATTTTGTACTGCCACGTTTAATCCCTGCGTGCCGGGGAGCTAGCCGGGGAAGACATTAAACGCTCAACGGCTGGGTTCGCCCTCAGCCGAGTGGTCTTCCTCAGGCATTAAAATTAAAATTAAAATTTATTGGCGTTGTCATAAAACTTACTACTTTTAATTAGTGAGGTTTATTTATTACTAGAGTTTTTCAATGGTTAATGGATATTTAGAATGTAATTTGATTAATGTAATTTATAAGAGAAATTTTCTTTGCTTAACAAATGGTTAGAACATGATTTCTTTCATTTGTTGCTAGAAAATTGGAAATTTTGAAGCATATTTTGGGGAAATTTCGTCGGTTTGAGATGGTGGTTAGATTGTAAAACTTTGTTATTTAATTGGGGAGAGGAGACATGAATTATACATATTTTCAATTAGATTGTTATCAATACATCTTTTAAATGAAAATCCGTAAATCCACCATGGATTTTTTAAAATGTTTATTTGTTCAAAAATTATCACAAACGGTTGGTTCAATTTAGTTTTGAATTCAGGCGGAGGCGGGTGCATTCCACCTCTCCCAACTGGGTTTTGAAATTTAAATGTGATTATTAAAAATATAAGATTTAATCTTCCAAGTCACTGCAGAATGATTACACGTTAACCCCATGAAGGGCGATGGGTTATAATTTATCCCACTTAATTTTATTTCCAAAATGCCTCATCGACACCAGGATTTTGAAATAAAATTTTCCTTTTATAATGTACGCGAATAAAAGCCTTTGCTTATTTTCAGATAAATTTGTTTATAAATCCTGGTGTCAATCACTCATTTCAACATACGTGAACCCCTTTTAAAAAACAGCTAATTGTTTTTTTTTTATTGTTATGGGTTTTTATTTTAGCTTAAGAGATCGGAGCCTACTCACAAAAAAAGTTGCATTTCTTTATTTATATGTTGTTAAAAACCTATATTTGAATATTTAATATTTCTTAATTTTTAATTTTTTTTATCACTTTTATGTTAAAAATTGTTTGCGGAAGGAGCTCTGAAATCATAATTTTGCTTACTTATAGTTCACAATAATTACTTCTTCGTTGCCTTTGAAGTCATGTCGCCATATGTGTCGCCATCTATTATCTGTTTTTCATTATCTATTTTTTTAAATATTTCTCTGTTTAATGTATAATTTTGACATTAGATATTAATAACTATTTAGTGGATAGAAAACAACATTCATCTGTTCGGAAACATTATCTGATATTGTGGGCTTATTACAGTGGCGTGATTGTATCACAATCATCCCGCGTATACTATTATATCAAATCAGCGCCGCAATCAATCTGCAGAGTCAGGGGGAGGGAGGGGGGGGGCTTTGGAATTTTTTGATGTGGAAAATTTACAGCCTGTCTTTTCCCCGTCTATTTTAAGGAGATGTAAATATATACAGCAGAAGAAAGCAAGTCCTCACTGTCATAAGTCTTTTGATCATACAATTTTTAAATTTTTAAATATAATAAATGATGTTATTCATATTGAAAGATTATGAAGTCTAGAGGGGGCTCAAGACGTAGCTAGAGGAGGCTCAGCTCACCTTGCCCCCATGTAATTACGGCCCTGTATCAAATTCAGGCACTTAAGTGTCTTAATTTCTAAATGTCTTATTTTCAGACATATCATTATTATTAAGATATTTCTCTCTTCTTTTATACCCTGATCATAGTAAGACACTTATGTATCTTAAATTCAGACATCTGTGATATTTGAAATTTCACATTCAGACATTTAGGTGAATTCATTTTTCAGAGACATATGTGTCTGAATTTAAGACGTCTCTATTTGCCGTTTAATTTTTCAGTGGATTTCTTCATGATGTTTCCTTACAGATTTTCTTTCATTAAAATACATTTTTTTAAAACAATATAATTTTTATTTTGTATGTGCTCTAAAAATTATACCTTAAAAAGTGTACATAAAATTATTCTAGAAATAGAAACTCTTGCTTTTTAGCTCACAGGCTATCAAAGCCTGAGACCTTATGTGCCCGCCGGTTCTGTATGTACGTACGTATGTATGTATGTACGTAACGCGATAACTCTTGATAGAACTAACCGTTTTACTTTAAATTTTGTTTATAGGTTCCTTGTGATAAGGCGCTTCCCTGATTAGTTTTGGAGGTTCATTGGTTAAGCATAAAGGGGGGAAACGGGGGGCTAACCCCCCATAATTTAGATAAATGGGTCTTTCATGAAGAATTATCCCATATTCTTCAAATTTTGTATATAGGTTCATTTTGATAATGTGCTTCTGTCAATAGTTTTGGGGGTTCATTGGTTAAGTATAAAGGGGGAAAGGGGGGCTAATGCCACCTTAATTTAGATAAATGGGTTTTTCATGCAGAATTATCCGATTTTCTTCAAATTTTGTATATATATATTCATTGTAATTAGAGACTTCCCTGATTAGTTTAAGGGGTTCATTAGTTAACTATGAGGGGGTAACGGGGGATGACCCCCCCACTTAATATATTGTTGATTTCTTTATTTTTCGAGGGGCATATTTCAAATTCTTTGAAATAAGAGTATAATATACAATTAGTGTGAATAGCCTGTGAGCTCAATGCCCTCAGTTTAACTGGGTAGTTTTCTTTGTATTAATACTTTCAATCATAGTTGAAAAGTGTTTATTACTTTGTGTTTGTCCGTCTGTCCGCCTATTGGCTGTGCTCTAATTTTAGTAACTATAGCTGTATTATCACAAAATCAATATATGTAATTAGGGTTTGGTACAGGAAGTTCCCTATTTAATTTCGAGTGTATAAAATTTTAGCACTTTCGAGAAAACACAAAAGAATACCACTACATTGTACTCTATCGGAAAAACAGTTTTCAGGGAATTTTACTGACTACACACCACTTCATACATAGTGAAATTAATTTGCATTACTGGGGTGTACTGCAGCATCATTTTACCCGATATGGTGTGCATAGGATGTATCATTCATTTTTAAGGAAACGCAAAAGATTTCGGTTACAATACTGCCTATGAACGGTAACTGATGGAAGTGTATTTTGAATTTTATACGTTTTTAAGATTAAGTAAATTTGAATATGTTACATGGTGTATATATTATGCAGATGCATATATTATACAGTGTTTCGCAAAAGAAATTGGATACTTTGCCGTCTGTAGATGATAAATAAAGTGTGTTTGTTTTTAGATGTGTTACACGATTTTAAGATAAACTTAACTTTAGTATAGCACCAAGTGTATTCAGATATGTTTTATACCACATACAGAGCTACACAAAATAATGCGAACACGTTACCATCTATGCAAGTAGCTGCTGAAAGTGAGTTTTCGTGTATGTTATGCGTTTTTCAAATGAAGTAAATTTTAGTATATTGTGTGCAGTGTATAAAAAATTATAGATCATATACAGGGCTACACGAAAGAATTCATATATCTTACCCCATATCGTTGGTAACTGATGAAGGTGGCTTTAAATGTGGTATGCTTTTCATGTGCGTGCGCTTGTTTATTTAGTTATCCTCTTCCAGCTTACCAAAATATGACGTTTAGTATTTGGGTGGTACTGGCGAATATTTTATAATCAATACGTTATGCAAGATTTTCTTTTTTTATTTATATCGGACTAAAAACGTTAATTATCGTTTTATGTGTTAGCTATGCACATCATTGAATAGCTTGCGTTAACACTTACGATATTTAAAATTCCATATTTTTTTAGATTTGTTAGTTTTCAGTATATTTTGATGCGTAAATAAAAATTTTAATAATACAATAAGAAGTTTTGAAGAAAAAATACCAGTACTTAAAAAAAAGGCCAAATAAATTACTATTATTTTTAAACGAAAGATGAAATTTTCGTGAAATGCATATTTTAAATAGTATTATCATGTATTTATATACAATGCTTTTTCGTACTCGAATTTTTTTCTTTTCTTCCTTTAAACGTGAAACTATTTTAAGATGTAGTTTGAAATATTATTCAATAAATACTATTATCTAAAAATTCTAAACAAATTTATCAAATTTTGATTAGAAAATTAATGGATTATAGCCATGTTAACACGTAAATAAACAAAATAATAAATAAATTTCCTTCTTTTCCTTTTGACATGAGCTAAGTACATAATAATTAAAATAGAACTTGCGCTGAAATGACTTCATGGGATATTTTTATGCGGTAATGGCATTTAAAAAGTAATTAACATGTTTTACTTCAATGAAAGTTCATCAGACGTGGAGATTGCCTATTAAACGACAATTAATAAAATCTGCCTTTTTAAATTTCCTTCGTTTGCTATGAGAATATATTAATTATCATTTTTTTCCTTTACGTGAATTCATCTATTTTTAAATAACTTAAACATATGAAAAAGTATTTTTACATATAATATATTTTGCTACAAGAAATAGAATAGGAAAATGGAATACATTTATTGTAACAAAATAAATTTTAATTTTAATTACGATTTTCTGAATTTATAGCTAAATTATATACAGTATACCCCCCCCACCCTTATAAAACAAACAAAGGCTATATCTCCAGTTATGTAAAAATAAACGATAAGTTCCGTTTAAATTCGGATGGAGTTGTTTATAATTTTGTGTAGTTTATTTTGACATAAGTCAAATATATATTATATAATTTAAATATATTAAACAAATTAAAATTGATTTTTCAAATGGTAACACCCACGTTTGACGCCATATTTGATTTACTTGGATGAAAACAGCTACGAAACAAGTTGTATATTGTACGTTAAACGTGACAAATGAGGTGAGTTCTTTTCGTGCTGTAACTAGTTTTACAATGTAAAAAATCATCGTTATTATTTCAGTGAAATAAATTATATCGTCTGCTATGAACTAAATGAGGATGCTTTTTTTTTTTCTTATTACGTATGCCATGTTTACAGATGCAAATTTTTTTTCGACGTCAGACAGCTCTGTAAGTTCACCATGGAGATCTTGCTTTGCGACCTCCATGGTTAATACTTCTAAGACTCACGATGAATGAATATTTTGTTTATTTACTTTAATGGATTGCGATATTCGGCTGTTAACCTAATTTTCACTGAAGTTATCTCAGAATCTATACATTTTCGAATGTAACTCATCTCTCAAGCAAACAATTTTTTTGAACGATCTTTCTAAAAATGTAACTTTTACGCAATTTTATTCGAACAAATAATTTTTAATAAAAATGGCCGCTTGGCATATGGAAAAAGATGTGATTAGCCCGTATTTGTTTTCCTCAGTCACGTGACTTGCGATTTTATTATATAGATTACGTATGATAGGATTTAATTGAATAATAAAAACTTTTATTAATGTCTTGCGAAATTAATTAAGCAAAGTTTTGATTCGATTTTCATAAAATTTGAAATGACAAAATTCTGCAACGATTATATACAGGGTGGTTATAGTATAAGTATCTCTATTTGGCGCTGTCTGTTGCTTGAAGGAATAACCCGAATTAAACCACAATCGGTACACTTAATATTCGAGAAGGGGGGAAAGGAATGGAACAATAGAAAAATAATTGCAATAATTGCCCATAGATGGCGCTTTTTAGTATGAATTGTAGTGTGTAATACACGAACAAAGAATTAAGGCGTAAAAGTGGATGGCATACATAATTTATTGGAAAATGTCACAGTGAATGTGGTTACGCTTTCGCATGGCCGGTGACGATCAATTTCAGGTTCCACGTGGTCATTATGCTCTACAACACAATCCAGGTGGTGCACAAAGTGCTGAACTGCGGAATGTAACGCATCAGGAGTGATGTTTCGCACAAGTTGTCATATGCGATCTTTTAAGTCATTGAGTTTTGCGACATCTCCACGATGCACAACGACGTTTGCACCGACAGGCCTCGTAGCGCCATTATCATTATTGTAACTATTTTTGTTATTGTTCCATTCTTCTTCCCCCTTCTCGAATAGTAAGTGTACCAATTTTGGTTTCATTTGGATTATTCTGCAAGCTACAGACAGCTCCAAATAGAGATACTTATATTATAACCACCCGGTATATTAAATTTCAAACCATTCGGTTGGGTAGTTTTTGTGCTGTTATATGCGGACAGACGGACGGACGGACAGACAGATAGACAGACGGCCGGATCAGAGGACGACTATAGGTGCAACGTATTTATATAATTACGAACGCACCTAAAAATATTGTTTATATTTTTCTTAAAACTTCTGAGAGTTAGAAGAGGTCAAGGTTTGAGGATGCTAATGTTAAATCCACGTGACAAACTTTAACTTATATCTTCCCCAAAATTCAACCTATTAAAATGTTTCTTTTATAATCAGATAAAATGATTAATCACAAACATATTACACACAATTTTTTGATATTTTTAATTATGAAAATTATTAATAATTTTATATGAAAAAAATTATGAATTGTGACCAACATTAATTTTTACATAAAAGGTACTACAATCGTCAAAAATATGAGTGTGTAAGTTTTCATTTGATTCCAAACATTAGTTTTCGAGATATTGATAAATTTAACTTTTCGACTGTCCAAAGCAGTTGTGTTCACTACGCGGCCCGCGTGCCTTAATGTTACCACTTTTTTCAAATATAAAAATCTTTATTTTATTTAATTGCAGAATTTGTGTCCTTGAATAAGTTTAATATTACTTTTTGCAAATTGTGGTGTGAGAATAGTATGAGAAAATAGTAGTCACCACTGATTTAATTGGAACGTCTCCTGTTATCAAAGGGTACACAGAAAAGAAATTATTAGAAAATAACCGAAAAAAATATGGCATTTATTTTCTAATTTAGTATTTTCCGATATATTAATGTGTGTTCTCAGTACTTTCACTAAAATGATCTTAATTGTATTTTTTGAAATTTATGAATAAACCCCTAACGCATTTTCGTTTCTGTGAAGATTTGACAAATCGTATATAAACTACACCTTTTTCCGGGCTGCTTGGGTTTAAGGAATTCAAATAGGTGTGAAAAATGGGTGTTACGATTTGAAAAACCAAAGTTGTTGCAATTGTTTACATGTAAACGATCGACCCCTTGTGACGAAAGAAGCCACATACCCTTATAAAGTATTTTATACGAATTAAAACAGCACTTTAATTTTTCAATAATTAAAACATGAGTTATATATATCATAAGGATTTATTATTATTATTATTTGGGGGGGGGGGGACTGAAAATGTGTTTAAAACCAACAAATAGTTTAAAACTGCTGTGTATGGGAATTTAGCAGGAAACAGAAGAAGAAAAGACATTGAGCTTTCAGACTTATTGCAGATTCATGATACCTTCTTTGAATCCTTATCATTCTTTCTTTTAATCAAAGTTTTGCAACATTATATATATATGTGTGGAATTAAACCCTTATAACTGAGATTAAATAGATGGAGGTCAAAGTTGAATAAATTTTCACTTTAGAGTGCAAAGTACTTAGGCTAGGATTCGAAACTGGGACCTTCACAATACGCTTTAATGTTCTTTGACACATGTAGCCATGGTACTACGTTCTAATCCTGTCCTTGATACTTTTCCCTCTGTTCGTAAAACTTTATTCCACTTGACCGCCACCCAATTAATATCAGTTATAAGGGTTGTTTTGGATATATATAATTATTATCCATGGAATAATGGAGTTTCCATTTATAGCATGTTTTCATCAGCAATGCTGTAAGTTCACACATCTGATGACATCAGCATATGGGGTCACACCGGATATCATCTGGATAGATCATTAGAGAGCATTAGCACGTATAGCAAAGGTCCCAGGTTCGAATACTTTCCTATATACTTATTACTTAGTTGAGAAAAATGATTCAACATTGACCTCCACCTAATCGAGTTAAGTCGGGGGTAATAACATTGTTTCCCTATCTATGCGGCCGTTAAAGTGGTTAAGAATTAAAATAGCATAAACTTTATATTCTTCGTATAATTTATGCACGTCTTTACATCTTTTTTAACCTTTTGAATCCCACGATAGCCGAAAATAACCGGTTACTTTGCAACCCACGGTAGCCCAGGATAGCTGAAAGGATTTTCCTCCCCTTTAAATTGGTTGGGGTGCTGTCAAGGGGGTGGTCTCCCTCAGTGATGGATGGGGTAATGTGTTGGCATTTCTGGACAGTACAGAAGGAAAAATAAGATTTTTTTTCTGTAACTGGAGCAATGATAAACAAAGGGGAGTAACACCTGTCCAAATTTGAATAAAGGGAGAAAGCAGTAGAGTCATTTCCACTACTTACCTAGTGAAAAAGGGGGGAACGAAAAAATCGAATATTTTGGGCTATTTTGCTGGGTTTCTAAGGTCATTCAGTTTTTTAAAGCTTGGGACTTACACAGTTAAAAGATGAACTTACCCCTTGAAAAACTAGTAGAAGCATCATTCGTAATAGACAATATGTTTTTTTTTTTAATTTGATTTTAGATACTTTTTGATAAATGCGACATTCAGAATCAAAGTGGATTAAGGTTATAAAACATTATCGAGAAATATTTGGAGGTAAATATAATGGACTATCCCACCTTTGCCTTGAGAATCACAGAAAACTAGTGCAAGTTGTTGCTCATATTTTCAATGTAGGACTTATATTTTTTTTTATAGTAGCAAACAAATTATTGTTTATAAACAATCTTAGACTTTTCGAGGAGTATAACACCACTTTAGTTTAGAAATATTCGTCTTATTTAATTGCAGAATTTGTTATAATTTTCAACGCTTAAATAAGGCGAAGTATTCAATTTAAATAGTGGTACACAAAAATTAGAAATATGCGCACTCTATTTTACAGCAAGAATGCACCTCAAACTTCGTTGAACGATAAATGAACGATAATACTGCTGCTCTGGATGCCAGAAATGTTTCTCGTGCGTTAATTTTATGAGCTCCTGGTCTCCTGGTCTAATATTTTAAAATTTACCAATTTTTAAATGTCAGTTTATCGCATTTCTGAAGCATGTTTCCTGAAAACGATTATTTTATTAAGTTGGAGGTAATAAAATGTAAAGACTCCGTTTTGTGGAAATTGTTGTTTAGTCAAGTGTTGTAAACCGTCGTTTATAAAAAAAAATCACATTGATTTTATTTCTTCCAAGAATGCAGATTTAAAAAAACCTTACTGCGTAATATTCAAATATTTCTAATTCTGTTTTGTTATGCAATCTCTAATATACGATTTGTTAAGTTCCACGTCTTAAAATTCTGTGCGAAAGATTTTATCAAAGGATTTTATGATGTTCATTTTATGAAAGAATTGATATAGAAATATTTTTCAATAATGAATTGTGACAATGCACAACGAAATAGGGAAAATGCTCTCAATTCTGCTGTTGAAAGGTGATAAAAAGATATTTGAAAGGCGACGTGGGCATGGTTTTCTGCCTCATAGAAACGCGGTGAAAAGATGAAGCGTACGACGCGATGGAAGGTATGGAAGAAGCTGTACCACTTTTTATTTTAGATAATAAAATTGTTGGAGAAGTTCGGGTTTTTAGCACAATCATGTCTTCTTGTCTTGCAATTGTGTATCTTCACCTTTCAGGGCCTTTATTCAACAGATGTGGGCCTTTCAGTAACCGTTGTTGCCAGCTTTTTTGCACAGCCGTATATGGTGGTGACCTATTGCTCAATAAAACCAAACTTCCTGACTGGGCTACTAGGTTATTTTTTTAAAGCATAATGCTATTTAAACATCTTTTCGGGTACTTTTTTGTATTTTGAATGCGTTTAAAAATATACAATTCGATTTCAATATTTACCATATTTAGTTATGGCATTTCGTCCCTGTAAGTTTTTAATGAGTTAAATTTGCACGATATTCGTCCTGTGATCTCATGTTATTACAATATTCACCTTTACATTATCTGATAGATAATTTGTAAGTATATACAGCGATTTCTTTATGAGAAGTTCATTTTATTCAAAGAATTAGTCTGCTAATAACTACTTCAACTTTAAAAGCAGCCTACTCTAAATGGTAGAATTCTTATGTTTTATGACATTAAAATCAATTACAAAAGTGAAAATTAACTTACCTTGCTAAACTTAAACGGACTGATATCATGTCCATTCTTTATGGATTTGAAAAATAAGCCTGTAATGAAATTGCCAAAACCTCTTACACGATTGCCAAATGCATTTATGTATTTCACTAACTGAATTGAAGTTAAAATCTGTAGGATTTTCATTAAAATGCTAAGGCTCCAGATTTCGTTGTCGAGTCGATAAGATTATTTTCTGGATGGTTTTTATAGCAGACGATTAACTAGATTGGTTTGAAGGTACATAATCCCGCCATAATTCAGATCTGAATGACAAGGTGATATATTTGTGGTACATTTTATTTTGTAACCGAATGTCCAATACTGTTCTTTAAGCTAACAGCCATAGATTTTGCGTACTGCCGTCGTTTTTGTTTTATCATAATTTGAATTATAAATAAAATTCTGTTGTTCAATTAAAAATAATAAAATTTCGTTTTAAATGAGAGAAAACATTTTGTTATTTCAGATTACAATTCAAGTATAACCATTCAATTCTCGTGCAGGATCAAAGCAATTTTCTTTTTGGGAATTGTTTTGTTGTTATTTAGTTTCTAAATAAAACAAATATATAAAATTTTAATTATTTTTTGTTTTTATTTTGTTTTTATAGTACCGCCCACTGCAGTGTACATTGGGCACTGGCAGAACAATTTATTGACGATTTTCGTACACAAGGCTCCTAAAACAATTATACTATTGATAAATCGTTAAATGTCAATACTCACATTTTTCAAGGTACGGTAAACACAAAACTTAGACAAAGTCGAATTGTCATGGATCAAAATAGTACGAGAAACTTGCGCATTGAGACGAGCATTGAGAATTTCAGGGTTAAATATCTTTAGCTATATTTTATGCAAGTATTATATATTTTTTAAAATCAGTACTTTTCCAGTGTAGTGGCCTTGCGAAAATAGAGAAAATGACCTTGGCGGGAGAAGCGAAATTTGGCAACAAATTTTCTGGCAAACTAGTCACTGTTTCATATACACAAGCAATTTTTTCTATATTTATACAATCTATTTAATATAAAAAAGCCATTTATCTATTTATATATACAAACAGAAGTAAATCGTATATAAAAATCAACAATAATATATATATATATATATATATATACAGGGTGTCTCAAAAGTTCGTTTACAAACTTAACATGCTGGTCTGTCATATCATAATAAACAAGATTTACATAGGAACTTGTGTTCGAAAATGCAAACTGCGACCGCTAGAGGGCGATGAGCGCAGGTTTACCGGAGAGTGGGAAGCGTAATCATTTCAGGCGAGGACGTTGCAGGAAAAGGATGAATCGGTTTAGTAACGCAAAATTGGCCGATATGCATTATGTATATGATGCTGGGGATGGAAATGCACGAGCCGTGGTACGGATGTACCTTGAGCGCATCCCAAGCAGACGTCAGCCAAGTCATGTTTTGTTTGGACAATTTGCGTGAAGCAGGAGCTTTCCAAGTAAGTAGTCACATCGGTCGAGAAATCACTACGCTCACACCTGTCGTAAATGAAACCGTGCTACTGGAATTTGACAGAAACCCGCAAACAAGTCTCCGAGCAAGCGAACGCATCTTGGGTGTACATCGTTCCAGCATTATGTGCATACTGAATGAGGAGACGAAACATCCCTACCACTTACAAAGGGTACAGGCATTGTGCGTTGACGATTATCCCCAATGCGTTGCATCCGCACGCTGGTATTTGCAACAACGGGTCGCACAGCCGGATTTTCCATCGTGGATTTTTTTTGTGCATGAATCCTGTTTTACACAGGACGGTGTCCTGAACCTGCACAACATGCATATATGGGTGCATGAAAACCCAAGGTGTACATGTGTCCATGCACGTCAACAACGTTTCGCCGTAAACGTTTGGGCTGGTATTATCGGTGACATGAAAATCGCCCTCTAGCGGTCGCAGTTTGCATTTTCGAACACAAGTTCCTATCTAAATCTTGTTTATCATGATATGACAGACCAGCATGTTAAGTTTGTAAACGACCTTTCGAGACACCCTGTATATATATCAGTACAAAACCCCTTAACGGGTTAAAAGTTGTGACGCAGCATTTTCTTTTGGCTCTAAGAATTTTAAATATGGGTCTATATTATGGGCCTATATTATGTATTGAAATGTATTTATTTCAATAAACTGATTTATGTTTTGTGCCACGCTATCCAAAATCATAAGTAAAATTTATGTAAATGATTATTTTGCGTCATATTATCCACTTGCATACATTTCCCTTTGTTTGGATAATATGACGCAAAATAATCATTTACATAAATTTTACTTATGATTTTGGATAGCGTGGCACAAAACATAAATCAGTTTATTGAAATAAATACATTTCAATACATAATATAGGCTCAGTGAAAGTAATATATTTAACAGTGTATTGAAAAATTAAAAGTATTGTTTGTATGTGTAAATATACTTTAGAAGACAAACGAAAAATAATTTAAATTGAATTTTAAAACAATCCTACTAAATTACCGTCAAGGTGTCACTCAAATTTTGATATCATTTCTTTTAAAACCCATATTTTGAATTCCTGAGAGATCTGAATGAAAAAGCATCAGCGAATAAATTATATATATTTTTTCATGTTAAAATAATAATTGCACCTGTGAATATAAATAAAACTAAAAAGAAAATGATGATTTTTAAAAATATTATTAACATAGCGTCACTCAAATTTGATATCATTGCTTTTAAGACCCATATTTAAAATTCTTAGAGCCAAAAGAAAATGCTGCGTCACAACTTTTAACCCGTTAAGGGGTTTTGTACTGATATCATTACTTTTTTGAGGTTATTGATGAAAATGTCAATTAATCGAAACTAAGCATAGGGTATAAATTAATCATTAGAATAAAATTTTAAAGAAATGCTAAAAAAGACCCCTAGGGCCCCAATAAAAATATGAGGGTGGTGGCCCGGGGAGGGGAGTGCAAGACTCAACTTTAAAGTTATGCAGCGAGAGAGTAACATAATTAGAGGGATGAAAATGCATGGCACAAAAATGTTCAAAGGTCCCGGACCGGGTTCAGGCCAGTGTCCTAAATGGACTGTAGAAATGGTGGAATAATTAAATGGAAAAAAGGTCACAAAAAACGAAGAAGATCAGATTAAAAGGAGTCAAGTTATTTACAATTTATGGAACAAAAACGTCAAGGGGCCGCGTACCGGACCCTAGGGTTTTAACTAGAATGTAGAAATGGAAAAATAACTAACTGGAGAAAGGGGCCCCAACAACGAAGAAAATCAGACAAAAAAAGAGTAAAGTGATTAAAAATTTAGGGCACAAAAACTTAAAGGGGTCCAGGGGACCCGGGTTTCGTCTGAGAATAAAATGTTGTTGTTCATGTAGCAGCTGGAAGTCCTAAGAAGGTGTTAGAAAAAAACGGCTAGTGAATTGGACGATTTTTAAGGGAGCTATAGTAGAGGGCCCAAAAAGGGCTAGGTGATAGTTTTAAGCAAGAACTTAAGATGAAGGATCTGAACTGGAATTCAGAAATGAGGGAATAACTAAATGGAGAAAGGGGCCCCAAAAATGAAGATCATCGGTGAAAAAGGAGGCAAATTATTAAAAATTTAGGGCACAAAAACTTAAAAGGTTACAGGGAGACCGGGTTTTGTCAGAGAAAATTTTGTGTTGTTCATGTAGTAGCTGGAAGTCCTTGGAAGTTGCTAGAAAAAAAGCTAGTGAATTGGACGATTTTTAAGGGAGCTATAGTGAGGGTCCCAAAAGGGGCCAGCTGACAGTTTTGAGCAGGACCTTAGGATGAAGGGTCTGAACTGGAATGCAGAAATGGGGACTAATTGGAAACAGAAATTGGAACTAAAATCGATGTCGAGTCGAATGAATCAAACCGCGTTGCAATGGGACCCAGAGAACTCGAGTTAGCTGCAAAATCCATTAGTTCCACCGCCAGGGGACGCACTCCGTTCTATACAAACATAGCTGAAATCTTAGAGGCTGTCAATTTCAAATCGAATGAACCATACCTCGTCGTGATGGGACCAATAAATCTCGAGTAAGCTGCAAAATCTGTCAGTTCCATCTTCCACCACCAGAGGGTGCACTCTGGTCTATACAGACATAGCTGAAATCTTTGAGGATGTCGATTTCGAGTCGAATGAGCCATACCTCATAATGATGGGGCCCATAGAACCTGAGATAGGAAAGCGCCCCCTGGTGGTGAGACTTGAGACTAAAATCGATATATCCTGTCGATGTCGAGTTGAATGAATTAAAGTGCATTGTGATGGGACCCATAGAACTCAAGTTAGCTGAAAAATCCTTTAGTTCCACGTTTCACCGTGAGGGGGCGCACTCTGTTCTATACGAACATAACCGAAATCTGTAAAGTTATCGAAATCCAGTTGAATGAGACAATTTTTGTCGTAATCGGGCGCATAGAACACGAGATACGAAAGCGCCCCCTGGTGGCAAAATTTGGAACTAAAATCGATATATCCTGTCGATGTCGATTGAATCAAACTGCATTGTGATGGGATCCATAGAACTCGAGTTAGCAGCAAAATCTGTTAGTTCCATCTTCCACCACCAGGCGGCGCACTCTGTTCTATACAGCCATAGCTGAAATCTTTGAGGCTGTTGATTTTGAGTCGAATGAGCCATACCTCGTAATGATGGGGCCCATAGAACCCGAGATAGGAAAGCACCTCTGGTGGTGAGACTTGAGACTAAAATCGATATATCCTGTCGATGTCGAGTTGAATGAATTAAAGTGCATTGTGATGGGACCCATAGAACTCAAGTTAGCTGAAAAATCCTTTAGTTCCAAGTTCCACCGCCAGGGGGTGCACTCTGTTCTATACGAACATAACCGAAATCTGTAAAGTTATCGAAATCCAGTTGAATGAGCCAAACTTTGTCGTAATCGGGCCCATAGAACCCAAGATAGGAAAGCGCCCCCTGGTGGTAAAACTTGGAACTAAATCGATATTTCCTGTTGATGTTGAGTCTAATGAATCAAACTGCATTGTGATGGGACCCATAGAACTCGAGTTAGTAGCAAAATCTGTTAGTTCCATCTTCCACCACCAGGGGGCGCACTCTTATATACAGATATAACTGAAATCTTTGAGGCTGTCGATTTCGAGTCGAATGAGCCATACCTCGTAATGATGGGGCCCATAGAACCGGAGATAAGAAAGTGCCCCCTGGTGGTGAAACTTGTACCTACAATCGATAAGTCCTGTCGATGTCGAGTAGAATGAATCAAACCGCATCGTGAAGGTACCCATAGAACTCGAGTTAGCTGCAAAATCCGTTAGTTCCATCTTCCACTGCCAGGGGGCGCAATCTTTTCTATACGAACATAACTGAAATTTTTGAGGCTGTCAATTTTGAGTCGAATGAGCCATACCTCGTCGCGATTGGGCCCATATAACCATAGACTGGTGGCACTTCTGGTGGTGAAACTCTGAACTAAACTCGGTAAGTTTTATTGATATTGAGTTGAATAAGCCAAACTGCGTCGCGATTTGGGATGCACAACCTGTGGCCCGCGGGCTAAACGTGGCCTGTGATGGGTAACTCGTTGCCCGCGGAGACCATACATGCCAACATATCCAGAAATTTCAATTTCCTTAATAATTCGTGAAAAATTGCAAATTTTGTCCATTGTAGGAAAACATCATGAATTTCGTCAATCAGGTGCATGAAATCATGAATTGCGTCGACTGGATGCAAATTTTGTTGAATGGGCATGGAAAAATCAAAAATTTCTCTATTTTATCGCAAGAAAAAAACCCCCCGCAAATTTCAATAATCGATCTACAGAAACCAGAGATGCCAAAATCGGAAATTCCGGAGTTGTGAATTTTCTCAATCACGCAAAAAAATCTTGAATTTTGTAAACCACAGGAAACCCCCCCCCCCCGAATTTCGTTGATAAAGCACGTAAAATCATGAATTTCATGGATCGAGCACAGAGTAACAGCGAATTTCATCGAATGGGCGTGGAAAAATCATAAATTACAACGAACAGTCACGGAAAGAGTTTGCAATTTGTCCATAGATTGTAGGAAAACATCATGAATTTTGTCGATCGGGTGCATAAAATCATGAATTGCGTCGACTGGGTGCGAATTTTGTTGAATGTGCATGGGAAAATCACAAATTTCGCCATTTTGTCGCAAAAAAATTGCAAATTTCAATAATCGGTCAACAGAAACCAGAGATGCCAAAATCGAAAATTCCGAAAATCACTAAAATCTTGAATTTTGTAAACCACTGAAAAAACCCCGCGAATTTCGTCAATAAGGCATGTATAATCATGAATTTTATGGATCGAGCACAGAGAAACAGCAAATTTCCTCAAATGGGCTTTGAAAAATTGCGAATTTCAACAAACAGTCATGGAAAAAATATGCAAATTGTCCATAGATAATAGGAAAACATCATGAATTTTGTCTATCGGGTCTGTAAAATTATGAATTTTGTCGATAGGCATGGAAAATCGCGAATTTTCTCAATTGGGCATGGAAAAATCATGAATTCTGTCGAATGTTCATAAAAAAATTGTAAATTTCGACAAACAGTCGCAGAAAAATAATCGCGCATTTCACCATTGTCAAGAGAAGAAAAATTGTGAATTTCATTAATCGGCCGATGGAAACTATAGATGCCAAAATTGGAAATTCCAGAGTTCCAAATTTTGTCAGTTTGATGCGAAAAAAATAATTTCGTCAACCACTTACGAAAAAAATTGCAAATTTTTTTCAATCCCCCGCCCCCCCCCCTTCTTCCACGAAACAAAACACTGTCTGCGCTACGGATGTTAGCCTTGACAAACCAGGCATTCTTGTGACTAGCCCTCTTCTTATAAAGGTTGTGCACCCCTATTCTTGATATATCCTTGCAGAATAGGAATATTGTGCAGAATGGTGCAGAACCAGGAACAGAATTGTATATATTGACTGGAAAGAGGGAACTTAGGGGGCTAAATCTACCCTTCTGAAATAGATGTTTTTTTAAAAATCTGATTATTGGCTTAGATTCCCCCCCCCCTCCTCCCGAAACAAAATTCTCTGTACTACTGATGGTGGCTCGCAACAGCCCAGTTATTTTTTAAAAGGCCCTTTGCTTAAAAAGGTTACACACCCCTACATTATATTTTGCATTTTCAAAAAATTGTATTGTAATTATTTCATTAAAAAATGTTACAGTAGACATCATCACAGAGTAAGGAGATTTAAATAGAGAATCAATTCTCATACACTGCAATGGCAACTTTTTTAACATGGGATTACACATAGACAGTGCAGATTGCTGTAGGTGATGCAAGAACTACGGCCATAACAAAAGCGAGATTTCTAATACGGCTATATATCGCTTCCTTGGCGCCAAATGCGGGAAAGGAAAAAAAATGGCGATAGCTTGTTGCTGCTTGTTTTTTAAATCTCATTTTTCATATCATTTAACATCGTAAAAATCCACAATTATTGTTTTTTCCATTGCATGCATATTTATCAGCAGATAAAATTCTTCGAATGTTCCAGAAATTAAGAATCCTTAAATTAAACACTGTGTTATACAATAATATTCTGAAATTCTGATTAATTGCTTATTCTTTGGAACATATGACATATTACATAAATATGCTTTACACTCACGCCGCGATGTTTGGCGACTCTTTGGTAAGCGCGATTTTCAAGCTCTCGCCAAACCAATAACTTCATATAATGGCTAAGTTGCCATTAAAGGAAAAAATCCCCTAAATTTGGCGACTTTTTCCTTTTTATAATAGTTTTTAAAAAAAAGAAAAAAAACTTGTGCGTGAGTGTATGACATCATAGCCAAAAAAAAAAAAAAAAAAAAAAAAAAAAAGATATTTTACCAAAACAGTGAGATTTCCTTGAATTTTATTATTTTTTATACTCTTTGAAATATGGCTGCTAAGCAGCGAATAAATTAAAGAGGAAAATAAAAAATAAACGCTTTTAAAAATTCCAAAAAATATGAAAATAAGATATTTATATTTCACGAACAGATGCAAAAACATTTTCAAATATTTTAATCAATTAATTTCTGAATTCTATTAAATTTATTGACAAAATTTTAAAACTATTGGAAATGCATATCGAAAATTTAGTATTCATAATTTTACGTCTAAATCCATTATACAAATGTTTCATTTTCATTTCAGATAAAAATGAAATTTGAAAAATCATATGCATCCCCATAGGAAAGCATTATGACCTAAAAAAAGAACAAAAATAACACATGAAAATAAATCACAACTTACCGATCATTGGAAATTAAAAAAAAAACTTTTCACTCTTGTTCTTACAAACAATACACTTATCTCTTCCTAGCATTTTGAATAATTATAATAACCTATTTGATCTTCAAAGCATAATTTTAATAATAAATATTAATCAAGATTCAAAATTCAAATAGAGAAAGTCGAAAATTTGCATATTTACAAATGACAACAGCAAAAGGCGACAAGCAGAATAGGGTTACAATTAAACAGAAATCATGAAGATAAAAATCGCCAAAGCGATGATTTAGTTTTTAAGTCATATGCTGCAATCGTTCTTTTCAGGCAAAGTTGGGACTCTGTTTAAATTTTCTTACTCGGGGGGCATCATTTTACACATACCTTTTATTTCCCAATTTCTATTACTGGTTAAAACTTAGTGTCTTGTTTACATTAGAGAAATTGGGAAAAACATGAAATATGGTCATTGATTAAAAAATATAAGAAATTTTTTATATTTATAGAAAGCAGTATGTAAAAGACTGTATAAAAATTCACTCGCCTGGTCAGAAAATCCAATCACCTAGGGCAAGCAAATTAATGTATTCATTTCTAAATAGCAAAACTTGGAATTTTCATTAGAGACCAGTGGCCAATAGTAACAGTTTTATAGTGGCCACTTTTTTAAGTACTTTTCGGTTAGCCGGGCGACAGTGATATATATATATAGACACGCACAATAGCAAAAGGCGACAAGCAGAATAGGGTTACAATTTAACAGAAATCACGAAGATAAAAATCGTCAAAGCGATGATTTAGTTTTTAAGTCATATGCTGCAATCGTTCTTTTCAGGCAAAGTTGGGACTCTGTTTAAATTTTCTTACTCGGGGGGCATCATTTTACACATACCTTTTATTTCCCAATTTCTATTACTGGTTAAAACTTAGTGTCTTGTTTACATTAGAGAAATTGGGAAAAACATGAAATATGGTCATTGATTAAAAAATATAAGAAATTTTTTATATTTATAGAAAGCAATATGTAAAAGACTGTATAAAAATTCACTCGCCTGGTCAGAAAATCCAATCACCTAGGGCAAGCAAATTAATGTATTCATTTCTAAATAGCAAAACTCGGAATTTTCATTAGAGACCAGTAGCCAATAGTAGCAGTTTTATAGTGGAGACTTTTTTAAGTACTTTTCGGTTAGTTGGGCGACAGTGATATATATATATAGACACACACATACATATATATACATGTACATATATATACATACACATATATATATATGTACATATGACTGTATATACATATGAATTTATATATGTACATATATCACTGGTGCCCATCTAACCGAAAAGTACTAAAAATTATCTGTCAGCGGCGCCCCTTTCCTATAAGGAAAAAAAAATTTTTTTGGCATTTCATCAAGGATTCTATTTTTTTTTTTTTGGTTGAAAAAATGTTTATTTTAACATATTTATTTGGACTGTTTAATATTTGATTAATACTAATTGAAATTTTAATAAAAGTTTACTGTTTAGAACTTTTAAATAAAAAATGGTACTTCTCTACTATCCCGTCAGCCGCTTTTCATAAGAAAAAAATATCAAACTGCAACGCCAAATAGACGGGAGAACGTTGCCATTAGAATATGAAAATAAATAAAATATAAGAATTTAAGGACACAATTGTTATTTTAATTAATGAAATAACTCATAAATCAGTGAAACATAATAAAAAAGAAAACTGCCCAGTTAAACTGAGGGCATTGAGCAGGGACCGATTTAGAAATTTGGGGGCCCTGGGCACAGATGCGTATGGGGGCCCCCTCGCACAGATTCTTTGAATAAAAAAATATAATACTAAAAGCAGTACTTATTAAGATAACCACTATTGACTTTGATAATTTCTTTAAAATATTAATTAAAAAAATTAAATTTGATAATCATTAATTTACTTTTAAATAATTATTTCATAATTATGAATTTTTAATTGAATTTTATAATAAACTGTGTGGTGCTGATTACCTTTCTCTATGCAAATTCATATATCTGGAATGATAAACTATGCAACAACTAATAATAGATTTACCAAGCCATAAAAATACCATAAAAATAACAATCTATAATTATTTAAAATATTAGCATATCCTATTAATCAAACAACTTTTTCTTTCAAATACAAGCTTTATATGAAAAAAAAACTAAATTTACACAATTAACTAGCAGAACCACGCGGCTTTCTCCATGTTAACCATGAAGGCCTTACATGTAAAATAAATAAAAATGAAATAACATGGCGATCCCAAAAATGGAGTTCTGCACATTACTTCACATAAATTGTTAAAAGACAATCAGCAAAAAATGAAGTTACTTTGACATATCATAGACAATCTCTGATAAACAGATTTTTCCATTTTAATTTTGTTTTTTGACAGTTAAAACTGTTTTGGCCAATAATTGAAAAATCTTTAGTGGAATTTGGGGGCCCCTAAAAATCGGGGGCCCTGGGCCCGTGCCCCGAATGACCTGCCGTAAATCAGGCACTGGCATTGAGCTCACAGGCTATTCACACTCATTGTATATTATACTCGTATTTCAAAGAATTTGAAATAAGCCCATCGAAAAATAAAGAAATCAACAATATATTAAGGGGGGGTCATCCCCATGTTACCCCCCTCATAGTTAACTAATGAACCCCTTAAACTAATCAGGGAAGTCTCTAATTACAATCAATATACATACAAAATATGAAGAAAATCGGATAATTCTGCATGAAAAACTTATTTATCCAAATTAAGGGGTGATTAGCCCCCCTTTCCCCCTTTATACTTAACCAATGAACCCCCAAAACTTTTCAGAGAAGCGCATTATCACAATGAACCTATATACAAAATTTGAAGAAAATCGGATAATTCTGCATGAAAAACCCATTTATCTAAATTAGGGGGGGGTTATCCTCCCTTTCCCCCTTTATACTCAACCAATGAACCCCCAAAACTATTGACAGAAGCGCATTATCAAAATGAACATATATACAAAATTTAAAGAAAATGGGATAATTCTGCATGAAAAACCCATTTATCTAAATTAAGGGGGGATTAGCCCCCCTTTCCCCTTTATACTTAACCAATGAACCCCCATAACTAATCAGAGAAGCGCACTATCACAATGAACCTATATACAAAATTTGAAGAAAATCAGATAATTCTGCATGAAAAACTCATTTATCTAAATTAGGGGGGTTACCCCCCCTTTCCCCTTTATACTTAACCAATGAACCCCCAAAACTAATCAGAGAAGCGCACTATCACAATGAAACTTTATACAAAATTTGAAGAAAATCTGATAATTCTGCATGAAAAACTCATTTATCTAAATTAGGGGGGGGGGGGTATCCCCCCCTTTGTACTAAACCAATGAACCCCCAAAACTATTGACAGAAGCACATTAGCAAAATGAACCTATATACAAAATTTGAAGAAAATGGGATAATTCTGCATGAAAAACCCATTTATCTAAATTATGGGGGGTTAGCCCCCCGTTTCCCCCCTTTATGCTTAACCAATGAACATCCAAAACTAATCAGTGAAGCGCCTTATCACAAGGAACCTATAAACAAAATTTTAAGTAAAACGGATATTTCTATGAAGAGTTATCGCGTTACGTACATACATACATACGTACGTACAGAACCGGCGGGCACATAAGCTCTCAGGCTTTGATAGCCTGTGAGCTTAAAAAATACACACAAATGTTGAATTAAATACTACTTGATGACATAACAAACACGTATAATGCTTCTGACATCAAGTAAATGGGACTGCATTTTTGGCCTTTAATCTTACAGTTTGGCGATAGTTTTTTGTTATGAAAAGTGGTCAACGGGATAATAGAGAAGTACCTACCCAATTGTTTTCATTTAGTGGCTCTGTGGCTAGTGTTAATTTTGCCCTATATCAAAAATCTGAATTACTTAAGTGTTTGTTTTATAATTTAGGTATTTTGTAAACTGTATTTACTCATTTACTGATTTTGACTTGCTGGGTGTTCATTAAGAACTGACTTTTCTTTTCATTTAGTATTGTCAATAGAAACGTTGAAGTCCTTTTTTTTTTAAGCAAATAATTATTTTTTAGAATCATGTTTTGTGAAAACTAAATCCTCAGATGTAATTTAATAATAATAATAATAAAATCTTCATTTATTTCTTTAATTTACATTGTGCATAATGTGTGGATTTGTAAAAGTTGATTGTAAATCTGAAAAGTGGGGATAAAATTAAATTTGGGTAAAATATGTGGAGAACAATTATTTTGGTGCTTAATGTTTCAGATGTAGGCACAATGTAGGCTTATGAAATTAGCACTTGAGATAGCATAATAATATTGTGAAAGTGTCTGCTGAAATAGTGGAATTCGCCGATTGGCTGCGGAAAATATCGCGAAATTTGTTAATATTTTAAGTTTTCTTATATAAAATACTGTGATTCTCTTTTAAAATTTTAATTTTCAGTCTCGGTGTTTCCACATAAGTTTTTCATGCTTAATTTAACACGATTTTTTTGTAATATGATTCAATCGCAGTCATTACTCGTGGGTTAATATCCACTATTATAATACCAACACAAAATAATTGTTCTCCACATATTTCACACAAATTTAGTTTGATCGCCCTTTTTCAGATTTACAGTCAACATTTCAAATGTATTAAGCGATAAAAAACTAAATGAAAAGAACAATTAACAAGTCAAAATAAATAAACAATAAATAAATAACAAAATACCTATGGATATAACGTATTAATCCTTAAAGCGATCTTCGCGAACGAATACATACATGCGAGAAACGAGAAATCGTTTGGGATTGGGAGATTAATTTATTGGGAGCTTGTTTGGTTGCAGCTGCGCAAACAATGCAAAATATTTTATCCTTAAAAAATCGAAAGTTTATTTAAAATAACAGTAAAAATGAACACAAATAATTAAAAAATATTTCCTCATTATGAAAAAGGAATTGAAGTAATTTTTCGACTCGTTTAAAATCTGAAATTATTTCTTTGTAACAAAAAAGGAAAACATATAGACAACAATTGAATTTAATAAATATGTATTACATGTTTCAAATATATAATTCATTGTTTTTGCATTTAAAAAAAATCTAAATAATTAGCCCGTTCAGAAGCTTGATTGGCTTTAACGGCGAACCGTACATCCATTTTAACTGTAATGTCCGGCGGAAGAAGGGAGTGATCACACCATTGCATTTGTACAGCTTGGCTTAAGAAAAAAGTCCCATTTTTTAAATCGGATTATATAAAAAACTAGAGTTTTCCTATTTAAGCGATAGGGGGATTCGCTTCATCTAAAACCGATTAGTATCATATATTAATTTTAAAAAAATCCTTCGGGCGGATTTCGAGATACGCTTTTTACACCATGACACCATTACATGCAGAGCGAAAAACTTCCCATTTTACTTAAAAATGGATTTCCAGATCTTAAAATCTACTGCATGCAGAAATCTATAAATTTCAGGATAGAGTTAGACCGGAGATATAAGACAGCTGTCAAAAAATCAAAACGATGTGCCTCATATTTGCTGAGATATTAAATGTCGGCTTTTCGCTTTTCCTTTGAACTCAAACTACGTGTATATATAGAGTGACGGAAATCTTCGGTTTAGGGCTTTCGGTTTTCGGTTTTTGCTGCGTCACTCGAGAAACTACCGTCTCTCATGATATATATATATATATATATATATATATATATATATATATATATATATATATATATATATATGTATATATATATGTATATATATATGTATATATATATACATATATGTTATATATATACATATATGTATATATATGTATATATACATATATATATATATATATATACATATATGTATATATATATACATATATGGATATATATATGTATATATATATATATATATATATATATATATATATATATATATATGTATGTGTGTGTGTGTGTGTGTGTGTGTGTGTGTGTCACGATTTCAGTTGAATCACCTTATTTTTTGTAAATCAAACTATCAAGGCTAGAGGTTTCCACCTAGGAGTTTGCAGTCGTAGCGCCGATAATCCCAATTCATGGCATGCTTACTGAAGGAAATAATAAGGCAGTCGATTCCAATCCACAGTATTAAAAATCCGGAAAAACTCTAAGGCTATGTTTTTACTATTCCACATGATAATTCCATGAATAATGACTTTTAGTACCAAGGAGAGACTTAATGAATTAAATTGATATTTGAAGAAGACACAAGATTTTAATAGGCAGCGTCGTATTGTCTATGGGCAGCAAAGGAGATTCATTCCACGGTTGCGAAGTACACGCCGGGGTTACATATACTTCAAGATCCAGGAACAATCTGCTCTCTAGGAGGGAAAACGAAGCATATAAGCATTTTCTAAAGCTCACGAACACAGAGCCACGAAACAGTCTTTCGACCAATAGCGTTACGGGATTCTATTTTTTGGGCGTTATGATATGAAAGATATTAAACTTCCAACTGAAAAAGCGCGGGAAAGTACATTCTAGGCTGATCAGGAATGAACCTGATTTTTTCGAACGTATGTAGAAATAAAAAGAAAATGCGTAGGTTGTACTGGGTCTTGGAAGAATGCCAGGATAAAATTTTACACTGAAACAGAGATTAACTGTTATATTTGAGAAAATAATATTTTTTGTCAGAAAATATGGGGGAATAAAAAATAAAAAGATACAGGTTGTTTTTTGAGAGAATTAAAATATTTAGATGGGAAAGTGATATTTTAAAAGGATTAAAATTTAGGATGTGTTATTTTAATGTAATAAAAAAGCGAGTAATTTTAACAGAACGGCATAGTAGCGCCATTTATTCAAGAGAATAAATTTAAATAAAGAATTTTTAGCTATGCGGGATTTTGACAATTTAAATAATAGAACGAGAAAATAATTTAGAATAATGGGAAATAAACAGAATTATAGAATTGATGAGGCAAACAGTGACAAAATTCAAATTTGTTTCATATATATAAGCATAAAAGTTCATTAAGTTTGTTTTCAAGGCTGTTTATATCATTTGGCATTTAATCTCACTTTCTGAAGTCCGAATTGCGACAAGATTTTTAAAAAAAGCCAAGAACTCTATAGTGGGAAAAATATGTTAAAACCTATATATTAGCAAAACATACTAAACCTCGTGTACACTTCAACTTACTTACCTTCATTAGCTCAATCTATTTTATGTGCTTAATTTTTTTCATAAAATAAATAGGTTAAACGTGAACGTTTTTCATTATATCCTATAACAATTATATTGAATTTATATTAGTTATATATAAGGAGATTTTAAAACAATTTCAACATTAATGTTTTATTTACATAAAAAATATATCGTATAATACGCTAAATAATAATAAAAAAATTCTTACTCTGCCATTTATACTTGTGGAAACATACATGTATATAATATAACTTCGAGAGTAGGGGTGGTTATCATTAAAAAACTGCTCTCTCGAGATAAAAAAAAATAAGACTCTATCAACGTGATAACTTTTCATAAGTAGCACCTAACAAAGTTGCGTTCTCATGGAATTGAATGATTTTTATCAATTCAGAATTCTCGCATTCTGTTAGAGGCGTTAAGGAGAAATCCAAAGTTATGAAAGAAAATAAATTTGAAATATATTGAATTCAAGAAAATTCTGATGAATAGGGAGTACTTTTCTAAAAAAGATATAGTTTGAAAAATAAATTTACAACTGTTCATGACATTGCGTACATTTCAAAATTTAATATTTGTGACGAAATGTCTTTTATCACGGTCGAAAATAATGTAAATCATGTAATTTCTTTGTTCTAAGTTTAATAAAATATATTTATTAATAGAAAATGAAAACTTCTAGTTTTGTGAAAAATATTACACATTTCACAACTCAATGCTTTCTATAATTTCGCGCTTTTAATATTGTAAACAGTGAACAATTTACAGAAGCAAATATATTTTGCGGTCCTTATATATTTTTGTTACTAATTCTAAAGTCATAGACTGTAAGAGAACTACTTAAAAATATTCTTCAAGAAAAAAAATAGAGTTTGTGCGTTTTAATTAAATAAATTAATTTAACTAAATAAAATAATTTAAACGAATAAACAAATTAAGTCATTTTATTAAACAAATTTAGTATAATTAAATTGCTAAAAAATTGCAACAGTTTTTTTTTTTAAATCAGGGGAACATTTCAAAACTTGTTTAAATTAAATAATATTAAATAAATAAATAAACTAATAATTTTAGCTAATAAGTAAACTAATTTTGTGTAATTAAAAGAGGAAAAATTTTACAAAAGAAACATTGTAAGAGGACAATTTAAAAAGAAGCTTCAGATAAAGGTACAGAAAGTTTGATTATTGAAAAATTCAGGTTAATAATTGCATGGTTTTATTTTAATTAATTTTGAACTGGTGTTGGTATCATGTTACTACACGGTATATTCTTTCTTATATAAAAACTTAGTTTAATTTACGCCAAATATTTTATTCCAATTTCTTTTGATGTGTCAGAAACAAATATCCAGAAACTACAAAATTTGTCTAGAAACATAATTTTTTTACTTTTAAAAATAGTTTCTAATTTTTACACTTTTTTGCTACCACTATTTTTCGCAAGAAAGATTTACCAGATATAATTCTAAACCAGCGAGGAAAACTGAGCTATACTCGGTTAAAATTAGCTTTGTGTTCAACTTAATATAACAATAAATTCACTGTACAACATGCAACAGTCAGTTCTATCTATCGTTATTGCTTGAATTCTTTTCTCGAGAACGTTCTATGGGCACTGATTTGTTGAATCATGTATCTCGCACCTATTGACAATATCTATAAAATTCATTCAGATTATAAAAGCCATGTTTTTCGCTAAATGTCGCCAAATATTTGGCAAAATGTCGAAACTTTGGCGACGTTCTTTCATTTTGCGCCAAACAAATGTTTTTGCGTTGGTAATCTTGAATGTCGAATTTTTCAACAAATCCCACCAATGTCGCCATTATTTCGCCAAATTTTGCGATATTTGCAAAATGTTGCAAACTTTGTGACTTACTACCAAATATTCAACAACGTAATAACAGTTTCAACCTAAGTTCATATTGAAATACATTGACTCGTAGTGACCCCAAAGTGACCCACTAATAGAATTTTTTCGAACATATGACATAGAGCTATGGTCTTCTCGTGCTCGAAAACGGTAGGATACAAAATATCGTCAAAATTGTTTCAGCCTTTTTTTACATACAATTAGCAATATTAGCAGTAACCATAGTGATCCAGTAATCGAATTTCTCGAACATGTGACCTAGAACAATGGTACTTAGCCAAAACGGTAGAATGCAAAATTTGTCAAAATTTTAGAGCAGTCTTTCAGATAAAATTAGCGTGACCCGCAGTGACCCAAAAATGACCCACGCATCGAATTTTCTCAAATATGCAACCTAGCTCAATGGCCTTCTCGTAATCCAAAACAGTAGTATACAAAATTTAGTCAAAATCATTTCAGCCGTTTTTTACATAAAATTAGCTTGACCCTGATCCGTAGTGACCCAAAATGCCCATTAATAAAATTTTCTTGATCATGTGACCTAGTCCAATGGTCTTCCCGTGCCCGAAAACTGTAGAATACAAAATTTGTCAAAATTGTTAGAGCAGTCTTTCAGATAAAATTAGCTTCACCCATATTGACGCCAAAATGACCCACGCATCAAATTTTTTCAAATATGTAACCTAGCTCAATGGCCTTCTCGTAATCCAAAACGGTAGGATACAAAATTTATTCAAAATCGTTTCAGCCGTTTTTTACATACAATTAGCTTGACGCTGACCCGTAGTGACCCAAAATGGCCCATTAATAGAATTTTCTTGGTCATGTGACCTAGCTCAATTGTCTTCCCGTGCCCGAAAACGGTAAGATACAAAATTTTGTGAAAATCGTTAGAGCCGTTTTTAGATAAAATTAGCTTCACCTGTAGTGAACCAAAAATGACCCGCTAATAAAAGTTTCTCGAACATGTGACCCAGCTCAATGGTTTTCTCGTAATCCACAAAAGGTAGGATACAAAATATAGTTAAAATCCCTTGAGTCGTTTTTTAGATATAATTAGTTTGACCCTCACCCATAGTGACCCAAAATGACACACTAATCGAATTTGTTCGCACATATAAAGTAGCCCTATCGTCTTCTCGTGCTCGAATACGGTAGGATACAAAATTTCGTCAAAATCGTTAGAGCCGTTTTTAATTTACAATTTCCATATACACACACAGACAGACACACAAAATTTGCTCACATTATAACATATGATTTTCACCTCTTATATAAGATAAATTTTACTATTGAGCTGTGTTAATATATGTAATAATATGGTAAGATGTGTTTTGTACTAGTCAGTGGTATAATTTTGTATGATAAGCATTTCAAAAAATAACAAGAAAAAGAAAATAATTCTAAGAATTTTGCATTGTAATATGATTGTTGAATTCTTAAAATATCTATGTTTATATTACCATATACATAAAGTTAAAATATACAGAGAAACTTCTGTATACTAAATGTGTTTGTCAGTTATATAAAAGTTTTCTGTCATTTCCCCATCCTATAAAATACGAAATACTTTCAGACTTTATTTCAAAGAGAGTCTGTGATGGATTCTATGAACCGATAAAAATTTCTGAACGAACTGATGCAGTGCAAATAAAATATATATGTATGAAACATAATAACAATAATAAAATTTTCAATAGATGTTTGTTTTGGAAACTTCCGGAATGCAAATATAAGCATGTCGTATAAAAAAATTACATCTATGTAATTTAGTTTGATATGAATTTTTTTTAATTTTACAAAAATGGAAAAATATGACATTTTCATTCAAAGTTGTAAATTTTCGTATTGAATCTACAATTTCAGAACACGTAAAGCAATTTAATATTAGCTATTTTGATATGATTTTTCGTTGTTTCAATAAATTCGTATTGGTGAGAACGGAAAATATGAAACTTTTTTTAATCAAATACTACAAATATTCTAACAAGTACTTTTTAAATTAATAAAAATATAAGTGTTGTGATAGATAACTTGTAATTTTCAGATTCTTGATGTAGTTATATTATACAGCGTAATCGCCAAAACACAGATACATGTCATTTGCCGAATGTATACTACTTACAATTAGTACTCTCGAAGCACCACATACCGATTTTTAAAAAAATGCAGTACAAAGACCACTACTAAATATTTTTGGCAGCCGTTAATTTTGGGCAGAGATTCAAAAATGCCATTACAAGAGCACGTTTGAAGGTGGAAATGTTCCTCATTGTTAGCTGTTTTTCGTGTGTATAAAATTTACTTTCGCAAATTTTCAGATTACATACTGATTCACTCTATTAGTACACAACTGCATAACCAGAATCAAATCATCCAGCTACATTCATTGGTTCACAACCTGTTTTCATCTCTACATTATAGGAAAATCTGTAGTATTCTTGATGTTGTTGAGGATATCTTGAGGATGGTGAAAAAACATTCATAAATGTCACGGATTTTTATTTCACTGTCACTCTTTTTTTACATCGTATTTATCCGTTAACCATCATTCTTCTTTCAATCGTTGCTCCTGGTGAAAAATATCCTATTGTTTTGTGTATTTCTATCAAGACTACCACATTTGCTACACGTGTAAGGACTGAATATTGCTTTTTTTTGTGGTTGTTACTGTTGCATCAAACAATTTACCCAACTTGTTATTTCATAATATTAACTAATGTGTATGACGTAATTCTGTTTTCACACGTTTAAAAGTTTACAGATATTGTATACCACTATTTTTAATAGCGCTTTAGCCTTATTTAACGACAGAAATCTGTGCTATAATAACGCGACGATTACTATGAAAGCTACCGGTATTCTATGTTCGTAAACATATAAATTCATAGTCGTGTAAAAGCAGAATTAGATATAATATATAATTTATACCATATAATGTATATAATATAATGTATATCTCCAACTATAATAAAGAAGCAAGTTTGTGTGTGTGTGTGTGTGTGTGTCTGTTTCTCGGTTGTGTTCCGAAGAGACCGCTGCACGCAGAGCTACAAAATTTGGTGGGAAGGTGCCTTTATGCATGTAGTTTTGTACCTCGAAGCCAGATTTTGGAATTTTTGAATAGATTTTTCTTAAATAAAATTTTTATGCAATTTTTAGTGTTTTTTCACGTTTGGATGCGATTTTCCACATTAATAACGGGAATCCGGTTCCAATCTTTTAGCCCAATATAGTAAATTTTGTCCTCTTTTCAATAAAGTTAATGCGAAATTCGTACAGTGATTTTTGAATTTTTGGCGATTTTTTTTTCCTTTGACACCAAGAAATTTTGCCAGAATGCTTGATTGGTTCGGTGGTTGCGCTTCCATTTCAACATCAGATACGATCAGAATCGTATTTTTTTTTCTTTTTAGCTTGGAGAAAGTTGATGATTCTTTAGAGATAAAAAATCATGATTTTAAATATGCGATTTTTAGTGTTTTTTGACGTTTCGCTGCGATTTATCAACATTAGTAACCGGAATCCGGTTCCAAACTTTTAGCCCAATATAGTAAATTTTATCCTCTTTTCAATAAAGTTATGAGAAATTCGTACAGCGATTTTTGATTTTTTGGCGATTTTTTTCTTTCGACAACAAGTAATTTTGCCCAGAATGCTTGATTGTTTCGATGGTTGCTTCCATTTCAGCCTCAGATACACTCACAATGGCCATTTTTTTTACTCTTTTTAGCTTGGAGAAAGTTGATAATTCTTTACAGATAAAAAAATCTTAATTTTAAAAGGGAAGGGCAAATTATTTATTAACCCGATTTTTTTTTATTAGATTTTTTCTTTTAGTTTTATTTTTTAACATTTTTTTCATGTTTTGCAGCGTTTTTTGTTTCAAATGACGTCACAAATCGCCCACTACAAGTCAAACATCATTGGAGGGCAGTTGTGATTGGTAGCTGATAGAATTGTAGGCACAGCTGGAAGTCAACCGGGCAATTGTGATTGGCAGATGAAAAGGTCGTCAGCTGATTGCAATTCGAACAGCAAGTTGTGAATTTTTGCCATTTATTTTATGCGATTTTTAGAGTTTTTTCATGTATACGTCATTTATGTATTTGATTTTAGAAATTAACAACGATAACTTACTGTTTTTTTATGTAAAAAAAAAGTCATTTTGTTTCTTTTTCAAAATTTAATAATTCCTAATTTTTTAACGCAGTTGATTCAATTCTGTGTGGGGGGGGAGGTGAATGTTCGATGGTAGTTTAAATATCGCGTTAATGCTCTGATCGAAACTCCCTCCTTCCCCTCCACCCTGCCTCCAAAATCAGAACTATTTAATTATTAGTTCAATTCAAACGAAACCTTTTCTCAGTTCCCCAGGTATTAGATAAACTTCGGTATCATTTTTTCAGCCCTTGGTTACCAATATTTCTGAATATTAATGACCAGCAAGTGATATTTTCTCGGGTTCTATGGGCCCAATTTCAAAGAGAATTGAAAATGGACAATGAAAACTTAACACGAACTAATTAAGATATAGAATGGAACTAAAAGATTTTGCAGAACCTGCTATACGGTGTCGTAGGCAGAAGAGACATGTGCCAAAGTTGCGATCGGAAAGAGTTTTATTTAGAACTGAGTGCACCCCTTAGCGGTAAAAAATGAAACTAAACAATTTTGCATTTAAAATTTGTCCGATTCAAACAAAAGGCCCGATTTCAACTACAATTGATTCATTCAGCTTAACATGAAATAATTAAGATATAGATACGATTATAGATTATATAGATATATAGATTAAGGCATAGATTCCGCACCCCCTGGTGGTGGAAAGTGGAACTAAAAAAATTTCTGCGCGTGCACAGAACGCCTTTTATACGTTGTCATAAGAAGCGGGGACACGTGCCGTTGTTTCGTTCGGAAAGAGGTTTGTTTAAAACAAAGTGCAACCCCTGGCGGTGGAAAATATAACTAAAAGATTTTGCATTTAATCTTGGTCCGATTCAAACGAAATCTTTTCTGACATTCTTCTGAGGTCTCCCAGGTACTAAATAAACTTCGATATCATTTTTTCTGCCCTTGGTTACCACCATTTATGAATATTAATATCCAGGGATGTTGATTTATTTTCTCGGGTTATATGGGTCCAATTTCAACAGGAATCGGTTCATTCAACTTAACATGAACTAATTAAGATATAGCTAATTATTTCAGACTCAGATTTGGTACTCCCTGGCGTTGGAAAGTGGAACTAACAGATTTTTCGCGCGTGCACGGCACGCCTTCTACACGGTGCCGTAAGCAGCATGAACGAGTGCGGGAGTTTTGTTCGGAAATAGGTTTATTTAGAACAGAATGCTCCACTTGGTTGTGGAAACTGGAACTAAAAGATTTTGCAGCGCGTGCGTAGCACTCCTGCTATACACGGTATCGTAGGCAGCGGGGACACGTACCGGATAATTTGTTTAGACCAAAATGAATCTCCTGGCGGTGTAACTAAAAGATTGTCCTGCACGTACATCAAAAATGGTTATTTTTATTGAAACCGCAAAAGAAAGTTACCGATTTGATAGTCCCAGACAACGAAAAAGTTTCATTTTCACTCACCCTGGAGTATTAAGAAAATTACTGAAATATATGAATCTTTAACTCACAGTTTATTTTTCTGATTCCGAAAATCCGAATTTTGCGAAAATCAAACGGTAACTTTTTAAAAATTTTTGATCAAAAACTGACCCATTTTGAATCAAATGATCCAGACATTTGAGGAGGCGGTATTAAATTTACTTCCACTTTGGGTCCATCTCTCTATTTAATTTCCGAAAGACAAAGAGTTACCAGTGGAAGGGTTTCGTGCAGCGATTTTTAAGATTGATTTCGCATTTCATATTATGTTTTGGCGGGACCGGGCACTGCCGGGCGGATCTGCTAGTAATATAATATATATAGTACAATGTATATAGTATAACGTATATAGTATAATACATAATGTATAATAATTAATATACATATTAATAAAATAAACTATACTGCCCATACATGAAAGCTAACAATAAAGGGCATTTCTTCCTTTAAACTTGCTGTTGTATGTAATTTTTGACCTCTAAAACATTTGCCCGAATGTAACAATTGCTGATAAAATTTGGTGGAGGTTTACATCTTAGTCCCGTTTACCTACCTGAAAAATTTCGTTGCAACCGGTGTATTTAATATCGTGAGTATTCCTTTTTAGCAACAGAAGATGATATTTAGTAAAATAAAAACTGTAATTAAACCCGATTATCTCACTAAAAATTCAGTAAGGTCATTGTGCCTAAATGCAACGACCAATAAATGCGACAATACTCTTGTACTTAAAATCTTAACGTGTGAATTGTATATAAATGCTATGTTATGAGATATCTGAACTACAGGAACAAAACTCGAAACATTTTTTTGCGTGTAAAACGTTTTCTTTAAAAATATTCCCCATTACAATACACATTGTTCATTATGCAGCACCCCCCTTATTCCCTAAATGCAACGGAAAGTCCCGAAAATGGTTCATGATATTTCTTTTTAGCACTTTCCAACCTAGTTGAAAAGTGCTTATGACTTCGGTTTGTCTGGCCGTCTGCCGTCTGCCGTCTGGCCGTCTGGCCGTCTGCCGTCTGGCCGTCTGCCGTCTGTCCGTGCTCTAACTCCCGTAAATATGCTCGGATTGCTCTGCAATTTTTATATGTTATTGTCGTTATCTATAGCATGTTCCCTATTTCAACGGAAGTGTGTAGCACTTATAGTGTTTTTACAGGGACACTCAAAATAATTCCGTTACATTGCGGTCTATGGGGAAAAATCATTTGCGGTTTATTTAAATAATGTTTCACTATTTTAAACGCATTGAAATTTATATATATCACTAAGGTGCATTAGAAGAAGCTTAATATGGAACAGGATGTGCATAGCACTTATAGTTACTTTACAGGGACAGTAAAAATAATTCCGTTACATTACGTCTATGGAGAAAAATCGTCTGCGGTTTATTTAAATAATGTTTCACTATTTTAAACGCATTGAAATTTATATAGATCACTAAGGTGCATTACAAGAGACTTACTACGGAATATTGTGTGTATAGCAGTCATCGTTCATTTACAGGGACACGCAAAAGAATTATCTACTGTCTGTTAACAATAATTCCTGGAAGTGCGTTTTAAGTTACTGAAAGCGATTTTAATGTTAACTTGCTTTTTGTCTATTACGTGATGTGTATAAATTCTGTAGATCCTATACAGGGCAGCACAAAAGTTCGCGAACACATTTCTGTTTATTGACAAACTCCGGACGGAGAATTTTAAACTGTGCTACGCGTTTCCTAACTGAACTAAAATTTAGCATCCTATGTAGTATATATACAATTCTATAGATCTCATACAGGGCTGAATAAAAGTATTCGGATATTTTTCAGAATATTGTATATGTTGGAAATTCCTGAAATTATGTTTTTAAATATGTTATGCGTTTTCCAAATTGTTTACTTAGAAGTTATATTTTAGCTTATTAAACGGTATGATTTGTAAAATTATTTTGGAAGCGTTGGAAAGTGCTACATAATCTATGCTTGACGCATGATTTTTCGTTCTTGTTTAACTTTTAAGATCAAATTACCCTTTGGACATCAAGGGCTACAACATGTGTTTCATTTACCTAAAGTGTAAACTCGGGAAATGTCGACAAGTTTTCAAATTAGAGTTCTAAAATATTTTACTCATTTTGGTGGCTGGTTTCTTCAAAGACCTATTAGAGACGAACTAAATGTCCTAAATGCGGCAAAATTTTAGGAGATTAAGTATGGTAAGTTTATATGATGTTTTCATATATTGTATTAAAATTATGTTTAAAGAAAATATTGTGCTTAATTAAGCTGTGTTGAGTTAATAAATTAGGAATTGCAATATGATACGTCAGCAGTGTTTTTCTTTGACCGAGTACTTAAATACGTTTTTCACACGATCAAAATAGAAAACAAATACGTCTTTAAAATTTTTAATTAAAAAATGTCATTTTCCCGTTCGGTCGGTGTGCTGTTCCAGAATAATCATTCAATCCCAATGCCATTCAACGCTATAAAAATTTATAAAATCAGAAATTTATCAGAACAAAATCAGAAGACTATATTTAGTTCTATACAAGTCATACCCACCAGTGCCTTGGCTGATAACAATTTAGATGTTAGCAATGATTTGTGCATTGACCTGCTTCCAGCCAATAAATCAATTTTTATTGAGGATTTTCATGTTAATGAATCGAGTGATAAAAATGATTTTCCTGCTAAAGTTGGTAATATGTTTCCTGATTTTTAAATTAGACATGATTTGATAACTATGGTTAATGAGAACTTAACAACTGATACTGACTGTTCTGCAAGAACAAGTTTTTAAACTGAGAACGATGAAAGTAATAATACAACTTCTAAAATAATGTTTGATGTGTCGGTTCAAACAAATTTAAGATTGCATAGAAATATAGGTGATGAAGATTTTGAATTTTTACAAATAAGGAATGCATATTTTAAAATTCTACCGTGCAAAACTAGATCAGATTCTATTCAGGAACAGTCTGGTGTTCAACTAAAATCACACTCACAAATATCTCTTCCTGAAACTAATACATCTCATGCTTTTGAAAGTTGTTTGTAAAACATTTTCACCAGCAAATGAAAACCAGGCAAAAAGCGAAAGGTAGTAGGGTCAAACATTGCGAAATGCTTAACAACTGAAACATATATGAAAAAATTAAAAGAGGATAATGAAGTGAAAGAGCAAAGACAAGGACAAAAAATGGAACAGAGAGAACAATTAAAGATTAAAAATGCAAAAAAGCACTTCAAAAAAACAGAATTAGGCAAAAACTTGACGCTAGTCACTAAAACAATCTAGCAGCAGACACAAAAATTACGAAGAAGCCCAAAACTCAAACTAATCTAGATCCATGCCTTTCAGAATTCTAAAAGAAAAAATTGAGGCCTATGTGGAAGATGAAAACCAAAAATGAATTAAAAGCAAAATTAGAAGCAAGAGAGTTTGTAAAACTTATTCTGTATCAGTCATTCATTATTTGCTTCTTGTTTTTTTCCATGGTAAAAGTTAAAGTGCGTAAAGTATGCATTATTTAATTATAATATATTCAAGATTATTTACCTCAGTTATTTTTTGTGCTATTTAAGTTATTATTAAATGAAGTTATTAGTATATTAAGTAGTTTCAATAATCAGCTATTCAACTTTCAATTTTATGTAATATTTCAAATCTTTATTAAGTAATTAAACGTTTTCAGAAATTAAATGAAAATTTTAACATGAACTGACATGCATGAAATGCATTGCCGCATTTAGGACTTTGAACGTCTTATTTAGGTTTTAACTACTGCAAATGCGACAAAAATGACCTAAATGCGACAGTCGTATATTGTTTGCCCATATTACAAATAATGATTGAATTTCTACAAAACAAGTTAGGTTTGAACTAGAAGCACAGTATTTCCTCATTTTCTGCTTAAAAAATTATATATTTATTTAATAAAATGCCAAATATATCCTAAATGGGACAAAAGTATGGGGGATCGCGCCACATTTAGGCACAATGACCTTATTATTTAAACATGGAGAAGAAAAATAAAGATTGGTTCAGCTGGGATCTAACCAACAGGGCAATGTGCCGTCACTATGATGTAATACATGGTAATTACTATTACAGTCAGAAGCTTGACTAAAATGTGATAACTTTATATAGTCACTTTATGACACTTAGGAAGGTCGCACACTGAGGGGACAATTGACAACGATGCGACTGGAGCAGAAAAATCTTCATGCCATCCAGTTTTCCCTTCATTGTATCTGCACACCAACAAGTCATGCGGCATGTCTCTTCTGTTGCACGTGTTTTTAGCCTATGTCTCGCTCGTTTCTCGTAAATTGTGATTGTTCAATTTTTTGTCTGTCGTCAATATTGCTCGTGTTTCAACATGGTCGTTTCAACCAGAAACATTTAGATTTAATGTACATTTCTTGGGATTATTCAACGGGCGTTATTGTTATATATTTGAAAGTAACAAATAAAACAAATGGAGCCAAACAACAAATAATTACGTCACAATTAAAAAAAAACTTAAGAATTTTAAAGGTTTTAATATGTGAGCTGAGGATGGGGGGGGGGGCGATTTTAAATAACAGATTTCCACACCATTTCTGCAAACTAACAATTAGGACAAAAAAATTTCTCAAAATATTACTTTAAATATCAGCTAGAGTGGATGGGGGTTATAAAGAAGATTTGTGCGGAGGGTGAATTAGATTACTGTTCCTTCATTTACTGTTGTTTCAAACGAAAAAGTGTGGTAGATTTTTATGTATTTTAAATGAAAGAATTTTAAAGAATTTATATTATATGCTGGGTAGACAGATTGAAATTTTCAGGGGGGGGGGCGGATAATTTTTTAACCTTCTTTAGTACTTCTAATTAACAAATAAAACAACTGAGGTTAATCAGTAAAGAAATAGAGCAGAAATAAAGATTTTAAACTGTGAGCTGGGGTTGAGAGCGAAGGGGATCATAAGTTTCAGGGAGGTGAGAATTTAGTTGATTTTTTTTAATACTTCAAAGTAAGAAATAAATCAACTAGGGCAACAAAATACATAAAGGGGAAACATTAAAAAAACTTAATTTTTTAAAGTTTGTGTGATGTGGGTTGGGGTTTCTGCCCCGAAGGTTCCTAAAATTGCTTATTTTTGTTGAATAAAATGGTAGAAACTGATAAACGCAAGTTTTTAAAAGAATACGGCAGTAAAATGGCCACTGTTGTGGCTACTAATTGCAATTTTGTTTATTGGGCACTTTTTAACATTATATCGCGATGTACATTGGCCACCATGCATTTTTAGCTTTATCCATCTCCCCATGAATATAAAATATTGATTAAAAAATCCAATTTTTGTATCTAAATATATACACATTAATATATAATTGCTTCATTATTAAATCCCCCCCCCCCCCACAATTCGTAAAAAAAGTGAAAATAACTCCAAATAGAGGGCTGGATCTATCTCTGCTTATTAAATTTGTACATAATAAATAACAAATATTCATTCATTTACTTCTACTAGATTGAAAATATTCCAAAAACTGATACTTGTTTCAATACTGCTGTGGAAACTTAACCTTCAGGCTAAAATGCTCAGCAAGAGAAGTAATTCTTCGGAAGAGAAGACAAGATTAACTTAAGTGTTCCTTTATAGAGAGAAATCTTTTGGTTGAACGATACATCCCGCATTTGAAAGAAGATATTAGATCACAAAGAAAAAACCCTATGTTCATGCCTTTTCTTTGGCGTTACAGATCAGGGGAAGGAAGTCCGACGGTAAAGAGAAACCAAAATCGCAGACTCACGTTGGCAACGAGGCGGGACCGTCGCAGGTAAGCAGAGCGAATCAGAACCTCTGAAAGATGAAATCTAATCCTAGGATGCAGTTAGGTGATGAAAGCAAAGAGGTTTAAAGTACCCTCTCGGGGATGTAAAGAAAAGACATTTGGAGCGACAATATGTTTTGAGCTCGGTAAGAGAAACAGCTCATTTGAAACTTTGCTCTCCGTAAAGTGGAGAGAATCAAATACGACTGTGAGTGACTAAGACCCTAACTAAGGTTAAGGAAGTGAAGGTGAATGATGATGTAAGAATATTACGGCATCCAGCTGTAAGAACATGGTCAGCGTAGATTTAATTTAGAGGAAACTTTATTTCCTTCGGAGCTAGGAGTCCTCTTCGAAAATCTACAAGTGTGTGGAATTCAGTGGAGGAAAAACCTATTTCCCCACTGAAAACACGCAGAGAGAAGCCGGTGCGAAAACCTTCTGCCCCATCGAAAGCGCACAGCGAGCATTCTATGAGGAAACTTTTTTCCGCATCTCAAGTACTGAACGAGAAACCTTTAAGACTTCATGTACTTTCAAGATTAGAATAACAAATAGAGGCAATCTGTCGATAACTGCAGTCGCCCGTCCTTCGGATCAGTTAAGTTTGTGATTCATTCTAAAACAAAAGAATTTGATGAATTATCTTCTAAATGAGAAGTGCTGTATGATTAAATTAGACTTTGCATGAAGGATTATCGCCCCACCTACGTTACATCTGCCACGAACCTTTTTTATTTACATATTTAATGAAATTGTTTGTTGATTATTTCAAATAAATTTCATTATTTGAGTTTAATTGTTGTGGTAATTCTTCATGCTACTAAAACCTCCGTCAATAAATTCCCAAAATGTTACACCGTTGCGTAATTTTTCAAATACAAAATCGGGATGAAACTAGATTGTTTTTATTTTGTAAGGAGTATTAGTACTATAAACTTTGCGAACATGCATACATATGTGACTTTAAAATTACCATGCTAATCTGAAGATATTTAATATAGCAACATAGTTTAACATTTGTGTATAAAAACAATCGAAATCGATTCTACTCCCATAATGTATAAACATTGATTTAATTACCAGTTTTCGCTATTACTCGTGTAAATGAGTATTTTGACAATTCCTTTCATTTTTACTCAATCAAAAAGGGTCATTTATTACTCATTAATATTTTTCCAAATTACTCATTAAAGTTTTGCAATACCATGTTAAAGCAGGAACAAAAACATTCTATGAAATGTTTTTATTAATATATTATTATATACATTAAGGAATTCTTTATTAAATATAAATATTTGTCAATAGATAGCGTTTTGAAAATTTGTATCCTAGATTTGTATTCGCGTCTTCGTCTTCAGAAGATAGTTTGTTCATCTTCAGTCAAATAATCCATTGAAACACAGAAAATAAGAAAACAGCAAGTGTGAGACGAGAATGAACAATCAACTAAATCTCAACGCCTGTACTTGAAACGATGCGCCTGATGCTTCGGTGTGCTTTTGAAAAAGCTGAGAATGCGATGTGTTTCTGTCGCGCCTGTGCTTTCTCAGCGACATGTAGCGCGTGTCGTTGCCGAATCCTTCCTGACACATTGAGAATACTTAGCTTTAACAGAATTGTGGCATTACTATACCCATTTACTAATAAAAATAACACATGTAGGTAAAGTTATGCTTATTTTAATAAGAACATAAAGTTAAGTATGCACAGTGTGTCCAACTTTGGCAGCAGTGCATCCTGAATTCCGCATGTGTTCTGATCAGTATATTGAGGAAACTTAAATTAATTTTCTTATTAAAATAAAACATCCCTTTCTTACGTGTGTTAGTTTTATTAGTAAATGTCGTTTTGTCTTATAATGCCACAAAAATGCAATTAGAGACGTATTTAAGCTGGTGATTAGATATAAAAAAAATTCAGGGCTTTTAATAACGATTATTTTACATGTAACACAAACTTTCGTACTAAATCGTTATCTAACAGTCTTTAATTGATTTGTTTCTCGTATCTCGTATCATATTTGAGATAGGAACACTAACTCTGCTATTTGAAGCTAGGTGACTTTGCAAGCGGTCTCATCTCATAGCGCCTAGTCACTTTGCTATATCTTGATACCACTTTCATGATTGTAGCTATCGCTGTTATGAAAATGGAGGCGGAAAGAAGTTTTATGGGCACCCTGAAGGATGGAATATATATATATATATATATATATATATTCTATATGTATAAATCACATAACATATTACCTATAATGCTAGAAAACGTTATCTAAATAGATGAATTAGCAGATATATAAAATGTATGACACGATTGTGAATTGGAAAAAACCTCTGAAAATGTGGCATATGAAATTATGCTACGAAATATAAATTGACTATCTTATTTAAGTGGTCCGATGTTACGAAATTTGATGGTTAAAAAAACGAGATATTTAAGTATGCTTTAGATTTTAGACTAATATTTTCCACATCGGTTGGTGCACATGTGTATCATTAGTATACTAAGGGTTATTATTAAAGCTATGAATATATGACCTTTCAAATCTGTAGTATGATAATAATGACAGGTTTCTACAGAAAATTTATTTTCCTTTATTAATATTATTTTTTTATATAAACATTCAGAACTTTAACACTAAAACTGAGCACTTGATTAGTAAGCTTACTTATTCTCTGTAAATAATTTATTTTTCTGGGTTATGTATAATTATAAATTAAAGTAAATTATTTTTCTTTTCTATTCCCATTCAAACTTTCCCATCAAACAGTGAAATCACAAATAACGTCTTATTTTATTTCACCTGTAAAATCGCACATTGGTACATTAGCAGATGTACCGTATTTATTTGTGTATTTTTCACACTTTTTGTGCAATCTTTTAGGTACCAGAATTGAGGGGTGTGAAAAATTCGTGAATTGTTTTCAGTGTATTTATTGTTGATATTCATTTTCTCTGAGAAAAAAATAGAGTTAAGAAACGAAAGGGCTATCTTTAAAATGAAAAAATACGTTAATAAGTAATTTAATGTTTAAGGAAACTAATTACCGTTTTAACAGTTTTTAAATAAATAATATTGAATTAAATTAATTACGATTTCGACATGAAAATGGAATGTTTAATAATTTTACTTGCTTTTGAAGGCGCATATTTATGTTTGCTCTGGTATTGGATAAGTGCTTCTCTTACACCATATTCACTTCTAGCGGCGCAATTACTATTTTTGTCAGCAAATAAAATTATTATTAACTTAAAATCTGCCGTAAAGCTTTTATTTTTCTTAGCCAATGTAAATTTAGAGCAGCAAATGCAGACTTAACTTAGACAAAATAATTTTCATAATTAATTATATAATAATTATATCATATAATTAATTTTAATTGTCAACATATAACATAACCTATGACGTACCAGTCGTATTGGTATCAAAACCATCTGCACTCTCGCAGCAGGTAAAAAAAATCGTGGAAAATAAAGTACTGAACTTGCTCTTGGATACAAAGAATCAAAATGAAAATTTACTCTAAATCAAAATATGAAAAGAAAATTTCCAGGTTTTATGCGGGTAAATTTTTTGAAATCTTATTTCATTAAATCAAATTATCTCATATTCCTCAAATGAAAATTACGTGATTTTCTTCTTTTTTTACCGAAATTCTTTTTTAAAAATAAGGAGGTTCGAAAAATATGCGAAATATTTTTAACCATTTTTTTTTTAGAACGTAGAAAGTGAAAAATTATACGGGAGCGTAAATTATTCAAACATATATTCCAATATATTTTAAACGTAAGATTTACAGGAAGTTAAAGCCAAACAGGAAGGAATACACGGAACGACTCTGAACTCTTGCGATTCCCTTACTAAACTGCCTTTGTAAGTACAGAAGATGCGATTTTACTATTTTTACTTTCTTCTATCTTTACAAGAAGAAAGTATTGGATTCATGAAAATTTTCGACTTCCAGTTTTCGACGGATGTATATGTTTTAAAAGGTCCTGAACACGATTTGTCTGTTTTTAGAAAATGTCTGTCTATGAGTCTGTCACTCTGTGACTGTCTGTCTGTATGTGACAAAAATTTTGTGGGCGCTCTATTTCAAGAACTAATTGCACGGAATTTAATAAAACTTTATATTCAATTAGTCCATGACATAAATTGGTGCTGATTAGTTTTTTGTGTTAATCGTGCAACAGGTGGCGCTGCAATGCTGCATTATTCGCGATTTCTGCAATAGCACCATCTCAAAAACTAATGCACTGATTTTCATGAAACTTCTGATTACAGATTCTGATAGACCTTGACATAAATGAATGTTGATTATGTTTTGGTGTAGATATCTCAACAGGGGACGATGCTGTGCTACTCTTTCATGATTTTCACGATTGATATATCTCAAGAAATAATGCACATAATTTCATCAAACTTCGGATTCTGTTAGACCTTGACATAAATAGATGCTTATTATGTTTTGGTGTAAATAGTCCAACAGGTGTCGCTGTTATACTACCTTTTTCCTGATTTTTACGATATTTACATCTCAAGAACTTCATCAAACTTCAGATTCCGTTAGACGTTGATGTAAGTTGTTGTTGATTAGGTTTTGATGTAAATCTCCCCACAGGTGGCGCTGCTATGCTGCATTTTTCAGGATTTACACGATTTTACCAATAGTCATATCTGAAGAACTAATACACCGGATTCAATAAAACTTCAGATTCAGTTAGAACTTGATATAAAATGACGCTTATTCGTTTTTAGTCTATGCGAAACCTGTGTGAAATAGAAGAAAATTTTGGGATTGGCACATCCGACTAGTTAACTTTGACATTGACTTCACATTTTACCTATCAAATCAAACAGAGTTAAAATACAGTTTAATGATTGAAAATTGTTCCTTCAAAGTTGTCCTTTAATTGGGGTTTAGGATCAATAGAAAAATCCAAGCTACATAAAAGTTGGTTAATAAATCATAAATATTATTTATCAGTAGCATATATTTAAGTATTTTTAGAGCATAAAATATATTTGATAAATTTTAAATTTCATGTGTAAAATTTCTAAAATATTTTGTCATTAATTAATATTAATCACCTTTTATCCAATTTAATAACTTGTAAATCCAGCCCAAGGTTTATTTTTTACCACGTTTTTCATCTGTATTATATTTATTTTATCCACTTAGACTTTTATGATATACCGACAAATTATTTTATTTTCCCGCCAAAACCACGATTTAATTACAGGTGTTTTATCAGCAGTCAGAAATATATCTCCAAAAATAGTTTCTAATTGGATAAAATACATATTTTGTAATCTTTCGCCGATCGGTATGCATCGAGCCTGCACCATTCTCAGGAGCACGTAGGACGCTTTTTCAGTTGCTAAAACAACTTTTGTGGTCTTGTAATTTATTTCTGGTGGCTTCTTTTTCTCTTTTGTGGAATATGATTTAATAGTAATGAGTAATGTCACAGACGATAATAAATTGTTTGTCTTCCAAATGACATTTTCCTTATCAATTAAAGAAACATCCAGTGATTTTCACTATCCTATTGACATAGGAACGTTCCAGAATAACTGAAAAGTAATGTGATTCGATAAACTACTGTGTTCCTGTTACATATATATTTTTTATATTAGGAAACACACGTAAAATATACTATAATGTTGTTAATGGCTTATCGAATTTTTCGTTCTGTTCAATAAATAATAGGAAGAGAGCGCAGTAAGGCAGTTGAGTTCAGAAGAAAGTGATATTTCTGATTAATGAAACGGCGTTTAAAATATTTGGAATCCAAATATTTATCATGAAATAGAGAAAAATTATTCTTAAAACGGAAGTCATATTACATAGGATTAAAAATAGATAAATCAGGATCTATAAACTGAGTTTATCGATAAAAAACGTAGGTATAGGAAATCTTTAAATCGTTGCTAAACAATATAGTGCAGGTATCTCCAATAACTCAACCGCGGGCCGTAGAGTTACAAAATTGTAAGGTATTATTCGCCTTATTTAATCACAGAAAAGTAATTAAAATTCTGCAAATTAATAATGCGATGATAATTGTACAAAATTATTGGTAGCTCTGCAGCCCGTGGTTGGGTTCTTGAAAACCTTTGTTATAGTGCTTTTGAAATTGAAAAATGCATTCATTCGCGTATTGCACTCATCTGTATTACATCAAAACACAAGAAAAAACAATATCATGGGAAACAATATTCCAAATACAAAAAAAGAATGAAATCATACGTCGTTTGTCATAATCAAAAGATTTTGCTTCAGGAAAATTAAAATGAATTTTTTCAATGAAGATATTTCCAATTTTTAACAAAAAATAAGACCGGGATAACTATTTAAAATAGGACAAACAAAACTACTCCATAATTTTCGAAGCATGACTTTATGTCTGCAGAGAATTCTTGAATACTAGCTTACAGTCTATGAAGACAGGATTGTTATTATCAATTTTATAAGTTTAATATATAATACAGTTGTTGAAATCCTTGTGAAATTTTAAAGTTTTTAAGCAAACATTCATACAAAAGAATTTCATTATTTTTCAACATTGCTTTAGGCAGATTTAAATTCTTTAGCTGTGTAAATTCTTTTTAAAATGAATATTTAGATAGATACTAGTCTTCCATTTTGTAAGGTTTCTCAAGCATTGCATTTAGAATTATTTTATCAAATATTTGAAGATCAAAGTATATACATGTTTTTACATATATTTTTAAGATAGTAAGTATAAAACTGTTTTAATATATTCCTTAGCTAGGTAAAGCTGCAAATAAATGAATGATAAGACGTGTTTTAGCAAATATTCCACTGAAATTTCTTTCTATATATGTTAATGAAGAAAATTTTCCGCTTCTATATGTTTATATTTTTATCCATGTTTGTTTGAATACACAAGATTTAGAAAGGATGTAATTAAAGTATTTAAAATGTTGAATGTAAATATGTGTATGTGTAAGTTTAAAGCAGAACATCTAGCAGCTCTAACTAAGTAAATATCTTTTTAAATTAAATTTAAATAATAAATGTACATTTAGGATTTACTAAATAAGACCTGCGTAACAGAGACACTTAAATGCACATTAGTACACACAATTTAATAGCTGTACCCAGGGGTTGATAAATGCGGTCGCAAGGTCGCCGCTGGTGACCAGGGTTTTTTTAACTGGCGACCAAGTATTTAATCTTTTTTTGTACAAAATTTGACTTAAGATATGAAACAAACAGCATTTTCTCTCTCCCCCTCCACTACTCGTGCGCGGCAAGCAGTGATATGCCACTTTTCTAGTAATTTTAATAGAATAACCAATTTTATAAGGCATTTTCCAAATCATGCAAAGAAAATTTATGTCATTCTTTTCGGCTCTAGCCAGCTAGCGTGCACGTGATTAGAATGTGGGGGGAGGGGTTTCAACAAAACAGTAAAAAACATCGTCAATCAAGGCTGTGTGGCCTCTAAAATTGGATACAATGCTAAAACATTGCTCAAGATTTTTTGTAAGCTTTAAATCTGATTTTTGTATAATCTGATTTTTGTGATTTTAAGTAGTTTATTTCAAGTAAATCTGTAAAACTTAATTAAAATTTCAAGAATAATTAATGTTAATAAAACAGAAGAATAATTAGTTTTTCTAAATATCTTCTTCGCTTAAAATGAATGGCATATTTCTTATCAAGGCGCCTGTGTGCACTGCACACGTTGCACAATAAGTCAGCGCTCTTCTGGTTTCAAGACAAGTGTCTGATATTAGGTTGTTTACTAATGTTTTTCGTGAGAGAGTTTAGTTTTAGGTTTTTCAGAGAATTTTGGTGGAAGAGATGTGTAAGAGTGAATTTTGAATTACGTGAAACATTATTTACTGAAGAACATTTCCTAATTAGATGTGTTTCGATAATCATCTGCAGTAAATGTAAATAAAAATTATTAATTGCATAGAAGTGTAATTTTTTTAATTTTATTTCTCCTCACATTCTGATCCTAGATTGTTGGATCAAAATAAACCTGAAACTCCGCAATTCGGCTGCTGATTCTAATTCCGTAATACCAGCGCAAGCAAATGGTTTATGTTAGCAATGCATTTTAGATAATAACTGTTGATTTATTTGGCAAACGTAATTAGTTTTGATATTTCTCATATTGGGATTTATTTTATAAGCAGGTAAAGATTTTTATTATTCCAGCCGGGTTATGTATATAAATAGGCTTTTTTTTTTACAATCAATATCTTTACGGAGACTGTTTGCCTACAATTTCAGTCAAGAGCAGCATCCGTTACTCATCACAGTGTTAATTAAAATTTTCATAAGTTATCCCATTATAGATGTTGCAAAGATACAAAATATTAAGAAATAGATTTAGAAGTTATATTCGAACAAAATTTATTTTTAACTTTTCTTTTTAATTTCGAAAAAAAAAGCAAATTTCAATTGCAAATTTTAAAATAATAAAATAAGAATTATTTGACTGACTTCAAGAAAAATAAGATAAAAGTAGGAAAAATTTCTTTTCATTCTTCAGTATTTCATCGATGCCTCCTCATCAGATATATAATTTGTACATAGCTGTCAACCATTCGGACATTTGAAGAAATCAAGAATGAGCATTTCCCGAACATGCCGGTTAATTCAGAATTTTCTGTATTTATTTTTTCAGAGATATATAATTTCGATAAGTTTCATTAGAAATGTACTACATTATATTCTAATCTGTGTAACTAATAATTCTAAAGAAAGTAGTATGCAAGTTAATTGGAACAAAGAGAAGAATTTTCACTTTTCAAATGTATTTGGTATAGGTTCCCTTACATCCATAGGATAGATATCTAGTGAAAAATATGTCCTCTTGATGTCATTTACTCTTTTTGTCATGGAATCCACTAATGAAGAGTACATTTGTTTGACATCACCATCATGATACCAAATTTTTATGACATTCTCGATCATCTCTCTTTTGGTTGAGCAGTCCATTGCGTTTATACGTCTCTTCAAAATGCTCCACAAATTTTCAATTGGGTTTACATCAGGCGAATTACCAGGCCAATCCAAAACCTCTAATTTCTTATTTAAAACAAATCTTTAACTTTTTAGAATTATAGAATGGAAAAATGTCATATTGAAACACACCGGCACCGTTAGAGAACGTTTGCATGAAAGGCACCATTTTGTCTTTTAGTATTTGAATGTATTTTATGGAGTTCATCATTCCCTCAACTGGCACTAAGGTTCCAGGTCCTGTAGATATAAAATAACCCCAAAACATCTGCTTTGGAAGGTACTTAACAGTATGATCAAGATGTTCTGATCTTATGGGTTCTCCAAAGCTGCGCCTCACAGTCTTCGATCGAAACCCTTGGACTAAAAAATGCGTTTCGTCGATGAAAATGACTTTTTTTCCAGTCTTGTGCATTCCAGGATTTATATTTCTTAACCCGAGCGAGACGGTTCTTCTTCATTGCAGGTGTTAATAACTATTTTTTGATTGGTGTTCTTGAAATTCTGCCCGCTTCCATAAGCCTGCGTCGAACTGTCGATGAAGAAACATTCACACCAGAAGCCAATAAATCTCCAAGAAGATTTGTACTTGACTTAGGAGGATGTATTTCACTATCATATAAAATAAATTTGTCTGTCCGAGGTGTTGTTTTACACTTTCTTCCATAATTTCCCTTCCGTTTTGGAGAAACATTCTTAAACTCTTTTTGCTTATTAATTATCCTCGAAACACTTAATTTTCCACCTCGAGCTGTTTCTACAATATTTCTCACAGTCTTAGATGTATGCTCACTTAAATTTATAATTCTAGCCCTTTTCCTGAGAGATATATCCATCATGACATATTCAAACAATCTCACACTTCCAAAGGCGAGAGAAACGAACTGAGTCGAAAATGCTCTCTCTTCAACCAATGTATGATTATTACACGATCAAACCAGTTTAGTATAATCAAGATCAACACTGTTCAATAGGGGAAGGCAGTTGAAACTGGTTACAGGCAGAGAATCCTTGTGATGAAAAAACGCAATTCATGAAAAAATGAGCTTGTCCCAACTAATTTGCACACTACTGTATTCATATTATTATTTTTATCAAAATTAATTCTTAAACACTTTTGTGATAATTGAAAATCAATGACGGGAGAGAAAGGGAGTAAATATTCTTTACTGATGACTAGAATTTTTTGTTTGCTACCAGACCTATTGAGAATATTTAGAAAATTCCTTCAGAATATAAAAATTAAGTTTTCCCTAAATGTCGCTAAAAATTTGGGGACATTCTTTCGTTTTGCGCTAAGCATATGTTTCTTCAATGGTAATCTTGAAAGTCAAATATTTCGCAAAATCCCACCAATGTCGCCATTAATTCGCCAAATTTTCTAATATTTTCAAAATGTTGCAAACATTGTGCCTTACTGCCAACTATTCTATAACGTAATAACTGTTTCAATCTTCATTCACATAGAAATACATGGGGGACCCGTAGTGACCCCAAAGTGACCCACTAATCGAAGTTTCTCGATAATGTGATCTAGACCTCTGGTCTTCTCGTGCTCAAAAATTGTAGGATATAAAATATCGTCAAAATTGTTTCAGCCTTTTTCACATAAAACGAGCTCGACCCTGAGCCATAGTGACCCATAATGACCCACTAATCGAATTTTCTCGAACATGTGATCCAGCCCAATGGTACTTAGCCCAAACGGTAGGATACAAAATTTATCGAAATTGTTAGAGCAGTCTTTCAGATAAAAATTAGCTTGACCAGTACTGACCCAAAAATGACCCACGCATCGAATTTTCTAAATATGTAACCTACCTCAATGGTCTTTTCGTAATCCAAAACAGTAGGATGCAAAATTTATTCAAAGCGTTTCAGCCGTTTTTTACATAAAATTAACTTGACCCTGACCCAATGTGACCTAAAATGACCCATTAATTGAATTTTCTCAATCAGGTGACCTAGCCCAATGGTCTTCACGCCCCCGAAAACGGTAGGATACAAAATTTAGTCAAAATCGTTAGAGGCGTTTTTAGATAAAATTAACTTGACCCGTAGTAACTCAAAAATGACCCGCCAATAAAGTTTTCTCGAACATGTGACCCAGCTCAATTGTCTTCTCGTAATCCATAAAAGGTAGGATACAAAATCTAGTTAAAATCTCTTGAGCCGTTTTTTAGATATATTTGACCCTGACACGTAGTGTCCTAAAATGAACCACTAATCTTATTTTCTCAAACATATGTCCTAGCCCAATCGTCTTCTCGTGCTCGAAAATGGTAGGATACAAAATTTCGTCAAAATCTTTAGAGCCGTTTTTAAGATAAAAATTGCATTTACACAAGATTTGCTCATATTATTTTATACAGTTGGACCCCGATTTAACAAATTCATCGGGACCGAAAATTTTGTTCGTTAAATCGGGGAGTATATTTGTAATATCGGTGTCCGAAACGAAAAAAAATGTCTGTGCACTTACCTTATGGAAAAGCCCTCATAAAGATCTACACAAAAATTTCCATAATTAGAAGTACACTTTTTATTCTGTAGCTAAAAATACAGCGAATAATTCGCACTAGTTAATTTTAAATTTTAAATCACTGAGTAATAGATTTTTGACAACTTAATTGATTCTTAACTCGAAAATGTTCTTTTTCGACTTTATGGAGAGAAGAAAATACTGCGTTATTTATATCCTGCTGAATGATGTATGTCTTCGCAGTTAGCAAACCAGGAAAAGCATGAGAAAAATAACAGTTTTATTGGGAGTTTCATTATCGATTTCTGTATCAGAAATCTCTGTTCGTTGGTTCCAACAAATCAACAATTTCATTAGCTTCAGTTGCACAGATATGCAGTCCGTCATCACATGTGACATAATCGTTAAGGTTATCGGAGGAGCGACTTCTTTCCATATGACTTCTTCTAAAGGGGCGATACCTTCATCATTTTCACAACTCTTCCACTTGTGTATCTGGAAATCCCGCTTTCTAAAAGCATTTTTCAATTGTATTTTTAGAAACTTGGTCCCATGAATGAATGTCTCACAAAATATAGAGTATCGAAAACATTGGCTTTGTATCTTTCTTCCGCCTTTTCATTCAACGATGCTGTAATTTTTTTCATAAGCAAATTTCTGTAATTAACTTTTACAAAACGAATGACACCAAGGTCTAGTGGCTGAAGTACACTTGTGCAATTTTCATTGAAAAACAAGACTTTGAAATTTTTAAAATTGCAAATTGCAGGATGAGCGGGACATTGATCATTAAACAAAAGAAGTTTTCTCTTCTGTATCTTCATAGACTTATCTAAAGACGTCAAATGTCTGTAAATATGGAAGAATTCATGAAGGATTTTTGTTTGCTGTCTATTTTGTCCTTTAGGTCTTTACGTTTTTAAAACATTTCGGCTTTACTGCCCTTACTATCACAAATGGCTTCAACTTGTCAGTTCGATCAGCATTAACCGCAAGCAAAGCCGTAATCCTCATTTTGCTTTTCTTCCCGCCAAAGCATTTTTCATTTCTATAGCAAAGTGTTTGTCGGGTTGTAAGTCACAAAACAATCCTGTATTATCTGTGTTGTACATGTCGGATGGTGAATACCCTTCAATAAGGCTGAGCAACTTTCTTTCCCAATCTTTTACTACATTTTTATTTACATCCGCCTTTTCTCCGCACATTTTCTTTTGGACTACGTAGTATCTTTTCTTAAAACGGTCGATCCAACAATTTGATGGAGAAAAGTCTGTCACATTATGCTTTTCGGCAAGTTGAAGGGCTTTTTATTTGAGCAGAGGCCCAATAATGGCTATTATCTTGGCACGAACGGTGTTGAACTATTTCACTATGTCAAATTCAATAAAAATAATAGGAGTGGCTTTCAATGACTTTCTTATTTTTGACGATGTTTTACCACATTCTGCTGGTGGTTTTTCAATTTCTGTTCGTTGTTTAATAATTGTAGCTAATGTCGACATGGAGATTTCAAGGCGTTTTGTGGCGTTTTGTGGTGCAACATTCTTGTCAAATTCGTGTAAAATGTTAATATTTTCACTCAACGAAATACGTTTTCGTTTCCCATAGTCTGCCATACATCACGAAGTTACAAAAATTAAATGTTTTTCAAAATCGAGCATCCAATACACTTCACTTCTCTCAAGAAAGGGAACGATTGGTAAAAATTCTTAAACAGTATCCTCTACGTTGTGGAGTGGGGAGAGATAAAAAAGGAATTTCCTGTCTTATTACGAAGAAACCCACGTTACAGGTTACACTTATGACTCATCTGCACCTTGTGAGGTCTAATAATGGGCTGCACCCTCTCCCGTCAAAAATTGCTGGTTACAAGAAAAGTCTTTTTCTGTTCCGGACAAGATGGATATGTCATTTGAAAAACAATCCAATATTTTTCTAACCCAATCTAATAACAAAAAAAAAAAATTTGGCTGTAGAAAAAAATCGTTAATTCGTGGTTTATTATTCGTTAAATAGGGGTTTTTTTTTGCCTTCATTTTAATCGGGGAAAAAGAAAAATTCGTTATATCGCGAAATCGGTAAATAGAGGTTCGTTAAATCGGGGGCCGAGTTTATATGATTTTCACCTTTTACATAAGATAAATTTTAATATTGAACTGTGTTAATATATGTATTAATATGTTGATATATGCTTTGCACCCTTCAGTGGTATAATTTTGTATGATATTCATTTAAAAAAATAACAAAAAATAGAAAATATTTCTAAGAATTTTGCATTGTAATATGATTGTTGAATTCTTAAAATATCTATGTTTATATCACCATATACATCAAGTTAAATATACAGAGAAACGTCTGTATATTAAATGTGTTTGTCAGTTATATAAAAGTTGTCTGTCATTTTCCCATTCTATGAAATACGAAATAATTTCAGACTTTATTTGACAGAGAGTGTATGATGTATTCTATGAACCGATAAAAATTTCTGAACGAACTGATGCAGTGCAAATAGAATATATATGTATGAAACATAATAAGAATAATAAAATTTTCAATAGATATAGACGATAATAGATAATAGACGATAAAGAATTTATCGTCTTCTTTAAGAGTAAAATAACGTGTTACCACTATGAGAGCAGTAGCAAGCAATCTATTTTGTTTGTACCCAATAATATGTGTATTCAGTTATTAGTATCATTTATCCAGTTAGCATATGATATATTTATTTTCAATATTGATATTGTAATCAGTGAAATTATAACTTTCTAATTATTATTAATTTAAAGCACTTGAATTGTTTTGTTCACCTTTTAGGTTGATTTTTGCAACAGTATTAAAACATTGTAATAATAGTGAGCCCAAGATTTTCGGAATATTACGAATCTTCCGTGAAAAATAGTTGATTTGAAGAATCTTACTTTTGTAGCTTTCGTTGATTAAATTACACACAAAAGTAGAATATCTATCTATCTATCTATATATATATATATATAAACCGTTCTTGGTATGTGTGTGTGTGTATGTTCCGCACACAAATCTGCAGTTTTTATCAGATTTAAACGAAACTTGATGTACATGCGTTTTAGAACACGAGTAAAATTACTGTCAACACTAAACATGCTCAGACCATTTTTTACCATTTTTTTTTCAAATATCTCTCATAGTTTATCATTACAGAAATCTATTTTTTTTTCAATTTCTAATTCAATTTCTTTCTGGTTGTTATAAAAAGAAACTGCGTACGGAAAATATTTTCATAAACAAATAAAAATTACGATTTACTCACTATAATTTGAAATGCAAAACTGACGTCATTCTGAGAAGAAAATGTGATTTTTTTTCGCAAATTACACAGATTACTTACTATAAGTGCGTTTAAATGACATAGTAGGTTTATTTAAATGTGTTTGGAGATAAAAATAAATAACTTAGCTCCTAATTTTACAAAGGTAAATTGTTTCCACTAGTTTGTTAATATAAAAGTAAATTTTCCAAGAAATAAAAACATATTTTTTCGTATTGAAACTTCATGATTCAAATTATTCTACATAACCAAAAATCGTCTGTCAAACATTGACATTTACAAATCATTACAACGTAACCTTTTTCAGTTTGAGCTTCAATCAAGGAGGCATATTTAAGCTCCTTGGATTTAGGTGGACAATAATTGCCCACTATTAATAAAAATTGGATTTAAAGAAAACAAAACAGTATTTTCCATTAATTATTCTTTAAAGATGGTTATTAAAACAAACGGGATTAAAAGTAAAATAGTTTATCGGAAAAAATGATGTAATTATTTTAATGTAAAACATTTTTTTTATTTAAAAAACTTATATACTTTCGACAAAGTGGTGACATTTTCATTTCACCAACTTCGAAATTTTTATCCAATTTTTAAAAGAACAGTACATTTTTGAGAAATGTTTTGCATCAAAAATCACATAATTTCTAAACGCAATTTTAGAAATTTCTGTTTAAATTACACTGTAAATATAATTTCTGAGTTAAATTTATTATTTAATAATATTAATGTTTGAAATTTTTCTATGAGTACAGTAGAATTGGATTTCTTTAAACGCCTTCATGTTTTAAATAGATAACGTATATGTGATATCAAGCACTCAAGTAAATGCGTTTTTCTCAACTAATTGTAGGCAAAAAGAAACAATTATTCCAGAGTAAGTAATTAATAATGTATTATTTCCTACACATAATACAATGTATTCAAACTACTTGAAAATTACGATAAACTTAGCGAAACTTCAGGCAATTTAACTCAACGTTTTAGCTACGTTAAGTTGACAAACATGCACATTACCTATAAATATAAATACATATTTGTACATGATTCATGAAGTGAAAGAATTTTTTTTTAACTAGACAATTATCGGTTCATAGGAAAATCTATCCCCGGTGAATGTGTCGTCATATTTTAAATAATGTGCCGATTTTATTCAGAATGTATTAGTATTTTATAGCAATTACACAAAGTAGCGTAATTTCTGTAGAATGTATTGGTCGCCAAAGATTAAACATCCTTTTACCGTAAAATTTTCCAGAATACTAAATTTCGAGAAAATTTAATAAATATATTAATGTCGATTTAAAGTTGTTAGCATATGCACTTTTCATTGGAGAATGGAATTTGCATTTGACATCGTTCACGTGAAATTTAAAGACTAGTCGACACCACTAATTAAACAAGAAAATCCCCTCAGCTATTTTTTAAAGGCACCATGATTATGAAAAAGAGCAAGAAAAAAGCCAATTAAAAATCCAGGTATTATTAGTTATCTTTCTCTGAAACTTATATAATTCCTTATAATTTTAAAATATCTTAATCTATATTTAAAAATATCTCTTCAGGGTAATTTTTGCCCCTCATTGGAATAAATTCCTGTCAATTGTCGAAACTCTCATGTCCTAAACTACAACACAACAATCAATATGACAATGCTCCATAATCGGGGTGCTTTTTCTGATTATTTTCGTCATTCAAATAAATAAGCATTTAAGCTTTGAAAGATTTTCATGCGTGATAAACATTTTAATTATATTGGTAGATCTACAGCTGTTAAATGTGTGGCACTGTGAAATAAAAATACCATACATATATGAGTGTTAAAAGTATTTTTCTACTTATTTTATTTATTTTTAAACTTTTATACTCCACCATGTTTTAATTTTTAAATATCATATAACTTTAAATATCATATAATAATATCATATCATAAACTGTTTTGGAAAAAAGACATAATTTGTGTTGATTTTTACATTATTCTAATCAAATAAAAATCATATCTCAAGTGACATGTTAATTAACAAATTTCCTCAAAAATATTTACTGATATAATCACTTTCAAAAATATTCTTTGACACGAAAACTTAAATAAAATTCTATGAACTGAATAAATGTAAAATAGAATAAATAGGGATGCTAAAATAGAATAACAAAGATGGAAATGTGTTCCACACGTAATCTTAGTGAAAGAGTATGAAATTTCAAGCTAAAGAAAGAAATTTAAATGATCATATATATAAAAACAAAGACACGCAAATCGTGACTGTCAAAAGTATTATCTGCTATAAAATATGATAAAGAATTTGTTAATTGTATATGCTGCGTAATTAATGCATTAATTTTCTTTAAATGTGTACGAAGTCACGGGTAACAAATATTCCTATATAATACAGTAACTTTTAGTCATATATAATAAAGTAATTTTTAGAAGCACAAACACATATTCATATTTTGAATCGCATAGCAGTTTTACTGGTGATATTTTTTATTTAATATGCTACGTATCGAAGTACAATGTTTTTCTCAGTTTTTTTATCATCAATATTTAAAGGAATGAATCTAGTTTTAATATATACCCCTCACTATAATTTGTTCGATGATCTTGAAAGAATGCGCTGTGCTGTAGTGCAGGACAGTCTCTAAAAATACACAAATGGTTCACTGGATGTATTATTAAAAAAATTAGATTTTTGGAATTGCTAGTTGTGATTGTCGTATTAATTTACGAATAAATGCATGTAAATTTGCGTTACCCATCTGCCAAGTTAATGAGGGTGTCCCTTTTAGTGAAAAATATGACTTAAATAATATAATATGTAAATAAATGTTCATAATAATATGTAAATAAATGCTAATAATAATATGTAAATAAATAATGTCAATAAATTATTTACGTCAGTAATTAATATTACACAGCACAAAAGCAACTTAGCTGACTCTATCTGTGACAGATATTAAATATTTATATCACTATATTAATAGCATATTATTGGTATTTTGTTGGTACACTATAGAATTCCAATGGGTCAGTAGCGGTAAATGAAAACGGGTGGGGATAATTGAGAACAGATGCCATAGTTCATTCTACCAGAGACCTATAGAGCTAAAATGCTAGTAAACTTGGAGAAGGTAGAAGAAGGAACCTCAGCTCTTCCTGCCTTTTCTAGCGTTATCTGTTTTGCTTTGTTGACGTTTGATAAAAGAGTTATCGACAAAAATATGCTCAGTGATGTTTTTTTTTTTTGTCATATTTTTCTCTTCTGCGTTAACATCACACTGATTGGTAAATAAATCCTAAGAACAATATTATTCCTAATTGTAAAAAAAAATTGCTACTCGTTTTAACTGAAGAGGAACAAGCTATGGTAGGTAATGGAATAAAAACAATAGACTTCAATCCAATACGAAAGAGTACATGTTTATCAAAAATAAGTTACGCTCTTCAGAGAACTCTGGAGTGCGTTCTACATCTCCGAATTTTGCGAAATTTAAACTACCAATTACAAAAATGGTTCGTTAGAGATATGTTAAATAAAAAATTTGTAGTACAGAAATTTATTTTTAAACGTATCTTTGCAGCTACGGAAGAGAGCATTCTACACAATGTTTTCGGGCGTATTTGTTCAAACGCACTGCATTTTGTTATATAAATTATGGTTTCGAGTTTACACCATGCTGTTGAAAGGGAAAATAGACATGCAGAACATTCATTGTAACAATATTAAGCATCTTTGTATAAACATATTAGGCATAAAAATGTATAAGTCCCCTGAACACTTATTTCAAAGTTATTACATTTTACTGAATTTTCGTACGGAAAAATTTTATTTAACAAATTACAAGCGTATCATTTGAGTTATCTGAATTTAAATGTCGTCAGATTAAAATCTTTAGAATTTACCTTAGAGCCCTCTGTACTGCGTAACGTATGTTTTACTAATCCAGTATGTAGAAAAGATATTTTATTTTATTTTATTTTATATTTGAATGAAGTCTTACGTTAGTAAAATAATCTAACGTCAACTGCTCACGATGTTTAGTTTCATTGTCATCTTATGGTTAATTGTATTTAGCTTAAGACACTCACGAACCCTATTGTTACTAAATTTCGCAGATAAGTAAAGGATACCTTTGCCAAATTTTATCTGTAATAGTTTGTTTGAGCCAGAAATATTGGGAATAAAAAATGCGATAAAAAAGCACGTTTAATAGAAGAAATTATCTGATTTTTAGCATTCCTTTCGTGTTTATAAAAAGTACATTAGCATTTTTTAAATGTTTATAACCATTATATTCGCAAATATTCAGATTATACACTGATTCGCTAAATAGATATGGTGTTTATAAGTACATTCACATTTAAAAATTCATAAAAAAATTAACAAATTATCCTATCGGATTTCCGCTTGCAGTATAAGACTTGTCAAAGAGCCTGATGTTTTGTGGTAGTAGTAAAAGAAGTAGTTCAAAAATATTTAAATCTAAGTTTGGATATAAAAATAATCATTACAATGTAACAGATCATTGTATACAATTACAACTTATACCGTGAGACCTGTCAAAAGTGGATCTTTCGCGGCAAAAGAAACACAGTAGTTAAAAGAGTTCCATAATTTCGTTAACATTTCAAAAACTCATAAAATATTATAAATTGTTGTATAGAACTACGGTTTGCATCATAAGACTTGGAAATGATTTAAAAAAAAATTTTTGAAATGTAAATGAATTTATTTGACACTATGTTCAACTGTAAAACCGGTACTAAATCTTCAAGTAACATTCATTGATTCATAACCAGTTATTGTCTCCATATTACAGTAAAACCTGATACTATTCCTGGTACTGTTGTAGATATCTTAAGGATTATGAACTATTCGCAAATCCCACGGTGATTTGTTTTACATTGAAAATTTATCTCGTTGTACAGTGGGTTTATCAATTAATCATAACCCACCATTCCTTCTTTGCTCCTTGTGTAAATTATTCTATTGTTTTGTGCAAATTTTATGAAGAATATCACATTTCCTAACATATGATAACGAAGCATTCCCTTTTTTTGGCAGTTACCTTTGCATCAAATAGTTTACCCAACATGTCATATCAAAATATTAACTAATGTATATAATATAATGTATATGGGACAATGCATAAAATATAATAAAAAAATTACATTTTAATAAAATAAATACTATTACAGGAATTAACTAGGAAATTAAAGTTGAAGGGCATGTCCTCTTTCAAACGTATTTTAGTAGGGAACTTTTGAACCCCATTATATTTGCCCCAAATTATTGATTGCAGGTACAATTTGGTAAAAGTCTGTATCTTGGAACCTTTATATACATGGAACACTTCGTTACAATGGGTGTGTAGCTTCGGAACTGCTTCCTGTTAGTAAAGAAAATTCATTGATATAGAATGTAGTTAAAGTTTGCGCACTAAAATAAGGTATATTGAAAAACAAAATATTTTTTTAAAAAGATTTCTATTACATTTTTCATATATAAAAATTGTTTATTAAAAACATAAACACAATTTAAACATTTTAAGATATAAAAGTTCACATTATTTTTATCATCTATTTTCTTATGTATAATATTACTTTAGTATTGAAGGAAAAATTTTCAACTCTTTCATGCACTGTTCTTTCCGGTACAAATTAAAAACAGAAAACATGATACTAATAAAAATTTCCAAAGTATTTTTATTACTTTAAAAGTATTTTGGGTGCATTATTATTCGATAGTTGCGCATTTAAGAGTAAATATATAAATGGAAAATCATGTTGTTCGGTCCTGTAGTTTACAAAAAAAAAAAAAAAAAAAAAAAGATTTTTTTTTTAATATAACATTTTAAAAGAAAACTAAATTAACCCTTAATTGCATAGTGATGTAAATTTCCATCACTGTTTATTTAACTTTTAATAAATAAATCAACTTCTTCGCCACCACTATATTTATATAGAAATATTAATCCAGTAAATTTCCCGTGGAATATGTTGCTGAAAAAAGTTAAAAATGTATCTTAAAATTTCTGGTGTCTAATATTTAATATATGTATAAAAAAGCACAATTGTAAAAGAAAATCTCATGCAAAGAAGGGTTAAGGTAACTTTCTTTCCATCTAATATTTGAAAATGAGACATATGATTTGTAAGTCGAAATAATTTAATAAAAGCGAAATAACGCATAATACCCTCTACAAATATCACATATACAACACTTGTTGTGAGATCAGAATCATTTATAAGAAACATAAGTAGAGCCGAGGATAAAAGTTTTCAGATAAGAAATAGGAAAAAAGTATTATAGCTACTAAGCCAAAGCCAGAGAAAGCGATTAGGAAGATAAAAGCTTAAAGAATGAATGTAAAGTATCTCTTATTGATGTAAATTGAATGTAATAGAAATTGGAGATGATAAATTTTAGGTTAGAGGAGACAAGAATGGAACAATTTTCATAAAATCATTTCTTACTTTATAACTCTTCAGAGTTTTGGATACATTAATTGTGTTGTAATAAAGTTTAATACTATCTGAAACCATATATATATATATATATATGTTGTTATCTTTTAATTGTGTAGATCTCAATAATTTATGACCATTACAGAAACTATACTCCAGCATTTACTCTTGTCAGTCGATGATGTAACTTCATAATCGATATCATGAAGTAGAAAGCCACACAATTATGTTGTAGTAAGTGTTTATAATGGCATAATATCATAAATATTCCTCAGATAAAAGTTTAATACCTGTACGATGCTTTACTTAATTCGTATTTCAAGATTTTAATGCAAAATCTCATCTCTGGCAGTCAACAGATCAAAATTACAAGGTGATTTTCTCAGCGATAAAATCATTCAGACAAAAATGTGTACGGAATACTTTTTTTGCACTCATATCCTTTAAAATATTAACAATCTCTACCAACAGCGTACTTTCCACCAGGCTAATTAAAAAAATGTCAGAAGCTAATATATTTTCATAAAAATTCCCGAGCACAGCTTCACAAAAACATTTCGTTATTATATTAGCTTCGAAGATATTAATGTAATAAAATTCTATATTATTTAGCAGGGTTTACACACTTTCTTATGTTGCGTGGGTTATTGAAACAGTGGAAAACATATACAGGGTCTGATTTCAGAACACATGCAAGAGCTTTCAAAGACAACGCGTAACAATACATTATTCTAAAAAGAGTGACATGTGCAAAATGGTCTAAACAAATCACAGACCTCATTAAGGAACTTTTTGTCGGAATCCTAATTTTGGTGTAAAAGGTCTAAACTACTGGCGCTAAAAGATATTCTGAGCGTCGCGTCGTTTCGAATAAAATAATACGCTTATAAAAGAATAGAACGTTTAATCAAATCGAATGTATTTGAGGCAGGAGAGTGAAAAAACAAAAATGTTAGTATTTAATTTAAGCAAGTTTACTCTTGGTTTACTCCTGTCTCCTTTTTTCTAGTGTTAAAATTATACAATGTAATAAAGACGTTTACATTTAATATTTGTTAGTATCTGTTGTTTATTTGTATTTCCTTCGCAATCAGTAATTGGTTTAAAACAATGCATGTTTTATCACACATCGTTTGAAAAAAAATATTTCTTTTTATTTTAAAGTTTCTATAATTTAAATAATATTACAAAATTACGTATCATTAACATAAATATAAAAATCGTATGTTCTTCCTAAAAAGTATATGTATTTTTAACAGAAAGTAAAAGCTAATATAGCATATTTTGGTGCTATCGATATTGCATTAATTTGTTAATGTCATTCTCTTATCCAGATATTACATCCAATAGAATTAGAAAATAAAAATACCATTTGTGATAGGATAATATGAGTTTTTTTCTCATAATCAATGAAACTGAAAAAATCATCTTTAAATTTAGAATGTATAGGGTGGTCATAAAGTCTTTCCCTGGTTACACAAAAATATTACGACTTAATCATTGAATGTAATACTGTAAAATTTTTATTATGGAAAAGTCATGTTCTTAGGTGTTGTTTAGTCCAGTCTCTACCGTCGTGCGATAGTTCCTTGATAACAAATTTCCTGCAAGATGGATCGGACGGAATGTACCAACTGCTCTAGATTTTTTTCTTTTGGTGGTACATAAAGTACATAATTTTATTCAACGCGAGTAAAAGATATTGAAGCACTTAAGGTCAGGATCATAGATGCTGTGTTTAATGTCACAGCTCAAATGAATCGCTCCATGCAAAAAGGACGAGTCACCAAATTGGCAAAATTGATTTAACCACGGATTTTTTTCTTATAGGGTAGACCCATGTTTCTTTGCAAAAAGGGCATCCGTTTCACTACTATACATTGTTTAAATACAACTCAATTTTTAATATTCTATGCAGAAAATGCTTCAGTCAGTGACTAAAGTCCTTTCTGCTTGGAATAATAAATGCTGTGAAAGTTAAACTTTGTTCTCTATGTTGTGGCAACAACTATTGATATCATTTCTTTTGTTTGTAAACCTGCATTTTTTTTTGTTTACGTGCAAGTGGTGATTGTGAGGTTATATCTCTGCAGTTTGATTGTTATTACTGTTTCTAACAATACAAGTTTATTTTATGTTGACAAATAATTAAGTGTTTTATTTCAGTGATATAATGATTAGTGATTCCGCAAATGAAAGTGACCGAGATGAAGGTATTGGGAAGAAAATGGTGCGGCATGAATGGAAAAGAAACGTCAAGAAAGATTCACGTTGCAAAAGTTTAGAATACAAAGAATACAAGGGCAGGACTGTCCCTGCAAAAACAACAGGACCTCCAAGCAAGTAAGGGTTTTTCAAGTTTTTTTTAGTTTTAAGAGAACTTGACTTTTTATTTAAAGCTTCTTGTTTTATTTCATCTGCAAGAGATTCAAGTGCTTTGATGGACTATCTGAGTTGGATAAAGTTGATGTGCTGCAACGCATTTTAAACTTTCATCCAAAAATGAACAGGACTTGTTTATTCAAAGCCTGATCGAGAAACATGACGTAAAGAAACGACGTCCAAGACGAGAATAAGATGTACGTTATGTTGATAAAATGTGCACGTACTTCATCATGGTTGGTAACCAAAGAACATTGGTATGTTACAAAGCTTTTTGTTTTTGCTCTCTGTTAGTGACAAACGTGTTAAAAGGCTGAGGACCTTTTCTAAAGAAGGTAAAAGCCCTATTGATAGAAGAGAAAAGTGAGAGAGCGCTAACAAAATGAGTGTGGAAAACCAAGAAATTTTAAGAAAACACATTTAGAGTTTCCAGACCAAACTCAGCCCTTATTCCGGTAAAACTATAAAATATCTGCGTGACAGACTTTGTACTAAGGCTTTATATCTCCTTTTGGTGGCTAAACACCCAGGAATTTGTAGTCCTGCATATTTCTATGAAATTTTCAAAGATAACTATATCCTGAAGTTTGGAATGCTACAGATTGACTGTTGTTGTACGTGTGAGGAGCTTAACGTAAAGCCTAAAAGCCCCCACTTAGATGACACTGCCAAAAGAGTAGCAACTGCCGAGTTAATGGTACATAAGATGCGTGCCAAAAAATTTATAACAAATTACAGGAAGAAGCTACCTCTAAGAATGAACCACATGTTCTTTCCTTGTGTATGGATTTTATGCAAAATTTATGCATACCTCAGATCCTTGTATAAGAAACATTTTACCTGAGACAGATTACAGTGAACGTGTTTTACGATATCAAGAAACAAACAGCAAGCGTATATGTATACCACGAGGAAACAGCAGACAAGGCACCTAATGAAGTTTGCTCTTTTTTGTATAACTGCCTCAAAAACGTACTACAGAAAATTACCGAATTACGACTGTTTGCAGATAATTGCAGTGGTCAAAATAAGAATCACGCAATGTCTAGATTTTTAATGTTACTGACAGACACTGGTCGATATGAGAAAATAGCAATGTTTTTTCCAGTAAGTGGCCATTCCTTTTTACCTTGCGTTTGGGACTTCGCAACAATAAAGAGCCATATCAACAAGTTTGATAGAATTTACACTGTTGACAAAATAAAAGTACTTATAGAAAACAGCAGCTGCAACAAGTTTTCCGTTAAAGTAATTCAAACCAAAGACATTTCGTACTTCAAATCACCTTGGAAGACTTATAACAAAATTTGTATATCACAAGAAACACGTTCCAAGAGTGTTCCAAAAGCAAACAAAATTCGATTTGAATTAAACAGTTACATGTAGTTGGCCTTTTATAAAGAGATGTTTGTTACAATATTTGCAAGTAAAACCATTTACAATATAGTGACACACACACTTAAAATGTTTAAAGACGAACAACAAAAACCAAAGTTGCCACTACCTGCAGCTTGTGATGCCAATAAAGTTCTGATCAAGAGAGCGAAAATTAATGATGTTAGGAACCTTCTGTCATACTTTCCTAATGGGCACAAAGACTTTTATGGGTTGATAATGAATTGGCCTATAATTGCCAGATCGAGCCAGAAGTCCAAGACGAGTTATTAGTATTTTTTAATTTAAACGAACAAAACCAGTAATTAAATAATTCAATAAAGGTTATATAGTAATAGTTGTAATCAATAAATCTCTTTTTCTTTTCATTTTGAGTTAATTTTTATACCTAAAACAACTTTTAAAATAGTCCAAAAGAGTCTTAGTACAATGTAAGGGTTGAAAAACCACACAAAAAAAATACAGGTAAAAAAATAAAATTATATGTATAAAGGGCATCATTTTTTTATTTACGTATAAAGAGAGCTTCAGTCCACCATTAAAAAAATTGTAGCCATGACTACGTGAAATTATTTTTTTTAACGGTGTTTGATTAGTATAATTTTTGTCTATAAAGGGAAAAAATAATTTTGATTGGTTTAATATTTTTAAAACAGCAATGTTTTATTTCAGTTTTCTCAAAACTAGGTTTAGTTTAATGAAGCACTTTTTGAATGTAGCCATTTAAATGTTGGGCAATACGTGGAGAGAAATGGAATACCGCCTTGACATTCTTCGTGCTACCAAGGGTGCTCGAAATTTACTGACGTAAGTACTTGTATTAAAAACTTCATAAATGTCTTTACACTATATTGAAACAAGCATATGCCTAATTATATAATTTTTACTGAAATAAATTATTGGAATCAGGGAAAGACTTTATGAACACCCTGTATTGCATAATTGCTTTTTAAAGTGTAATAAAAAATAATTCTACTTTTAAATCTTGTGTAAATTAACGTTGAAACAAAATTATTCATTCTCAAAAATTTCAAAATCTCATATTCTTTGTAAATACCAATCTTTTACAACAAAACGAGAAAACTAATTAAGCGTACTTTGATGATATCGAAATTGCATTCGTTTAAATTCATCCTACAGCCCAGATATTGCATGCCTTAGGCTCTTTGTCAAACAACGTAGAGTTAAAATTGATTTTCCCGTGATATACCTGCCACTTTATGTCACAAAGTCTGATATGTTACACCCATTGGCATTCGCCTGTATTCAAATGATAACAATGCTGTGATTTTGTCAGTACTTTTAGAGTAAACATATTAAATGTTTCAATTTTATAAATGTCACTTTTATGTTTTTTTATAATTAAAAATATGTCACCATAATTTTCTTTAAAAAAGAAAAAAATAAACTTTAGATTAAAATCAAATGTGTTCACTGTATAACATGAAAAATGTCCTTTAGGTGAAAATTATTAGATTCTAAATCAGTTTCTTGCGCTGATTCCGATTATACTTTTCGTTTTTCTCTAGGTTGTAAAGTGTTTGAGAAATTTGCATATTTAGGTGTATGCAAATTTAATCATTTTTGTACCATTTTTTGAAAATTTTACGTACAATAAATGTCAGATTGAATTACGTTTTCTAGATTATGACTACTGGACCATTTGCTTCAGATAAATGTCGCAGTCTGTATATTCTTAACATTTACCTGTCAGTTATTACGCATATTTTCCATATTTTCCAATGGTTTAATTTAACATTACTATCAACATTAAAGTAGTTGCCACAAAATTGACGTAATGTTTTCCTAAACTAACATTTGATGTTGATTTCGAATCTGTAACCCGTTTCCTTCTATCACGTCTAGTTTTTGAGTAAAATGAATATCTACGTTTGTACGGTATTAGCACACGTTTGATGCAAAATGCTTTTTTGTGGAGTGTACAGCCTTGTTTTATTAATAGTGTTAACAGTGTGAGATTCTTATCAGGGACATAATCACCAATCGATCGGTATAATCGAAAAACAATTGAAGAAAGGTAGTAGAATCTATCCTAAATAGCTGAAGTAGGTCACAAAGTAGCATAAAAAGTTTTTTCTGGCTTTTTTAACAAAACAATAAAATTTCCGTTTTTTTTTAAAATCTCTACACGTGACAGAAAAGAAGGGACACTAGATTTGAAATTAACGTAAAAAACTGATTTAATGCCATGTTAGCGTAGTCATACGGCAGAAATATTAAGTAAAGAAACGTTATTAGAGAAACATGTAAAATATGAAAATTAGGCAAAATATTTCAGAACCACATGTCAGTGTAATCTCGGACCAACATTTTTGTGAACTAAACTGGCCAGTAATCATAACATAAAACAAAACACCTAGTCTGATAATGCTTTATGCTTTATATTTCAATGTAATTGTACACAAATTCCAAAATTTGCATAAATAGAAATATGCAAATCTGGAAGTGCTGGAAAATATCTAAACTGGATTCAGAATCAGCGCAATAAACTGAATAAGAAACAACCCATTTCGATTTTGGGTTAGAGCAAAAGTTCAAATTTATTGACCAATGATTAATGCGCGTTATACAAAAAAATCTGAATTTCGTCACATTATTGAAAAAGTATGCCTAGTGGTATAGGAAATACAAATAAAACATTCTATTTTTTTAAAAAATATATAGGTGTATACAGGGTATACTTTCATATAGCTGTTTGATAACTGATTACTAAACTGTTTATGTTAGATTTTTTCACTTGCTTCAGACGTTGATCTTCAGACGTTGTCCATCGCATCCATCATATTCATCATCGTCTCTATAAAGTTAATTTTGTAAAAGGTACTAAATATAAATTTTTATATGGTTCCTATAAAAATAACCTAAATGCTCTAACTAGTAAAACAGAGAAAAATACCTCATTTTCCTACGACCAAAACTTACTGTTTTATGAGACTACGAATGTAAGTTAGAGAGTAAATAAACAAAATTGTTTTTATGAACTAGAAGTATTAGTTTTTATATGTGATTCTGATTTAAAATCTGGTGAAGCTGTTCCATAATATGAGAAAAAATGGAACAATGTTACAATTATCATTGGAATAAATTCTTTATTATTATTTTATGAGCTTAATTCTAAAAATTATTTTTATGGTAATATTATTTTATTTTTAGTCTTATATTTTACATCATATACAACATTCAAGTATTCTAGAAGCATTATATTCTAGCAGTAAAAGTTTGAGCATTAATTAATAACTGGATAATGCTGTTAATTGACACGTTACGCATTTAAGTTTAAATATGTACTAAAGAGAATTTACTAATTTCCTCAAAATTAATCTAACTCTTCACGTTTTGGTTTCGGAAGTTTACCTTCAATGTCAAGGCTTGTGAGTTTCTAAGAGATTTCCGCACGTTTCAAGAAAAGATTCGTGTTTAGAAAACTAATCTAAGTTGGAATGTAATTTAGATTCTTCGTTATTTAGAGATTATTTCAGACTGATTTAAATAAACTCTACCTTCATTAAGATGTTACTTAAATCAGACGATTTAAACACTTTTACAATTTAAGAATCGTGAATAGTAAATCAAGTAATTTGCATAACTTAATAGAATTTACTGCTAAATAGTCTTTTTAGGCAGATATATCAAGAGTATTCGTATTGTCAGTGTTTATAAATAAGGAAGAGATAGTACTTATCAAGACAAACAGTATTTGTATAGGAAAGCAGGATCGTAAGCTACTTATACAGTCAAAAATACAGGGTGCCTCAGTCTGAGTGAAAACCGGATTTTCGTCGACAACGCTAACAATAATAAAGATATTGGGACGAGTTTTCCCCAGAATAACTTGCCTTTTATGAAACGTGATTATATCACGATAAATAATCAAAATGATAAATACTCCTCCATACATAACAGGAACAATCATTTCATACTTTAGGGTAAAGTTGGTTGTACATATATTACATTTCATATAAAAATAAGGTACGTTCTTGAAAATTTCGCTAAGTAATCTTTAATACTGAATCGCACATTTTTTTTTATGCATAAAACACATCTGTGATTTTATTCATGATCTAGACAATGGGGAAAATCATAAGAATATTCCACAAGTTGGAAATTGTACGTTAAACGTGACAAAAAAGGTGCGTTCGTTTCATGCTATAACTAGTTTTACAAAGTAAAAAATCATCGTTATTATTTCAGTGAAATTAATTATATCGTCTGCTATGAACGAAATGAGGAAGCCTTTTTTTAGGGTTTCGCTCATCTCACGAAACCCTATTACTCCCGCTTCGTTGTCTGTCCGTCACACAGCCGTTCTTAGAACCTATATAATTTACAGAGTTGAAACTTTGCGTATATATAACTGAATACCTGCTATGAAGCTAAAAACATTAAAATTTGAAAAAATCTTATTATTTTAATAAGTAGAGATAAAAAACCAAAATTCTAACACCCTTTTACTATCAAATTTCAACATTTTTCGTTATAGCAGTTGCCAACAATTAAAAATCCACAAAAAAATTCTTTCTACAATAATTAATTTTCGATTGAAAGATTTCCACGTGAAAAATGAAAATAAAATAAAAAGTTTCAGCATTTGAAAAAAAGATTAATATGAAATAAAAATGATCGACGCATATTGGTAATAAAACGGAAATTTTGTAAGATTTCTCAATAATACAAGGAGTATGAGTATGTGTATGCACCGAAAGCAGATTAATATCACGTCATTAGAGAATTAAAAAGAAAATTAATCTGACGTCATATCGGAAGTTTAACGGATTTCTCAAATGTTTGAGAATAAAACAAAGCGAGTATCAATATGAGTAATAGAGAATAGTAAATATATAAGTTTGAGGAACGAATTGAATCATGATAAAAGCCCGATTATGGAAATATTGGCATATTTTAACATTTTGAAGCTGTACAACATGTTTAATTTTGAAATATTTTTTTTAAATATCGCATTTAGTCCACATGACAGATATTATTATGACAGAGTATAATAGCGGACTTGGCCCGCAATTGGGCCGGTTCAGATATTCGAAATAACGAGAAAAATAGACCGGTAAATTTTTACTTTATAAAAAACATGACTTTTTTTTAAAATTATTTATTTATTTATTTATTTATTTTTTTGCTAAATGAAATTTATTTGGATTTATTAAATAACGGATAAAGTGTTTTGAAAGGAATATTAAACGAAATCCTTTGTGCGATCTTCGATCACACTTACTCACTTGTTTCTTGTTTTGTATACCATATTTACAGATGCGATTTTTTTTTCGACACCAGACACAGCTGTAAATTCACTATGGAGAAATTGCTTTGCGAATGATTACTCCCATGGTTAATATTTCTACGACTTACGATGAATGAATATTTTGTTTATTTACTTTAATGGATTGAGATATTCGGCTGTTAACCTAATTTTCTCTGAAGTTATCTCAGAATCTATAATTTTTTTAATGTAATGCATCTCTCAAGCAAACAATTATTTTGAACGATTTTTGTAAAAATGTAGCCTTTATGCAATTTTATTCGAAAAATTAATTTTGAATAAAAATAATCGCTTCGCATATGGAAAAAGATGTGGTTAGCCTGTACTTGTTTTCCTCAGTCACATGACTTGCGCTTTTATCATATAGACTACGTATGATAAGATTTAATATAATAAAGAAAACTTTTATTAATATATTTTAAAGTTTTGATTCGAATTTCATAAAATTTGAAATGACTCTACAAAATTCTGCAACGATTATATATATTAAATTTCAAACCATTCGGTTGGGTAGTTTTTGCGCTGTTATATGCGGACAGACACAGACAGACAGACGGACGGACTAGACGACGACTACAAATGCTACGTATTTATATAATTACGAACGCATCTAAAAATGAATACGTTTGTGTAAATGTTTTTTATTGCACTCCATACATATTTTGTCTTGCATTATGCATTATCACTACTATCTGGTATTAAAACATGAAAACAGATATTTTTACACTTGAACACATAGTTTCTCAACATATAACAATGTTGTTTTGCATTTTAAATTCTGAACAAATGGGTTATATGGAAATTTGTATTTTAATAAACAAGCACTTCACAGAGATGAAAAAATAATGAGCAAATTACCCGGTGGTTGCAGCAAGGCTAATCTAGCAATTTTCTTTTTTTTTTAAATGATTCCACATTGCTTGAAGATCTTAAGATTTACGTTAAATATCTCCCTTTTGCCCAGATAAACCGAAGTCATAAACTTTTTTCAACTATGTTGGAAAGTGTTAAAAGGAAATCTACCTGGAACACACATTTAGTTGTGAAGGAGTTTATACAGATTTTTTAAGTATAAAATAAATTCACTTTTCATATAAAAAAATACCATAAACATTTTCCGGCTAGTTAAAAAGATTTTTATGCTTGTAGATACCTTGATAAGAGGAAACGGTTGTTTTAGACTAAATGTCTTCTACCCGTGGCCCGTCGAGAGTATTTTAGTGACCCGTCATGCCCTTTGGTACATCAAGAAACAAAAATTTTTGCACGTTATCGAAAAGACTTTTGAAGCAATACATTAGTGGAAATCTTTTTTTTTAGATGATAAATGACGAGACAAGTAGAAGTAAAACCGCTCCGTGTAGGTACACATAATTTCCCTCTCCATCAACACGAATGCCATTGAAATTATTTTTGTCCTTTTGTGCGGTACAAAGCTGTAACTTTGGTAGACGGATTGTGCGCTTTATGCTAACTGCTCTCGATGGCTATTGTTTTTCATGTATGAATATTGTAATATAAAAAAACACAATATTGTTAGTGTGTTTCGCTCTCGAATTCTACTGGAGAGATCAATTATTATGTACTACAGGTACCGAATGAAAAAACATAACATGTCGGAGTGGGACTTGCACCCAGAGGTTTTCGCACCCTTATGTTATATTACCGTGAAACTTAGTAAATACATATAGTTTCTTGAAAAATATATAAAAATCCGAAAATCATTATTTTATAATTCGATGTCGATTTGATACATGAATTTTCCATAATCGGTATTCAAAAATATGGAAATTCTCGAGTTTGTCACGTAATAAATCGACATAAAGTTATAAATTAATGATTTTTGGATATTTTCCTTTACATGTGCTATAAGAACTTCCTTTGTTCCAAATTTCAAGGTTTTTGGTCAACGGAAAGTATAGGATTTACTCTCAAAACATATAGGGTACGTCCCGTTGACATAAAACTTCGAAATTTGACTCCTAAAAGGTCTTATAGCACAAGTAAAGGAAAAGAATCCAATACGAAAATCATTAATTTATAATTCTATGTCGATTTATTACGTGACAAACTCATGAATATCCATAATCGGGAATACCGGTCACGTAATAAATAGACATAAAATCATAAATTAATGGTTTTCGGATCTTTTTCTTTACATAAGCTATAAGACATTCCGTCGTGCCAAATTTCAAGATGCTTGCTCAACGGGAAATATCCTATAAGTTTTACTCTGAAAATCTATAGGGTACTTCCCGTTGATCTAGAAAATTGAAATTTGGCACGAAGAGAGTTCTTATAGCATATCTAAAGGAAAAAAACACTAATTTATAGTTTTATTTCGATTTATCACGTGATTTCCCATAATCATGATTTCCAAAAACGGTGTTTTAAGGCCGTAACTATTTTTGCGATAAGTTAGAAGTTCGACATTTTTACATAATAATGAGACCATGGACCTTATTATTAGATATTAATGTCCACGTGATACCCTTAAGTCCTGATAGACAGATGGACAACAAAGCGAGATGTTAAGGATTCCGTTTTTTCCTTTTGAGAAATGGTCTCCTAAAAATTGTATAGAATTTCTGGTGAAAAATTTTAATATTATATACAAATATAAAAAGATAAGTCTTTCATGAATAAAAAAAATATTTTTTAATCTAGCAACGCCTATATAGAACCCGCCGCTGGTCTTGTAACCTACGCATATTTACATTTTTTACCTATGATATTTAACTGACTTAAGGGAGTTACCCCGCGGAATTAAAAAAATATATTGATGTGTCCGTTGAGAGTGAATTGTGCAGATCGCATACGTTAGACAGTCAAAAAGTAAAATTTAATAAAAGTACTGATAATGAGATAGCTACCACCAATATATCTCAAAAAGCAATGATTGGAATAAGCTGTAAACTTACATATCCATGTGTTTGAGTATTGTGGTTCGTTTTATCTAAAAATAATGTAATTCATAATTCATAAACTATTATTTTTGGATCTTTTTATTGTATATTAATAACCCTTTGCCAGTGTCGTTCTGGCAACCCAAACGTAGCATATTTGGAATGAAAGAACTGAATTCGGGCTGGAGAAAAACGATGATTCTTTTCCGTGAGTTCATTTTACTTTTGCAAAGTGTACTCTAATTTATTTTACTATTTTTACAATGGATGTCAGTAATTATAAGCCATACATTTGTTCAATTGAACAAAAACTTATTGCGGCTTTGAGGTCGACACTTTCCTGAGTACATTCCACCAGCGAAAAAAAATGACTATTATAGCCAGACATTGTTTTATATGATGTTGTAAAACTGGGGAGTTTGAGAGTTTGATGTAGGCCTGTGTGTTTTCCCATGTTTTTGTATATATCACACAGTAAAGAATTATGAAATTTCCACCTTCAAAGTCATATTGTTGTATTAAGCTTATCATTATAGTTTATTATATGTAATTGTCAAATTACTATGAAATTGATTGATTTTAGTATAATTAAAACATTTTGAGTAAAATATAGATATAATTCATTTATTTTTCTAATGTATGTGTAAATATTAACTTTAGTATTTATTTTGTTTAAAATTTTGTTTTTGTTTTTCAAAAATAAGCTACTTTTAACCTTTTTATTAATATAATGCACAAAATTAGAGAGGAAAAAAGATTTCCACTTTTGATGCATTTTTTAAAAATATATTTCACGGGTAGGCGGTTAGAATCATATTTCAAGTAGATATTTTTTGAAAAGATATACTTTAAAGTATGGCAAGCGGATTTAACATTAGTATCCTCAAACTTATAACTCTTCTAACTCTGCGAAAATTTCAGAAATAGTATACAAACATTACCTTCTCCGGGCTACCTTGATCCAAGAAATTTAAATATGGTGTAAAAATTGAGTATTTCTTTATAGAAACATCAGAGTTAGTACGATTTTTAGTAGGCAGACAATCCCTATTTAAAAAAATTGCATTCGTATTCGGAAACTAAACACAATTTCTAGTCGAATTGTATCTGTCGCCTTTTTTCTGCTACCATTTGGTGATAAAATAGCATTGGGTGATGCAGTTCTTTTAAAGGAGACCGGGGTGGTTGTTACGATTTATACTTAAGAATTTATTATAACATTTTGGGGGATCTTAATCAATTTTTGAAACAATTTTGAAAATCTAAAATTAATATTTAATTAAAATAACTGGTAGTTTATTATATAAGGTAAACAGATTTTACCAAAATAAAGGTTTTACTGAATGAACCTACTGTAATAAGTTGTTCCTTTCTTGTGGTTGGTTGTTACATCCTTGAGGTAAGTTATTACAGATACATATATGCAACTGTAGCCTTACAATTCGTCATCGGAATTGAAATGAATCAAAACATAATAAGCATTTAAGTCAAGTCGGTGCATTCTTCATGTACAAAATTCTTATATTCGGGCATCGTATCCACTTTTCATTTGGCATCAAATTTAAATATGATTATCCACAAACAAGACAGAATGAATTCTTCTTCTTCTGAAATGTACGCGACGGTAGTGGACGCATTTTTTATACTTTTCCATTTTATAAAACTGGTGTTTCATTTTCGAAGCAAAACTTTGTAGAATTTACCTGGCTTTCTTGGCATTTTTCTTTTCTTCTCCAGTTGCCAACATATTTCTGATAGGCGTGTTTGTTCGTACAGTTCTGTACTTACGTTTTTGTTCCCATATGAATTTTTACGTGGTGCAGCTTTCGGGAATGGACGAATGTCAAATAACTGTTTACGTGTTACAAAGTTTGGATTGAAATATCCAAACTAGAGGAATTTAGACTGGGGCAGCTACAGATGCAGCTGGTTCTTTGGATCTTGATGAAGATGCATTCATGAAAATAAATTCATTGCAATAAGGAATGTTGCTGATGGAGTGACAGTGTTGGTTGATGGAGGCACCAATTAACAAACGAATGATTCTTCGGGTACTTGTGACTTACGAACCTGGAGAGAAAGGCTACCGGTACTGCCAGAAAATGAACGATATGTAAAAACGATATGTGTATGAATGTATGAGAAATTCATCTTCAATAAATATATTTCTGTCAGTTGGCGAAATTCCCGAATGACAGAATTCTGATGGAATATTATCAGGTGTTGCCGCTAGAGGTAACACATCACGAACTATTTGCGGAATGTTGTAAATAGACATTTACCCCAGGGATCGCACTGCAACTCTAAAGCGAAAGGTGGGTTTCCGGGATGGTGATCTCTCTCATATCTCTCTCTGTAAATAGACATTGTTTTTCCAGGATTGTCACGCATTGAAGGGTCACAAGTGTTGAAATATTTTTTTAAGGTATCTGACCTGAATACACTGACCTGCCAAGAGTCTGAAGTTTGTAGGAACGGTGGGTGGGGTGATAAAATTATCACCCGACGTGATTTAGCAAAGTCAATTCTTTTGACAGAAAAGTGTGATTCATGATTATCCAACAGGAATAATACTGGTCTTACTACAGAACATAAACTGCACTTAACGTAGAGCTCCAGAAATGTGAAGAAGTCGTCTGAGTTAATCCATTTGGATTAGAGCCTATATATCCACGTGGACCATTGGCAATGGAGTATTCCGGGTAATTTTTCTAGGAATTGAATATAATGGAGGAATCTTGCTTCTAGTTACATTTACTGGAATTACTACGATAACGAACGTTCCCCGCTCTGACGATGTCAACGAGACTACTTGTTTCACACCTTTTGTTGCAATGATGCTGTCGAGTTGCTGCACAATGGTCATACCCGTCTCATCAACATTGAAGCTATCACTAAAATAAAATTTGTATTGATCCATCATCTCTTCTATTGCATCAAAAAATGCATTGAAGTTATATAGATTGAAACCGGTGGCTCTGTTGTGACTTCTTGATTCAGGAGTTCATATTGAGAGTATAGAATAAAGTTTCAGAAATGGATTTCAATCAGTCGATGCCATATTTGTAGTATGCCAATTCTGGCGAACAATGAAATTTTTCTTGCATATTCATAGGGAAGTTTACGAAATTCTCTGGTGGAAAGAGTATAACACATCCTGCCAGTGTTATCCAGGTACTTTGCAAGTTAAGTTTCCATGTGATAGAGGAAAACTTTTCGATTTAGTTTGTACTCAACCGCTGAAACTATTGTATCTAAAACAAAATATATAATAAAACACCTGTGAGAGAAATGTTTTAACTATTTAAATTCCAAGCTTTAAAAACCTGAATGACCTTAGAATCCTAACAAATTAGCCCAAAATACTCGGCTTTTTCGTTCCCCAATTTTTCACTAGGTAAGTAGTGGAAATCACCCTACTGCTTTCTCCCGTCATTCAAATTTCGACAGGTGTTACACCCATCTGTTTATAATTGTGAACATTGCTTCGGTTACTGAAAACAAATCCTTTTTTTTTCTTTCTGCACTATCCAGAAAAACACTACACATTACCCCGTCCATCACTGAGAGAGACAATCACCTGGACAGTGCACCAACCCACTTACCGGAGGAAAAGTTCTTTCAGCTATCCAGGGCTATTATGGGTTTCAGTCCATTCGGATGATTTCGGCTATTGCGGGATTCAAAACGTTAAATTATGCTATATGCAAAATACCGAATCATGTGACTGTTTTTAAGCAAAACTTCATGTATTACGAATTAATACCGATATAACTTAATGCTATTATTAGCTTACCATTTTGCCTTGTTTTTCTTTTAATCTTTGAAGAGTCATAAAATTTATATTGAAGCAATTTTGTATAATTTATTTGGCAGCGTCAATGAATGTTTTTGGTCCGTTGTTCATTATTAGTTTACTTTATTAAAAGTATTCTCATAGCTATTCCTAAAAGATAAACATGCACTATGTAGAACAATATGTTGCTAATAATATTCATGTAACCAGTTTTATATTTACAAAAGCCAAAGCTGCTAATCACAAACATAAAATTTTACAACAAATCCCACATGCCCTTTTTCCGATTAGATCTAACCTATTTCGATACTTGCATCGATGTTCAAAATTCATAAGGCGTAAAATATTTCTGAATAACGAAACAATATAACTTTGTTTGTGTCATAATTTTATCCCAAATACATTATGAACAGATAAACAATGAATTGCTTTATGAAATATTACTCAAGTACTCTAAAACGACAAAAAAGCATTCTTACCTCATAACAAACGTTGCAAATTGGTATGAACAATAAACAGTATGACGGACTAATGGATAATTACTTGGTTTTTACACAGTCATGTGTTGCCATTTGTGAAAAAGCTACCGTGAAAAAGCTTCTGTAACAACCTGCTCCTGTAACAAACAACCCCGGTCTCTCCTACAATTGATCTTCTTTTTAATAGAAACCTGATTTGTTGAGTAATTTTTCTCCTCGGATGATTTGCAAAATTCTTATTATTATTAAAAAGTACGAGAAATTTTAGATTTCCATAATTGAGAGACTGTATATATAATAAAAATGCAAGCAATTTACTACTTAATATTTTAAAGCAGATATATGATATAACGTTAAAACATAATAACCAACATTGCCTAAAAAATAGTTTTCAACTCATTAATAAAATACATAATATCAATCCGGTAAAATTCATAAAAACATTGGATTTTAATGATTTATTTAATAACATTGATATAAAAGACTTACATAAAACAATGTGTATATAATTTAAAGAATTTAAATCTCAATTAAAATTAAAAGAACATATTTCAGTAATTTTTTTTAAAACTTTACTAAATTTTACATTGCACAATAATTACATTATATATGACAATATTATCTATAAACAATGCCAGGGAATTCCGCAGGGCGGAACCGCATCTAGTATTCTCTCTGACCTTTACTTATATTATTATGAAAGAAATATAAGTCCGAACAATGATTATGTATTTTATCGCTATATTGATGACATTATCATATTTTATTTCAATGAAAAAAATTGCACATCACCACTCAATTTTTATCCTACTCAGCTTAAAGTAAGCGAAAATGATTTAATTAATAATAATATAAACTTTCTTGACTTAAAAATTAATATTACTAATAATTATAAATTAATTTTTGATATTTATGATAAGAGATTTGATTTCCCATTTAAAGTAAATATTTTTACCAATTTTGCTTCATGTTTACGTAAATCTGTTTATAAAAATATAATTATCAATTATCTACATCGTATAAAATACTTATGCTCAGATATAAATAAAAACAAAAATATTAGATATATTCGAGATCAAGCAAAAATATATGGTTATCCAATTTTTATGATAAATTCAATCATCAACTCTTTTAAATAACATTTATTATATAATTTAAATATAAACATGGTATGTAATAAATTATTGTTTTAGTGTGCGATAACATATAACAAAAGATATAGAAAATAATAATTATAACATACATTATTACAATTATAACATATTAGGAAATTTAATATTTAATATTTGTTTGAACATTATATACACTTTATATAGAAAATTACAATTATAACATACATAATTACAATTATAACATATTAGGAATTTTAATATTTGATTGAACATTATATACACTTTGTATAGTTGTGATTGTGCGTTGCCGATCACCTCTGTTTAAGGTGTTATTGATGTGCAGTTTTCATACATTTATAAATTAAGTTATACAATAACAAATTAAATTATACATGGATAACATTGGTGATTATAACTCATAAACATATCTATTTGCAATATATATAAATATAAATATATATAGTTTTTATTTTTGTCTATGAATAATTAAATTTAACAAGTATTTTAATTACTGCATTGCATTAATTTGATTGAAAAACAGTAGTAATACTATTATTTTGTGTGTTTTTGAATCATTTTGTGTTTGGGTGTCATCGATGGGGTTGTGTTTTAAAAAAAGTGTGCTCTCAACTTGTCTTTCAAATCATTTCTCTCAACTTGACTTAGTCAACATGTATGATGCATCGCCATGTGCATGTGAACATTATGCAGAAGTTGTGACATTTTAAGGATTCTGTATAATTATTGTGAGTAAAATATTTTATCTACACTTTACGCGTTCATATTTCCAATTTTATTATTTCAAAACTGTTATCTCGTGGTAATTTCGTGAGGTGTTAAATACAGTTTTTGGGATAATCGATGTGAGTGAAATATATTGTATATTCTTAATGGTTTTTTATTTCCTATTTAAATATTTCCAAATTTTAATATTTCCAATTGTTGTCTGGTAATAATTCAGTGTACCTGGATGATTCTACTGATCTTAGCATTATGCCAGTAGAATTATGAAACACTGAATTATTATTTAAAACACATGTGGGTGCATCCAGGCTGATGAGTACATGTGCATGTGTTTTTTCATATCCAATTCATATTTAATTCTCATGTGGTCCAATTTTACATTGTATATGGTTCATATTTAATTTATTAATCCATTTGTATTTACTTAATTTCAACTCCAATTTATAATTTATTTTTCCCTTTCTCTCTATTTCTTTTTTCTTTTTTCAATATTGTTTAGGTATGAGTAAAATTTGGCCAATTACCATTGAAGCACAAGCTATGGTAATATTATGTTTGCACATGTTAATTATTAGCTATGTGGTATTCTGTATACACAATATCATTAATTATCTCTTTGGAGATTTAAGTAGAATGATAATAGAACTTGATATGTTTTTTGAAATTCATAGATATTATAATTATATATATATATATATATATATATATATATATATATGTGTGTGTGTATATATAGCTATTGTATATAAATCAACATTTGAACGGAGGGTGGTTTTGGGGTCTGGGGGTCATGATCGGTGAAAATATATCGAAATTTTCCGGAACTGCTTTCCTCCGAACGGCTGCAATAGGTAGCTTTATACTTTTTAGTATTGAAAGCTACCTAAAATTCTCTATTGTGCTATCTGCCTATTAATTGTTCATCATCCAAGAACGAACCTTCGAGAATTAGTACATATATCGGAATGTATATCGGAAAATATTGGATCAGCTTAGGGGCGCGAAGTTTTTTCCAAGATAAGGGCGCACCTGCCCTAAGCTCGATTGGCTAATGGGCCAGTGTGAAACTGCTATTTAGAGCATTTAAATTAACTGAGTTGTGTAGAATGCGTCACGGGGGAAGTCGTCTTCGCAATACGATGGGAACAGAAGACAGGTATATTGTCCTATCGGCAAAATAAGACAAGCGCACCACAGCTAGTTAAGCATAAAATCCGTTTCTGGTTGTCACGGGAAGTGGATATCCCCCCAAAATATATAGACAGGCATTTTCACCAAATATGACAATACGCTCGAAGACCCGCCTCTGTCTTCGTTTTCTCTCAGAGATCGTTTGTCTCTGATAGCCGAGAGTTCACTGTAGCACCTGTTTGCAACACAGTAGTTTGAAATGTAATTGGACCAAGAACGACTAAACTTGTGTACGCTGGGATTCAGATTATTTTATGGATGTTTTCTGGATGATAACTACTACCACTGTCACTTCAGATTGATTTTCGCCTGAGATCAGAAGACCGAATGAATCTACTCTATTCTGTGTTCGATTTTGTGGTTCTTATCGTAGATTGCGCCATTATCCTTAGAAATGGTCCACAAGTATACAATAATCAGCTTAAACACGTTACTAGTCGTATGCAAAAGTATGGCATTAAAAGACAGATGCGCATTTACTAATAAAAATAACACATGTAAGAATACAATTTATTAAAATGGGTGTGTTCAATGTATCCACCATCGGATGCAATGCATGTGTATGGTGGGCATATCAAGTAAACCTAACTTGATTTTGTTATTAAAATATTTATTAGGTTGCTTGCATGTGTTATTTGTATTAATAAATGTGCATTTGCCCTATAATACCACACTTCTGCACGATTAATAACGTATTGAAGTCGGTGATTAATTATCGAAAATCGTACATTTCAGGGCTTCTAATAAAGATATATTTACATGTAAAACATCACTTATTACTAAATCAACAACGCTTTCACACTTTAATTTACTTTTTTCGCTATTTCCCATACTTTTTTTTATATAGGGACGATTCTGATTGTTATTCACGTTTTTCAAAACATTGATTATCCCAGAATTGTAAATCTTTAAATAACTTTTATATGCACGTATGACACTTCCATATAAAGTAAATCCACAATAATAGCTAGGTATGAGTCACAACCTATTTTAAACATTACAATAAAAATTGATTAAGTAAAAATATTTTTTTACAAAAGCTGTAGAAAAACTCTTTTGAGAACATTTTCAACGCTCGCCTTTTTTCATTCGTTTATATTTTAGCGTCTCCAGTGCCTTGACGAGAAAAAAATGTTAAGATCAGATATGGCAAGCATTAAAATACTCACGTCATTCATGGATAGTTGTCTTGAATAGCATCATTATACCCAAAGGAACTCATTTAGTCAATCTATGTTTGTGCTTTATGCTATTGAAAGACATAAAAACATTAAGTTAACTGCTACTTGACCAAAACTTCATTACTTGCATTTACAAACTTTTTAAACATTAAGGTTAATGATGCACATTAAATATATTAGAACTTTTATCGGTTTATTTGAAAAAGTATTCGTTAACAAAATAAAAGAATAATCAATTTTGAAAAAGCATAAGGCAAATTTTATTTTAATGTTTCTAAATTGGTTTCTATCTATGGAGAAAAACAAAAATAAAATTCTAGAGTTCGACATAATTTTTGGTTTTCCTTTTTTTAGCAAGCGCGTTTTGCATTAATTCTAAGTATAGATTTAATACAAAAAATTGTTTAATATTGAATGTAATAGTAATGGTAAGACTTTCAAAGTGAAGCTAGTATAATGTAAATAATGTACATAATTAAAAACTTTATTAATCAATAAAATGGATGTATTGAAAAAAGTGTCGTGAGTTTTATAATCTTACTTTTTGTAATTTTATTCTAACGGTAAAATTGCAGAAAAACTGTATGTTTTTCTTTACTATCAAATTACATATTCCATACAAATTACGATATTAGTGGTGTTTAAAAAGGTCTGTGATACTAGTTGAGAATTAATTATCCTGATGTCTTTTGAAAGAAAAAAAACTACAATCTATGCACCTTTTTTAAGCGATTGTTTTTGCCGAAAATAACAGTTTCAATAAGGTTTAATCTTATATAAGCAGTGTAAGCAATTAGAAGTGTAATTTTTTATTAAATGTAAACGGAAACATCACAATATAGACATTAAAAGAAACACGTTTTTGGTCTAGCTTTGAACAAAAAATATTACATAACATATTTATTTTATTACCCAAGTATGGTAAAAAAAAACCTAGATGTTATTCTCTCTTGAAATACAGAAGTTTTAAAACACACTTAAACAATACACCCAAACATTAAAATTAATTTCTGTTGAGAGCGTACTAGCTGCTACCATTTTTTGACATTTTAAAAATATTCATGATTTTGTTTGATTTATTAAAATAATTGTTAGAAAATTATGTTCTAGATGAATGCAGAATGCGTGAAGATTTACGGACTTCATCGTTGCAAGTTAGTTATCTCAGTTAAAAGTTATTACATCTATCGATACGTACAACAATCTAAAAACATGACAGCTTACAAAACTCATCCCAAATTACATCTTCGAGGCATAATTGTCGAATGAAATGAAACTTTTCTTAAAATTACAGGAAATTTTCAAAGATAATTACAAAAATAAGCAAGGAGAGGACTGAATTCTAAGGTGAATACAAACTTAGAACGTTATTGCTTATAGAGTGGGAAATGATTTGTAAAAGAAGATGATGAAGTAGTTATTCTGAAATTTTTGTAAGTAAGAGCAATTCAAATCTTTACATTGATACTAATACGAGTAATACAATGCGACGGTTATTATAGTGCTGTAAAAAAACTACAATAAATAATGTGTTATTATTAATATTATCTGATTAATATAGTTTTACACTATCCCCACCCCGTTTCAGTAAGGCATTATGCATATCATTTATCTTAAACGTTACGGATTAAAATAATGTTGGCAAAGAATCTATAACATGTTTATGATTTACATCGTCGTTTTAAACAGATATTTTTATCACTTTAAAGTTATTAATTGAAAAATGTTGTTAAAGTACCAGTCTATTCATCAGGACAAAAAATTGCATTATTTCACGATAATGGCCGTACATACATAAATAAAACACTATATTATAAAATAAAACAGTGTACAACATATTATTAGTTTTTCTCTTATAAATATTTGTTACTCATTGTGTTTCTATAAATAATCATTTATATATACATATTTGTTTTCAAATGTCAATTCTTAAAAATAAATCTAAAATAAAACTTTTAGCAACAAAAAAATTAGTTAGACTTAAAAACTGGTATATCTTCAGAAAGAATAATGCTTTTTGCATACTGTTTTCTTTTTTGAGTACAGAAAAAAACATTCTACAGGATTAACTAAAATATTTATTCTAACAAATTTAATAACTTTTTTGTAGGAAAAAAAATCTCATTTTTATTATTACATTTTACCAGTAGACTAATGTTTTTAACACGTTCCAATATATTTAAATGTGTTTACGAAGTTTGTTTGTATGTCTGGTCAACTCTCTGAGCTCTAACTCGCGTAAATGTACGCGGACTCGCATGTATTTGATAAATTTTATTGAGGTTTACCATGGCATGTTTGGTATTCAAAATGAAGTGTGTAGCATTTATAGTTCGTTTACAGAAGTAATCAAAGGAATTTCGTTACATAAAGGTCAATGGGGAAAAGTACTTTTCACGGAATGCAGTGATGTTACATTATTACAACATATTGAAAATTACGAGGGTCATTCGGAAAATAAGTTTCCCCTGGCGACTGTGGACAAAGATGTGTATGAAAGACAAAAAATGTAATGAGACATTAAAGATAAAACATAACTTTATTTTTCCACATAAGTACCATGTACATTTGTGCAACAGCACCATCTGCTTGATCGCGGTCGACCTCTACCCAATGGTGACAGGTGTCTTGCACGTTCACGTTCACCTGCTGTGTCGTCTTTCACCCATAGCCGTTCAACGCTTCGTCCGTATCCAAAGCTCTGATTTTTTCATGGAGGGCTTTTTGAAGTTTATAAAGCGGTATGACAAATGTATCAATGTACTTTGTACTTATGTGGAAAAATAAAGTTATGTTTTATCTTTAATGTCTCATTACATTTCTTGTCTTTCATACACATCTCTGTCCACAGTCGCCAAGGGAAACTTACATTCCGACTGCCCCTCGTATACAACTCGTTGAGGTGCCCTACAAGATGCTTACTATAGAATATGGTGTTCGCATCATTCATCGTTCATTTACAGGGACACACAAACTAATTCAGTTACAGTACTCACTATGAGTTATATTTGTTGTAAGTGCGTTTTAATTGTGGTATGCGTTTTCGAATTTAATTATTTTTTTTTCATTTGACTTGGTGTGTATAAATTCTACAGACTATATCCAAGGCTGCACTAAGGAATTCGAGTACATTTCCGCTTATTCGCGAAAATTGCTGAAGGAGAATTTTCAACTCTGTTATGCATTTCCTAAGTCAACTTAATTCTTTCATACTATGCAGTATATATACAAATCTATAGATCACATACAGGCTGGCAGAAAATAATTCAGATATTGTTTTGACTATTTATGGAAATGGGCTGAAATTGAGATTTCAAATGTGTTATGCATTCTCCAAAGTCTTTATGACTTTCGGTTTGTCTGTCCTTTTGTCCCTGCTGTAACTCTCGTAAATGTACCCGAATTGCTCTGAAATTTTTATAAGTTATTGGCGTATACTATAGCACGATCTCTATTGAGCATGAAGTGTGTAGCATTTATAGTTCGTTTACAGGGACTTTCAAAATATTCCGTTACATTACGGTCAAAAGGAAAAAATCGTTTCACTTGACTTTTAATGATGTTACACCATTTGAAACATAATGAAATTGGATATACATTTATGAACTTCGCTAAAATATGATTTCTGTATAATATGGGGCACGAAGCATTTATTATTCATTTACAGGGTCACACAAAATAATTCTCTTACATAATGATCTACGGGGAAAAATCGTTTCCGTTATATTTTTAGGTCATTGCCCTATTTCAAACATAGTGAAATTTATATGCTGAGGTACACTGCAAGTTTAATACAGAAAATATGCTGTGCGTTGTATTTTTCGTCAATTTTGAGGGTTACACAAATGTATTCGATTACAGTACTGTCTATGACGATAAAATTGCTGGAAGTGGGTTTTCAACTTTGGTTGAGTCATTAAGTTTAAAAAATAGTATGCATAAATTCGTAGTGTACATAAATTCAGTTGGCGACACAAAGGAATTCGTAAGTATTTCTGACTCCAGGAGTGAGTTGCTTAAAGGTAGTTTTTAATTCTGTTATGAATTTTCATGCTGGACTATATTTAGTATACTGATAGAAGTTTGTGGGATAAAAATAAATTCATTCTTTGATACGCAAAGAACTGGTAAATGCTGTGATTGCGTTTTATATTGTATTATGTGTTTTATACCTGAATTAAGTTTTAACTTAGTATGTTGTGTGTACTAAATTCTTCAGATAATATACAGGGATTTGAAAAAGAATTCATATGCATTTTCATCTATTGGCGGAAATAGCCAAAAGTGAATTTTCTAACTGAACTAAATTTTAGCATGGGATGTAGTATGTTATGCAAGTTTAAAGATCATATACAGAGCTGCACAAAATAAATAGAATGCCTTTTTGACTATTGGAGGAAATTGCCAAAACTGGATTTTTAAATTTTTTATATGTTTTGTAAACTATTTACTTACATATCTTTGTTCAACTTATATAATGGTGAAGTTTCATTGCAGTATTCTAGATGTGCTGGAAATTTTGTCATAATCTATGCTTTACGCATGATTTTTCGCTCTTGTTTCAGGTAGTTTTTGGAAACAATTTAGATTTTAGAATGCAGTGTTAAATCCTATACTTTTTTTAAAATAGCAAAAAATTGTATGTGTAATGTTTGGAGACAAAGAAATCCACCAGTTATCAATCATTTTTATTTTTTTATCGTTAGACTCATCAGATGGTTAAATGTTCATTATATAGGGAGTCAGATTCACAAAAAATTGCTAAAATATTTCGAAAACTCATAAAAATATTCTTCAAACGTATACTTTAGCATAAAATGGTGTAAGAAACTTGATTGCATTAATTACAAGAAAGCAATTAGCAAAGTTTATGTTTTCAGGTTACGTTTAAGCCATAGAGTAAGATTAATTAATTAGTTTTGTAGCTGAACACATTTCTTTCCACGATGTCAGTAAATCTTAATTTCTTCTTCGTCTTATGTGGTGTAATATTATGAATTTTTCAGCATAGAAAATACAACCAACGAAAGATTTAATGGATCCTGTTAAGACAATAACATTATTTTTTTAAATCTTTTTATTAATTTCGTTAAAATAGTGCAGTTTCTTCATTTCAAATAGGGTGCTCCAAAAAGTAAAGACCAACGTTTCTGAATTTAAGAAAATGTAATATAACCAGAAACAAAAATATATAAAAATCTCTTGAAGTTATTCAGAAAAGCGTTCTTTTATCTTTAAAAGCCTCAGAAAGCAATATATTTTCGAGATTTAAAAAGCCCTTTATATATATATTTTTTGCTACCACCCAGTTTTGTAAACTTTCGGAGTAGATTTTATAGTGTATTAGTCAGTTTTCTCAACCTTCAATATAGGTTTTACGGATGCTACCAATTGCCAAGTAAACAGTTTCATGTTCAGTAAACATGTTTTACAGACAAACATGATAACTTAACAGCATTAAAATTGACATTAACATTAATATTATATTGTTACTCTTGCATGTATAAATTAAATTATAGAGCTGAAAATGTTTAATTGCGTATGGATAGCATTCTAAAATCTAGTTTAAGAATACTGATTAATAGAATATAGAAGCTACTAGGAAATGTTTCAGAATATCGGTAGCAGCAACAAAAATGTTTATATGTATGCTTCTTTAAATCTAAACAATATATCGATTTATGAGGTTTCTAATGATTAAAAATGCTTTTAGGAATCATGAGTAACTTCGAAGAGGTTATTGTACATTTTTGTTCGAGGTTATATTATATTTCCTTAGATTAAAAACATTTGTCTTTTTTTACAGCGCATGCTTTCAATGAACGCTTAAATCACGAAAATAAAACTTTTCAAGTTAAAAAAATTGTCAACAACAAATAATCGTTATTCTTATTTTATTGTTGTAATTCTCTTTAAAACAAATTACACAATTTTGTTCAAGTAAAAAATTATGATGAAAACAAATAAGTAAATATATAAGCGATAATTAGAAATATAGGGCTAATATGAGAAAACTGGAGGATACAAATTTGTTCAAGTAGAAATACCATTCAATTAAAACATGAGTAAATATAATATGTAATTACCTTATTTGCCATTCTAAGTTTTTGTATTTTCGAAAAAATAAAAATAAATAAAAAACATTTTTGTTATGATTTGATTCTTTTTTTCACTTTTATTTTTTCGATTTTTTAATAATATTTGAAATGCTGTTTTATTAAACTCTTTAATTCTTATTGCATTATTCTATAGAAAATAATAAATGCGTTAGAAATCTCCAAAACTGAAATCTTCCACAAGAACAAATTTCACATCTCTATCACACTTAATATTATTGTTTAAAGTATCAAAACATCTTCATATTTCCATAATTACATTGTATGATGGACTTTTATAACTTTTGTCTTTATCGTTCTTAAAGGATAAATTTGGCAGTGAACATTATTCAAAATTCTTTAACTTCTTCCTTTTTTTTATTCCTAACTAACATTTTTCTGTAATTTATGCAAATTATCTTCGGCGATATCTAAGTACTAAGAAATATATTCATAAAAGTCTATTTTTTTATATCTTTGATAATTTTTTTTTAAAAATCTGCTCTTCCTATGATATTTAACTTACATACAGTGGTAAGTAAACTTAAAATACTACTGGGCCAATCAGTGATAAATTGCCGTAAATACCTTGACACGATATGTTTTCTGTGTACATTTAAATAAAGGAAATAAACTCTTTAAAGAAGATAAAATTGTTAACAACAAGTAATTTCCATTATTATTCAGCCGTTGAAATCAATTACCTTTAAAAAAAATAAAGCATTTAATTTGAATTAAATATAATTCTAAAGAAAACAAATGAATAAATGTAGAAGTGATAATTAAAAATATCGGGATAATACACTGGTGGGTTCAAACTGGTCAGAGTAGAAATACCATTCGATAAAAACAAAATTATATATATATTATAATTCTCTATATATTTGTTCCCTAATAATTTTTTTTTGGAAGTTCAAAACAAGCACAAAACGCTTTTTGCATGTTTTAATTAATTTTTCACTCTTATTTTCTCCGTTTTCTGAGTATATTTTGCGATGCTGTTTTATTAAACTCTTTAATCCTCATTGCATTCTCGTACGGAAAAGACTAAATGCGTTAATGATCTCCAGAAGAGAAATCTTCTACGAGAAGAAATTTCACATATCTTCACGTTATATTACACTTAATAGTATTGTTTAAAGTATCAAAACATCTTCATCTTTCCCTAATTACATTGTATGATGGACTTTTATATCTCTTGTCTTTATCGTGCTTAAAGGATAAATCTGACAGCGAACATTATTCAAAATTCTTGAAATTCCTTCTTAGTTTTATACCTAAGTTCAGGTAAATTATTCAGATTTGGAATGAAACATGAAGAGTAAAATTAAATTAAAATAGCTTTAAGTAATAGTAGTATCTGTATGAAAGAATGTTCTACGCTAAATTAAGTTTTCCCAGCTTATGCTTTGGAATACTTTTGCTAATTTTGGACATGGAAATATTCACACGAAGATGCACATAAACAAATCATTCATTAAGTTTCAGGGTTTGGTTTGTACACTGTAGAAAATAATAGTATAACGACATGCACGAATGAAATGTTTAAAGCAGTTTCAGAATACAATACTACTTAAAATTAATTTTTCAAGTAGTTATTTTCTAACATGCAGAGTATCCTAAACTAGGCAAAACGTTTCTAAAATTCAATAACAAATACTCTATGAAAGATATTGGAGTTATTCTTCAGGATAGTAATATGTGAAGCGAATGTAATATGATAGTAATATGTATGAATTAATTACATTACGTTTCTGTCTTATTTCTAAATATAAACTATAGATGGCGCTGATCTCTCGTAAAATGTAATACTGCTCCAAAAACCATCCCAGTTTCGAAACGCAAACCATTTTCTATTGGGGTTTAAACAGGTAAGTAAAACAAATTCTAAAATTTTTCGAACTTTTATACATTTTTGTAGATTTGTTGAGGGTTCTAGCAGTTTGTGTTAACGCAGCGCTATCTATCGGTAATATTTCGAAATAAAAGAAGAAAGAGTATCAAAAATCAGGAATTCACACATTATTTTTCTGCAAAAACAAATAATAATAGATTCCATACTGAAGAATGTGTTACGCTAAACTAAGTTTTGCCAGCTTATGTTTTGGCATTCTTTTGCTAATTTTTTGACATGGAAATATTCGCCTGAAGATGCGCATAAACAAATACATTAAGTTTCAGAGCTTGGTTTCTACACTGTAGAAGCGATTGGTATAACGACATGCACGAATGAAATGGTTAAAGAAATTTAATAATACAATACTACATAAAATTGAGGTTTAAAATGTTTCAAATAGTTATTTTCTAAAATGCAGGGCGTCCTAAATTGGACTGAACGTTTCACAAATTCAATAACAAATGCACGATGGCATCTATTGGGTTGGGTTGATTTATGACGGCCAATTATCAACACGAGGGATATAGGCCCTGGGGGGAAGTGCCCTCTGTGGGGGTCTTGTTAAGGGATCCTAACCGTATTTACGGCAAGCAGAGTTGCCAAATCTCCGGCTTTTTGAACACCAGTAATTTTTTAGAGAAAATGTTGTTCTTTTAAATCGCAAAATGTTCCGATTAAATAAAACTACATTTTCTGTACTAAATTACAGGTATCCAAAAAGCCGAAGACTTAGCATTTCTGGGCAAGGCTCGAAGAAAACCACGGAAAACTCCGAACGGTTAGGTCTACGAGCGCGACAGGGGTTTGAACCGAACACCTCCCGTCTTTCAGCTTTGAGAGAAGAACCTCTCAGCCACTGGTGGGGTGGCAGCTATTGGATTTATATATCTTATAAAGTGTAAGTTAGGAACTTAAAGACAACGCTTCTTTTTTTAGTACCAAATATGAAGGATAGATGGCGCTGTACTATCTTAAATTGTAATACTGCTCTAATAACCTTTCAGTTTCAAAACGTAAACAATTTTTTGCTGGCGTTTAAACAGGTAAAAACAATTATGTTGTGACCATCACAAACATTTCTCCTACATTATTCGAATAAATTCAATGATTTATATAGTACAAAAAAATTGCATCGATTTACCAAATAGGTTTATATATATATATATATATAAATGCATAGTATTGTTATGGAATCTTGGACAATGAAGAAATGATGTGAAGTTTCGTTGAATTCTGTGCATTTAAACTTGCGATACAAGCATCGCCTTTTTCGAACAAATTATGGAATTTAGAAAGCCCTTCTTAGATGACCGCAACTAAACTTGAATCAAAATCTATTCCTATCACGACGGATTCAAAATTTGATGTATTTTTTTTCATTCTGCACACATGAACTGCAGATATAAGCATCAGATAAATTGAACAAATCATCGATTCGTGGCACCCTCTCTTGAGGTATTTTGACCAAAAGCTAATCAGCAAAAGTTCACATAAAGATAGAACTTCATATGAAATTTCATCCTATTCGACTCAGCAGTTTAGAGTGCCCACAAATGTTTGTGACATAACAGACAGGAAGACGCAGGCACACGGACAGATATATTTTTTTCAGTCAAATCGTTTTCAGGACCTTCTAAAATGTATATATCCGTCTAAATCCGGAAATTGCAATTTTTCATTAATCCAATACTTTCTTCTTTTATAGGTAGAGTAAAATAGAGTAAAAATAAAGTTTAAAAACTTTGTGAACTTTGATTCATTTTCATACGTTAGTTAAGGTGAGCGCCATCTTTCGACAATATTTCGAAATAAAAAAAGAGAATAAAAATCCCGAATACATACATCATTTTTCCATCAAAATAACTTCACTAGTAGTAACGACTTACTTGTTATGGAATTTTTAAAATGTTCAGTCCATTTTAAGAATCCTGTATATATTTATTCACCTAATATTTCATTTAAAATAAATTCTTGCATTTCATAATCAAAAACGGCAAATAGAATATAAAAATTTGATTTTCCACCGTTCGATTCTTTATATTATTAATATTTTCTTGTAGGAAGGGATCTCTATTTACAGAACTTTGGAAGTTTAATAATATACCAGAATTGGAATTACATTCATAAAAACTGATAAAAAAAATCGGTACTTTTTCACTATAGAGTCCTCGGCTTTTTCTTTAAAGCTTGCCACGATTCGAGCTTTAGAAAGTGCGCATTGATGCCAAATGATATGAAAACAAACATAATAAACTTTTATACTTGCTTATATATGTACCTATTTATACATATATATATATATATATATATAATTGTGTATATGACACAGTGAATAGATTGCCAGAAAGTATGTTGCCAAACTTTCTTCTCTCTTCGAGGCAATTTTCGAACAGATGTTGCAGACATACAGGTCTTAGCGCGATTTTTTTGCGTCATTTTGGCGAGAAAATCCCGTTTTCGAATACATATTAAGGATAGCGTGCGAAAACAGCATGTTAGTTCTATTTTATTATGAAACAATTTATTTTATTATACAACACACACAATTTTTATAAAAACACACAAAATTTTATTATAAGATACGCACATTTATTTTACAATAAAACACACACAATTTTATTATAAAACACACACAATGTTTAATTTATTATAAAACACATATAATGTCAAAAATACAACTAAATTAGCTATTAATACCAGAAGGTTTTTATTAATACGCACGATCTGGTTTACAGGCTCAAGCAAAATCTCACTAAAATCACGGGGTTTCCACGCCAGGCAAAAAATCGCCATTCTGGTGTTAAAAAGAACCCTGATAAATCTGCGACTTTTCTACCGCCATTTCTCTATCACGCAAAGGCCCCTATACCAAAAAATGACGTTTTTTCTGTAAAGAACATCTATTCTAATAAATTACATACTATGAGACAAAAATAAAACACTCTTCATTAATACATTTTTGTATACCATATTTAAATATTAGGAATTAATTCAATACAGCCAAATATAGTTATTATCATATTATACAACAAAGAGATTTTATTAAATATTAAAACTTCCAACAAAGAGAGGCAATAATCTGTATTTCAAAGAGATTTTATGTTCCTTCAGTTCTTAGTACAATGAAGATTTTCACAATTAAAGAGTAAGAGTTATACGGGGGCCATCGCGAAAAACAATTTTATTCTCTTATAGCCTGCTTCAAGACGCGGATGCTTTCGCACAAGAGATCTGAGTAGCAAACAAACAAGATTGAATATGCGTATGTGTGCAACAAAAACAGTCCTATAAATTTCCGTTTTGTAATATTTTCTTTAGTAATTTCTGATTTATTTTAGATCTGTTGGGATTATACATACAAGAAATAAACAACAAAGGTTCATAAAGGCATAATTTTATAATTGTTAATAAAATGATTACATAAACAGACTCAGAAATAAAAATTCTATAACTTTTTCTAAACAATGAAAACAAAAAATCCCATTTAAATTGTATAATGTATGAATAATTTAAAATACACATTCTGTTACTAGGTATTACAATTAAGAAAATTCTATCATTCAAGCACTCTTATCTGGCAAAGCATAGTTTTATAATTACTAATTATATTGTGCATTTTATATCTCTATGTATGCTTAAAAAATAAAGGATAAGTGAGTCACTATTTCCAAATTCTACACATCCAAATTCCATACTTCGAATATAAATTTAATATTTACTTAAAATTAAAAATTCATTTAAACAGAAAAATCCCCATCCAGCTAGTAAATACAGAGATTCACAAGTTGTTATTTCAATAATTTAATATTAAACATTATAAAAAGAAAAGTAATTCAATTTAAGAACATCCAGCAAAGTATGTACTTTCAAATAACTTGCTATAATTATGACATTTAGTATTCTCCCAGAGAAAATAATCTCACTTAAATATACAATATTAAGTAAGTGAAAGTATGAAACTTATCAATGAAACTTAATACTGGTTAATGTAGATATTTTTCTTTTGTTACAAATTAATTTTCTGTTGTCATTTTTAACTTTTGTATAGTTATTCAGCAATATATTAGCAATTCCTGACAAACCAGTCTAAATAGATAAGAAAGTTCATTTCCACATTTGCATTTAATTGTGAAATCCAGACCTAAAGCGTAATAAATTACACAAAAATAACTTATATTTTCACATATGTGCCCCAAGGAAAAAAAAGCCTGCACCGACCTCTGATATATATAAATATTTATTTAAGTTAAAACTATATTTTAATAATTGAAAACACCAGAAGTTTAACAAACCTTTACAAAAAGTGTTTGAAAATCTGTTTTCAAAAGATATGCATAAGAACTCAATATTATTAATTAATGTTTTAAATATTTCCTATTTACGTAAATTGTAATTCTAGACACAAAAAATGACAAAAAAAAGAAAGATTTCGTATTACTCTTTTTTAAATGTTTTCTATTTACGTAAACTGTACTAAAACAACTAATTCAATGCACAAAACATGACAAAGAAAAAAAAAAGGATTTCGTAATTATTACTCTTTTATCCATTAGATGTGACTCCAAATTGTATTTACTACACTCTAGGTAAAAATAAAAGCATACAATTTAAACCATATACAATTCACGTTTGAGCGTTAGGAACAGTATTTTGCATTTAAATAATGAGATAAAAAAGGGTACTTATTTGACTTGTAATTATCTTTTATCAAACGACAATTCCTTGAAAAAATTCACATAATTTAAACATCTTTATTCCATAATATGTTTAGATGAAAATTATCTGAAATACACAAATAGTAATAAATGGCGCACAACGAGACGACACGAGTTAGATCTTCTCTGTGACGTCACGCCACGTGTTTGAGTGTTGAAATCAAACCCGTAAGAGAAGAAAGTTGTTTTGTTTTCGCGATGGCCCCGTTTATACCCGGTGATTCAAAATGGATATAAACGGAAATACATGTTTTTATCGTAGAAAAAAAAATTCACAAAACGCAAAGTATCTTTATGTTGGTGTTTTGGCCGCAAATAAGGGAATTTTTTCAATGTCCTTCTTATACGCAGGACAACATTTTTCTAAACGTAAGTTACAACGAGTCGTATAAAAATTAAAATTTATATTTTAATACACATATTTATAAGATCTCTTGTAAAGAAAATAGCATATTTGAAAGTTATACTTGATCCCTATCCCTTTTTTAATTGGAAATATGTTTCTATCATTGGCAGTCACAAATTTCATAATCTTGCGACATACCCTGCTGGGCTGTTCACTGGACAGGAAACCATGACACAGATTTAACTAAAAGCACAACAATTTATTTATAACAGTCAACAGAGAATTAGCAGTGCAGTGTGTAATTTTTCTTCAGGCAATCAAAAATAATCTAAATTTTATGAATGATTGAGAAGGGTTGAAACTTTTCCCCAAAGTTATTCAATTTAACTTAGTTAACTCGACTCAAAGTAGCCTCACCGTTCATTTTTCAGGAACTAAAGAAGATAACTTACTAGATAACATCATTATAAATTTAATCCCGTGGATTCTTAGGTTGCTCTTTATTCGAAATAGAAAGCTCAATATCTTATGAAACTGGCGAAAGCTCACAACCGATGACTCTACCAAAACTGCTAGCCGGAAACTCTGCTTGAATTTAACACGTGGTTTAATTTCACTAGAAAAGTTATAAACCCCTTGATAGGATGCGTTCCAAATCCCTCGATTTCAACTTGGACTGCACCATATATAGCTATTATACAACCACAGTTATCCAATTAACACATCGCTGCAAAAATAACCGTGATAATCAGATTCCGGGAGATTCATACATACTTTGCGATACTTAAAGAAATAATAGATTAGGTCTCATTCACGCACAAATGTTAGACTTCAGAACACCATGATCACGAGCATAACTCTAAACTCACTATTCCACAAGAGTACCCTAATAAAAGTGTAGCTATGCACCCTGCTACAACCTCTATTTTGAATCACCCGGTATACTTATGCAACATATTATAGAAGAAAGATATACTATGCCTCTACAATTCTTGATCTTTACAATAAAGATTTTCATAAATAAAGTGTAAGAATTAAATATGTTTTAGTCTTTTAAATTATAGAAAAATTATAAGACTACTAATAAAGATTTTTTTCAAAATTATTTTTTTTAAAGAAAAATATTTTAGATATCTTTTTTACATAGGAGGATACATACAGGACATACATACAATTTCAAATGTCTGATGGAGTAAAATAAAAAAATTTTAGCTTTTTAAATTTAAATGTTTGTTGTTCGCTTAAGAAAGAAACTGTTTCTAAGAAAATTCTGTCATCAAGGATTATGAAAATTTTACTTTATTTTCTGTTGCTGTGTCATAAAACACGACAAGATTAAAAAGAATACTTTTATGATGATACTTAAGCAATATTTGAAAAAAGTAATTTAACGATATTACTAAAAACACTTTTACTTTAAAAAGTTTTCATTCAGATTTTATTCTCGAGAAATATGTGTTTTCTACATTTTTACCTTCATTATAAAAATAATTACAACGAACAAGAAAAAAATTGTAAATAAACAGTTATAAATTTTATATTGTTTACTAAATCATGTGTTTCATGAAAACGTACCACATTAATATAAATGCTGGACGATTACAGCATGAAAAAGTATTACAATAATGTATCCTCAGGAAATAGTTGTTACATTGATTCTAAAGTTACAAAGGGGAAAGACAAGCCGTCCACAAATTAAAAAAAGTTCACTTGTTTAACCATCAACCATCGTTCCAACCAACCACAAGCAGAAAAGATGCAGTAGCACCGTCTAACGGACAAAAAACATAAAAGTTTAAATGAATTATTGATGAAGTACGCCTTGTCACTATCTGTCGGCCGTTTGAAACAAGAATAAACTAAACTCCAAAACATTGAAGGGCAAGCAGTGGTGATAACTATCCAAAATTGATAAGACTGGGTATTAACCCTATCAAAATAACTGAAAAGGCGAGTTTAGCTGGAACTATAAAAAGATAAAAAGCAGTGCACTTTCAAACGCTAACAACAAAAGGATAAATATAAATGCATTTGATTATTTTAAGATGCTCATCCAAAGTTTAAGGATATTAAATGAAATGCTATCATTACATACCTCGTTACTCCTAACCATAATTTCAATGGACTCTTTCCGTAGACCCTCAATGACGTTATTACATGGAATTTTAATTATGGCATTTTCAAAATCTATGCGGCTATCAGGATTATTAAAATAAAACCTAGCAAGAGCTGTCGTTTGTTGATATTGCGAAATATTCCTTTTATATTCTTTTAGACGTTCTATTAAATTTCTTTTCGTAACCCCAATGTAAAACTTTTTATTGCGATCTTTCAAATTAATAGGTATTTCCTAAACTGCCGCACATTCGGGCAAAGGTGCAGGATCCAGGTTACTATTTAATAAACTAGTGATATAAGGAGGGGAAATAGTAATAAGCTGAACATTAAACCCGCGAACTATTTCCCTTAACTTTTCAAAAATAACCGGAACATATACAAACCGACAATATGTTGTCTTCTGCTGGTTATTAGGCAAGCGGTGAGGGGGTGGACAATGATGCCTACGAATGATATTAAAAATGTACTTAAGGGGAAACCCATGATTATTGGCTACCTGCTTAATAAAATTAAACTCTTGTTTTAAATGCGTATCCAAACAGATTAGGAAAGCTCTTTGAATGAAATATTTAAATGCAGCAATTCGATATTGAAAAGGCAAGTTAGCATTGAAGGGGATAACAGTATTTTCTTTCGTAGGTTTTCTATAAAAAGTATAGCTCAGCATCTGACTATTGCGGTGTAAGTGAACCTCCAAGAAGGGCAAAGAAGCGTCTTTCTCTATATCTAAAGTGAATTGTATATTTTGGGTTTGTTACGTGGATGACGCTTTCATTTTATGGGATCGTTGTCGCTTAGACCTTGATAATTTTCTTTGTAATGTTAATAACCTGGACAGTAATATAAAATATTTTTATAGTTCCAGCTAAACTCGCCTTTTCAGTTGGTTATTTTGATAGGGTTAATACACAGTCTTATCAGTTTTGGATAGTTATCACCACTGCTTGCACTTTAAAGTTTAGGAGTTTAATATATTCTTGTTTCAACGGACAGATAGTGCCAAGACATACTTCATCGATAATTCATTTAAATTTTTATGTTTTTGTCCGTTAGACGGTGCTACTGCATCTTTTCTGCTTGTGGTTGGTTGGAACGATGGTTGATGGTTAACCTAGTGAACTTTATAAATTTGTGGACGGCTTGGATTTCTCCTTTGAAACTTTAGAAGCACTGTAGCAACTATTTCCTGAGGATGGCCATAGATAATGGCTGAAATGTTGATGGTTTTAATTTGATTTTACTGTTTGTGTAGTTTTAACTTTAAGACATTTTTATACACAAGGTTTGTATGGATTCTTGGAATTTTCAGTGTATTAGCCAGTATTTTCTTATTGAAAAACTACCCTTACATAATCGTGCGATTACATAAGGTCAATTTTTCTATAAGAAAATCCTGGGAATTTTTCTTAAAATTCCAGTAGTCCGTACGAACCCTGTATACACCATTTAGTGAATTGTGATATTTTATACTCACGTCATTATTGTAATATATACCAAATTGGTTGAAACAGAACTTAGAACACAATTTCTCTCTTAAACATATCTTAATGTTGGATAATTTATATTGATTATGTATAGCCTTAATTAATGATTATTTTGCTAGATTTCTAAGATTTTTTAAAAATAATAAATATTTAATTACCCTTTTTCAACTTTATTAATTATAAAAGTTAATTCACATGTTCTTGTTTTCTTTCTTATTGACTTTTCTGAACTTTATATATTAATTAAGCAATTTTACAAATGAATAGTTCATTCATCTCTTAACAGTGTTAAAATACGATCTTCAAAAATTGAATTTAATTCTTTGAAACTCTTTAATCTATAAAAATAATCAAATTTAGCAAGAAGCATTACGTAAACATTAGAAAGATTTGAGTTTTATAAAATAAACGAAACTCTCCGGTGTATACATGTTTTGCATTTAATTTAATAAAAAATATCAAATATTAACTTTATAAAAATATTTAAACACAGTGCAATTTGTTTGCTTATTTGTTTTGATTTTAGCAAATCTTTAATAAATTAATGAGCCCAATATATAATACTTCAAGAGTTTTAATTTAATGGAAAATTCATTTCAAAATTTTACGATTATGAAAATGAACATTTAGATACAAGAAAAAGAATAGTTAACTGAAATCTGAGATCAATTTTAAATGAGAAAGGAATTACAAAATGAAAAACGTACGAATGAAAATCTGTTGAAACATGAAAACTTCTTTTTAAATATCATTAGGAAATTTTCTGGTAGATTTCGTAAGAAATATTACCTATTACATTCTCATTTTTGAAAAGTTTTTGCAGATCTACGCCGATCATGACTCCCAGAACCCAAAACCATCTCCAGTTCAAAACTTTATCTATCTATCTATCTATCTATCTATCTATCTATGTCACTTTTTATGGACACGATATCTTTAATAATTCTGCACAAATCTCTATCAAGGAGCATAAAGTCTCGGTCAAGTTCGTTAATTTACAAAATCGAACCAAGGGGGGAGGGAATGGGGGGCTTTTTGTGAAAACAGACGAAAAACCATAACTTCTTAATCATGCTACGTATCGAATCCGTTTAAAGTTATTATTACTTCTAGGAAAAGGGCCGAAAATTTATGTATGACATGTTTTTGATATCATTAAAAATGGCCCCAAGGGGAAAAAGGGGGGTTTTAGAAGAAAAAAATTCATAACTTCGTCAATTCACAAGAAATCAAATCCGCTTAAATGTATTATAAATCCTCTTAATATTATCCAATACTTTTATATTGACAAGTTTTTTATAGGACCAACCCTTATAGCAAAAAAAAAAAATTAAATCCAAAAAAATCCCTGCCGGCTCCGCCTGCAAACGAGTTACATTTCGAAATGGGCGGAACCAACTGCGGCATCATGACAAAAATGTCATTTCTTCCGCAATTCCCAACAAACAGGCGCCCCACGGTCTGCGTCTTCGAAATCCACCTGTGCCTGTAGGCCGAGCCGTCAGGGATTTTTTGTGTTATTAACGGGTTACAAATAAAAATTTAGACAGATTTTATATTAAGCCATTAAGGAAGTGTAACTTTCGATAAACCTATGGTTTGTATTACATTTGCACATTAACCTTTTCCGGCACAGTGGTCTCACTCCGGGCACACCTAATTTTAATTCCAAACTTGCATTCGACACCAAGAATATTTAATAAAATTTTGTTTCTCCAACGAAAGTCTAAAATAATTATCTAAAAAAGTCGTTTGTAAATTCCGGTGTCAGTCAGTAATTTCTCATTTTACGAACAGACTTTGTCTGTGCCGGAAAGGGTTAATATATTTTCTATGAAAACCATTTTCAAAGACATATACAGACAAAAGAAAATTTCCATTATGTCGTATGCTGCAGCAAAATACAAAATTGGGAAAATCATATTGTTTGAAGCATTGTTTTAATTCCAGAGTATGTACTACAACGAACTGATTTTGGAATAAACATGGGCCAATGGAAAGATACGGAAAGCAGGAAAGTAGATAGTAGTAAAAAACAAGTAATGTGATTAGAAAATATTTGGGGCATTTCTTAGTAAGAAATTTTAGAAAAGAAAATATTGGAGTTTGATGCTGAAAATTATTTTACTTATCCCAAATTTGTAATGCCTGGAAACGATAATTACTATTCTTCAGGAAAACAAAATGTACTCCTTAATATAAAATATCAATTTTAAAAATGTGAAAGTACAGTGCCGCTTTATTTAATTGTCAATATCAAAGAGATTTCCAAAGCTTATTTCAAGATTAACAATTAATAATAATATATATCAGGTTCGATTGCGCGGGAAGGCCCGCCGTGAGGCTTTAGCCTATACAAGTCACGCCCAGAATAATATCTATAAAAACTTTGCCTTCAAAAGTTTTCAGTTCTTTTTTCTAAGAATATAATACTGACCAAAATTATGTTTTTGTCCTGATCATCTCATGCTAAAGAGTTCTTGTGCCTTGCTCCGAATGTTCTTTATTAAAAGGCATTTGTTCCACAGTCCAATGTGTTTGTACTATGGCTGAGGAAGAACTCTTTCTAAAGTATAATTAATATATGCTTCATCAATTATTTATGTTAAATAAAAATCACCCGATATCCGTTTGAACGTGTTGCGATGTGTTTCTTTTGTGTTCCATAATTTTACACAAATGGCTAGTTGTATCCCTTTATAATTGAATTTGGAATTTCGTTTATATTTAAAATGCTAATCCACGTCACTTGTTTACTATTTTTCTGAATCATGCATTTTCTTACAACAAAACTAAGAGACTATACAATTTAAACATGATATTTTTTCTGTTCTAACCAATAAGTGAGGAACAGATTAAACAAAATATTAACTGAATTTAACATATTTGATATAGAGAATGTTTACATCAAAATTTCTCTTTTTTCAACTGGTTGAAAAAAATAATATTTTTTTGTGAATAGAAAGTTCGTATTTTCCTTTTGTGCAAAACGAAGTGGTGTGAACCAGTTCATCTTTCGCAGTTCATAAATATGCACACATGCGAATGCATTCGTATAGATAACAGATTTCGTATGTTGTTATTTGCCCAAATTTAAAAAGTTAGATTCTCTAACCATTTGTCATATATATCATGAGAGACGGTAGTTTCTCAAGTGACGCAGCAAAAACTGAAAACCCAAAACCGAAGATTTCCGTCACTCTATATATACACCTAGTTTGAGTTCAAAGGAAAAGCGAAACGCCGACATTTAATATCTCAGCAAATATGAGGCATAACGTTTTGATTTTTTCACAGCTGTCTTATATCTCCGGTCTAACTCTATCCTGAAATTTATACATTTCTACATGCAATAGATTTTAAGATCTGGAAACTCATTTTTAAGTAAAATGGGAAGTTTTTCTCTCTGCATGTAATGGTGTCATGGTGTAAAACGCTATTCTCGATACCCGCCCGGACGATTTTTTTAAAATTAATATATGATATTAATCGGTTTTAGATGAAGCGAATCCCCTGACCCGCTTAAATAGGAAAACTCTAGTTTTTTATATAATCCGGTTTTAAAATGGGACTATTTTCTTAAGCCTATTACAGTAGAAATGCATAGCATTTTTCACACCTTCCCTCCGCCGCTAGATAAGGTGAAAAAATTATGTACGGTTTCCCGTTAAAACTTCTGATATGTTCGCGAGCAAATAATTTAGATTTTTTTTTAATGCAAAAACAATTAATGATATACTCTAAACATGTAAAACATATGTATTAAATTCAATTGTTGCTTATATGTTTTCTCTTTTTGTTACAAAGAAATAATTTCAGATTTTAAACAAGCATATGGTCGAAAATTTATTTCGATTCCTTTTTCAAAATGAGGAAATATTTTTTTTAATTACATGTATTCAATTTTACTGCTAAATATAATAAATCTTTCATTTTCTAATAATAAAATATTTTTAATTTCTTTGTTTCTTTCGCAACGAAGACAACCAACCAACTATTACTGTATCGACTGTATCAATGAGCGAAGCACAAATTAGCGAGAGTATACAAACTGAGCAATTGGGAAAAGATAGGCACAGAAAATCAAAGATATTATACTTACTATTAGGTATTTTGTTTATTTATTCATTGTTTTTTATTTTATATGACTTGATGGTTCTTTTAAAAATTTTCGTTTTGGTAAGGTACTTAGTTGGTCTTTGTCAGAGAAACTGCTAGTTACATGTTTTTATAGCTTTAAAATATTACTTTTATGTTATTTTGTAAAAGAAAATGCAGAAAGTTAGTTCTGAATTAAGTGTTTTATGTTATACAATGGATAAATAAGTTCTTACTTACTTTAAATCCAGAGTTTGAAAAGTAAACAAATAGCTTTTTTTTTTCTTTTATTCTTTTTTTTTCTCATTGCATTACCTCATTGCATTCATATTGCCAGTACATTGTTATAATTTTTTTCTCATTGGATTTACAAACAGTTGTGTGACAAACTTGTATCTTCATGAATGTTTTGCATTTACTTTATATTCATTTTTCATATTCATTTTTTAATAAGCTTGTTAAATAGTTTTCGAGCACTATATTGTTTTAATGTCAAATGTTACATTAAAAAATACAGTAAAAAAATTGCTATTTGCTTGCGAAATTTAAGAATATAATCATTTTAACACACATAGGTTTTTTTAGCTCTAAAATATTACTATACAATGAATAAATAAGTTCTTATTTACTTTAAATTCAGAGTTCGAAAAGTAAACAAATAGCTATTTTATTTTTCAATTTTTCTATCATTTACCTGTGACTTTATAAATCATTTAAAATTATTAATTTAGAGGTATGAAATACCTTATATGTGCTTAAATCACAGAAAAAATACAACTTTAGTAAGTATATTACATGGCTCTGTTTAAGAAGAATTAAGAAGACCTTAAAGAATCCTTCATAATTTTTTTCATCTTAAAACAGTATCCTTCACAATCTTTTTCTTTTTAAAACAGGTTATTTCACATTTCTTTTCATATTAAAACAGGACACTTCACAAGAGTTTTTGCTACCAAATAGTAATTCTTATAATTTAATCATCTTAAACTTTTCCCAATTTTTGTATAAAATACTGTTTACTGTTGACTGTAATAAGTGTTTGTTCTTCAAAGTAAATTTTGAAAATTTATTAAATTTCAACTGCTGCTAATACATTTAATTTTTTGATAACAACTTACATAAATATAAATATTTTACATAGTGATTGTTTTTATACAATTTTGACACAATTGAAATTTTACTGCAACCAAGCATGGTTTCTTGTACAGCGGTGTATTTTGAAAACATATAGAAGAAAGAAAACATTTTTTTTTTAGAGAAAACCACTGTTAATTATTTCGCAATGTTTTTTAATAGTCAGATCTTATAAATTAAGTGTTGGTGAGTGCAAAGTTTGAAATTGTCTGAATATGTTTGATTACTTTTGCTGACTGTTAGAATGATATCATTAAATATGACAAATAATCTACAATCTGCACATATGTTCCGTTTCATGTTCTGCTGCTTTGCAAGCAAATAGCAATTTTTTACTCTATTTTTTAATATTTTATAATTTTTAATGTAACATTTGACATTAAAACAGCATAGGGCTCTAAAACTATTTACTTGCATAAGCTTATTAAAAATGAATTTGAAAAATTAATATACAGTAACAGCAAAACATGCATGAAACTTCACAAACAGCTATAGACCATCAAAGTATCAAATAAAATGAAAATTTTGAAATGGAGAACCATCAATTCAAAATAAATAAAAAACAATAAATAAATAAACAAAATACCTGGGTTAGGGGGGGGAGTACTTTATCTATTATAGATTGCAGCTTGTATTTTCAAACAATTTGGAAGGGCGGATAAAATTTTATCATTTAAAATATTTAAAAAAATAATAATACTTTCTAAACTAGAATTTTATTATCAATTTTATAGATGATTTTCTTTGGACGATTACTCTCTATGAGAGAAAAGTTCTACTTTTTGCATTTGTTCGCCACAGTATATTTTGTTGTTTTTCAGCCAGTCTCACATAACTTTTATTATAGAATTCTTTGCAGGAGTGCGGTTTTGAACAGGTATGTGATGTGGAGCATTGGCCATATATAGGGCACTATTCGGTTGCAAATTTGGAAGAAGTTTTTCCAACACTCATTTTTGGAAGTTTTCGTAGTTCATTTGCACGGGATTGTCACCCCTTTTTGTCGACGCTTTATACAGTAGTTGAGCATCCGTAAGAAAACACGTTTCATCATTTTTACGCTCCAGTTAAGACCTTGGCGTAGTACATGGCCGTTAAAGTTTTTTTTCCGTAAATAGTTAATAACTTGCTCCTTTTAATTCGATGTTATTCGTTTTTGGGTAAAGGTGAAAATAGGCACTCGCCAATCACCGCTCGGCAATAAAACTTGAAAAATATGGAGAAAACCAGCCAAATGCAGTATTTTCTGATTTTCTTTTTTTCCCATGTCCGTTTGTCAAAATTCATGATTTTTCCTTGCCAGATCGACGAAAATACTGATTTTTCTGCACCAGATCGATGAAATTAATGATTTTACTGCACTAAATTGGCGAAATTTATGATTTTTATGCGCCGATTAAAGAAATTCGTGATTTTTATGTGCCCGTTCAACAAAATTTCTGATTTTTACATGCCGTTCAACAAATTTCTTGATCTTTATGTGCCCCGTTGACAAAGTTTGTGATTTTTACATGCCTGATCGACTAAATTCAGGATTTTTATATGCCCGATGGATGAAATTAATGATTTTTACATGCCGATCAATGAATTTCTTGATCTTTATGTGCCTGTTTGACAAAATTCGTGATTTTTATGCACCGATAAACGAAATTCATGATTTTTACATCTGTGTTCGACAAAATTTATGATCTCCCCCTCCCTGATCCACAAAAATCATGTTTTTGCTGTGCCTGATTATTGAAACTCATCATTTTTACACACCTGATCGACAAAATTCATGATTTTTACACACCGATCAACGAAGTCCCCCATCCCGCCCTCTGCATCTCTGGTGCCCATCCCCCCACTTTGCCCCCTTCCTAGGGGGGTACTTTTTAAAATTTTGCACACACCCCTCATATGATATATCGTTAGAAAGGTCTGACCACTTAATCATATTATGCATCTCCGGTGTACATCCCCCCACTTTGCCCCCCCCCCCCAAGGGGGTACTTTCTAAATTTTGCTGATACTCCTCATGTGATATATTGTGGGAAAGGTCTGTGACCACTTAATCGTAATATGCCGCACGGCAGTTATACGGTGCCGCAGGCAGCGGGGACCCGAGCCGGAAGTTCGTTCGATTAGAGGTTTAGACTATTCGATCTGCAAATTAAGGTATTATTCGGTGCATGCATAGGACGACCGGTATACGGTGCCGGAAGCAGTGGGGACCCGGGATGGTGGTTCGTTCGGTTAGAGGTTTATACTATTCCATGTGGAAATTAAGGGATTACAAATGGAGAATTCAATTAGATTCGAGGCCCTGATGTAAATTAAAGGCCCGCTAGCGGGCGAAGCCACTACGTTTTCTTCTTATACATTTATACCCTGATGCTTAATTTAGACTGAATGAAATTTTCATCAATAACCGCACTAAAGTAATGATATCAGTACAAAAACCCTTAACGGGTTAAAAGTTGTGACGCAGCACTTTCTTTTGGCTCTAAGAATTTTAAATATGGGTCTTAAAAGTAATGATATCAAATTTGAGTGACGCTATGTTAATTTTTTTTTAAATCATCATTTTCTTTTTCGTTTTATTTATATTCACAGGTGCAACTATTGTCTTAACATGAAAATATATATAAAATTTATTCGCTGATGCTTTTTTATTCAGATCTCTCAGGAATTCAAAATAAGGGTTTTAAAGAAATGATATCAAAATTTGAGTGACACCTTGACGTGAATTTAGTAGGATCGTTTTAAAATTCTATTTAAATTATTTTTCGTTTGTCTTCTAAATTAGATTTACACATACAAACAATACTTTTAAGTTTTCAATGCACTGTTAAATATATTACTTTCACTGAGCCTATATTATGTATTGAATTGTATTTATTTCAATAAACTGATTTATGTTTTGTGCCACGCTATCCAAAACCATAAGTAAAATTTATGTAAATGATTATTTTGCGTCATATTATCCACTTGCATACATTTCTCTTTGTTTGGATACTATGACGCAAAATAATCATTTACATAAATTTTACTTATGATTTTGGATAGCGTGGCACAAAACGTAAATCAGTTTATTGAAATAAATACATTTCAATACATAATATAGGCTCAGTGAAAGTAATATATTTAACAGTGCATTGAAAACTTAAAAGTATTGTTTGTATGTGTAAATATACTTTAGAAGACAAACGAAAAATAATTTAAATAGAATTTTAAAACGATCCTACTAAATTCACGTCAAGGTGTCACTCAAATTTTGATATCATTTCTTTTAAAACCCATATTTTGAATTCCTGAAAGATCTGAATAAAAAATCATCAGCGAATAAATTTTATATATATTTTCATGTTAAGACAATAATTGCACCTGTGAATATAAATAAAACTAAAAAGAAAATGATGATTTAAAAAAAAATTAACATAGCGTCACTCAAATTTGATATCATTACTTTTAATTCCCATATTTAAAATTCTTAGGGCCAAAAGAAAGTGCTGCGTCACAACTTTTAACCCGTTAAGGGTTTTTGTACTGATATATATATACAAGGTGATCGTAAATTATCTGGCGAAATTTTAAAAGGTAATAGAGGAGACCAAAATAAGCATTTTTTTCTCATAGAATGTGTGTCCTGAAACGACTTGTATAACACCATCTATTGACGCTTATAGGATGTCTTTTTTTTCACCTTTCACATTTTTTTTGTCATTAGTGCTTCGCAACATTTCCGGATGAACATTCTATGACGAAAAAAGCTTGTTTAGGTTCCCTCCACCACCCTTTAAAATTTTGCCATTTTTTCCGATCACCATCTATATATATATGTATAGATGGTATATACCTCCCTATATATATATAGGGAGATAAAATGTCAGAATAAAAATAATAAAAAAGTATAGGCAATAATAGTACGAAATGATTTTCACATAAAGACCCGCAAAAACATATTAATTGTTTCTAGCAAAAAGAAAAAAAAAATTACCCGGAAAAATAGCCAGAACAGATGTTTTCGGCAGTTAGCCCTAAAGAGATCGTAAAGATGTCACCTGTCTTAGTATAATATTTGAAAGTATCAGAATTTTTCTAAAAATAACAATAATATCATAAATAAAAAAACCTATCATTTTGGTAGATTGGTTTACGCGCAGAAGTTGTAAGCTGAATAAGTATCAATGTTTTTTTTTAAGATCATTCTTTATTTTTTTCTCTCATGCGTTCACGTGCAGTTGGGGCTTCCTCGATGAACTTCCTCGATGTTGTGTAGTGGACTAGCAACTGTCTTATAAAGGCATTCTAGTGTTTTGAATGTGAAAGTGATGGTATCATCTAACTCGTGTGCGCAACAGCGACATATGTACACTGTAAAAAATGACCAATGTTTCTTATTTTATGAAAATATACTATAACCACGAACGAAAATATAATATAATCTTCTGAGTTATCCAAAATTTTGAATAGCGTGTTCCATTCTCTTTTGAATCCTTAGAAACAAGTACATTTCCAAAATTTAAAGAATTATTTATAAAAACTAAGTATTTTTCGCTGCCCGTATTTTTCAGAAACGTTTCCGAAGGGTTTTTATAGAGTATTAATTAGTGTCCTCAGCCTTGAATACCTTTTTTTCGAATGCTATCTATTCCCAAGTAAACATTTTCATGCTCAAAAAAATATGTTTAACAGACAAACATGCAAAATTAACAGTGTTAACAATAACATTAAAATTAAGATTATTTCTTTACTCTTTCATGTATAAATTAACTTATGCGGCTGAAAACGTTTACTTGAGAATGGATGACATTCGAAAAACAGGTATTCCAGGCTGAGGACACTAATTAATACACTATAAAAACCCTTCGGAAACGTTTCTGAAAAATACGGGCAGCGAAAAATACTTTGTTTTTATAAATACTTCCTTAAATTTTGAAAATGTATTGGTTTCTGGGGATTCAAAAGACAATGGAACACGCTATTCGGAATTTCGGATAACTCAGAAGATTATATTATATTTTCGTTTGTGGTTATAGTACATTTTCATAAAATAAGAAACATTGGTCATTTTTTACAGTGTACTATATTTTACTCTAATTTTCAAAGTATGCATGTTAGCCCTAAAGAGATCGTAAAGATGTCACCTGTCTTAGTATAATATTTGAAAGTATCAGAATTTTTCTAAAAATAACAATAATATCATAAATAAAAAAACCTATCATTTCGGTAGATTGGTTTACGCGCAGAAGTTGTAAGCTGAATAAGTATCAATGTTTTTTTAAGATCATTCTTTATTTTATTCTCTCATGCGTTCACGTGCAGTTGGGGCTTCCTCGATGAACTTCCTCGATGTTGTGTAGTGGACTAGCAACTGTCTTATAAAGGCATTCTAGTGTTTTGAATGTGAAAGTGATGGTATCATCTAACTCGTGTGCGCAACAGCGACATATGTACTATATTTTACTCTAATTTTCAAAGTATGCATGCAGCCTTCGGAGTTTGGGGTTTCTGTGTTTCGCTGTGTGTTTGTTCAAATTTTAGCTTCTTTGGTCAATCTGCAAAGTATAAAAACTTGAACAAAATGTTCGACCGACGGATTTGGGTCGGATCTCTCCCCGTATGGTGACTTAAGGCCTGTAAGACAATTGTGCTTGCAATCCACATCCTGGAGTGGGAGTTTAATTGAATCAAAGATTAGCCGTGGGCAAGAGATTTTGAATTATATTTTAAATAAAAGTTGTTCAGCAGCCACGAGTTGCTTGTTACTTACCTATCATGCGTAGTATAGGGTAAATGCTGTAATCGTTTTGAAAATCGAAAAAAAAAACATTTTTGACGGATTTACACGTTTCAGAGACTGTAGATTCCGAAAAACATATTTTTAGAAAAAAAAATTGTCGTCCGTCTGTCTATGTGTCTGTGTGTCTGTAAACGCTCTACCTCCCTAACAAATTGAGACAGAGGCTTCAAATTTGGTATGTACTTAGTACGTAATAATGGGAAGAAGCTTATTGATTTCCAGTAACCTCGATTATCCTGAACTATATTTTTGGACTCTCGAAATATTCGTTCTGATAAAAGGTGTGTAAAATTTTTCGAAATTGTTTATTTTAAGGAGTGAATATAAAATGCAATAAAAAAAAACATTAATTTTGCATAAAGAATGAAGTCGATCGGATAATCAGTTGCCGAGATATTTTTAATCCTATTTGCCACACTCTTCGATTTTTCATGACCCTGTATTTCATTCAAATACAATTCAAAGATATATTTTAATTGGAAATGAGACGCTTAATCCGACGCAGTAAACCGTTAGTTAATAGGATTATCAATTTTGGAGTTATAAGGATGTTTCTTTTACGCAATTCAGTAATAGAGCATTTAAAGTTTATGACGTCATCAAGCCATGATTTTATTCGGATTGCAATGCATTTTATAAATAGTTTACACATGTTTTATTTTCATATTTTATGCTATGCATATCCATGAAGGGTAAGTATTACGGTGGCCCCCACCGACTAGCTTTTGGAAAGTTAAGGTTATATTAACGGTTTCTATTAGTGCTTCTGTGTTTTAGCTAACAGCATCGAGTGTCCCCTGGATTTAATAGTGGATTATACTACTTTTTACGTAAGTGGAACTTTGTTTGGTAAAATAATTTAGTCATTTCTAGTGAAAATCGAATTAGTGATTGAATTTTGTGGATCATTGTTTAGTATAGGCAAAAACTTGGGAAGTGACTCTGCCTCATTCCTGCCCGGATTTTTTAAACCTTAAACTCTTATCATTACTGAACTCCTCGGGAACGGCTTTAACACACATTACAGTCTAACCAGCCGACAGGTTATTTTCACCAGTTTACTCATTTAACTATTATATATCCATAACTCAATGACGCTACATTCAGTTTTTTTTTTCAAATTTTGATCGTGCAGCTCACGAGCATCCCCCCCCCCCCGGCATCTAATCAGTTGACAAACGAATTTATTCGGTTTACCACATTAACAATCACGTATACAAATCAAAGTGACGCTACTCTCAGTTTTTTTTATTTCTATGTTGAAACGTGCAGTTGATTAGCTTTCGCCCTGTGCCTAACCAGCTGCCAGGCGATTTTCTTCAGTTCACCTCTTTAACGGTACAGATCACACAACGGTCACCTCACTAACAGTACAGCCTTTTAATTTCGAAAAGTCCTTCAAAATATCGAATTTTTGATTTTAGCATAATAACAATATTTATTACTACAGCTTCCAATTGTGAAAGAAAACAATTCATTACGATCCTTTTTAAACGAGTTATGCTAATTTTTGTGCAGCAGCTAACAACAATTGTTTCAGCCACGCCCATTTAAAACACCTTTTGCACAGTTTCAAAATTTTACACTATTTACATACCACTAAAATTTAATAGTAAATCTTGCCTTGTTTAATTGCCGAAATCTGTAATTAAATAAAGCAACAAATTGTATTAAATTTTAGGGGTAAAAAAAAAGCGTAGTTGGACGCTATAGCTTTGACAGAACTGCGCTGATTTATGCCCTTTGCAAAGGGTTCTTTTTGCAGACTCAATGACTTTTCTTGATCATGAATATATATTCTACCACGGAGAATATTATTATTATAAAATATGCAAAATGCTCATGAAAATTTTATTTTAGTAATGCAACTGGATACTACACTTATAAATATGGTTACTACTTTTCCAGCGACAAAGAATTTATGTAAAAATATTCTAAAATAAAAACAACTATCACGTATTGTGAAAAGTTTATTATGTCATTAGAAATAACTTCAGATGATGAATAATAATAATAGAAAATAAGTTCATAGAAATTTTATAATTTTATAATTTCTCCGTTCTGAAACAGATCGTCTAATTTCAGAATATTTTATTAAATTCCATTTTATTATAATTTATACAATATATATAATTTCGGATTACTAGAAAAAAATTAGTGTATTTGCATGTATTAAAGACAAATTTTTGAGTAATATTGTGTTGTATATGTTGCAAGTCAAACCCTTTATATTTCATGTTTTACAGGGAGATTTATTAGTGGACATAAACGGCTATGTGTATCATAAATATATAAAAATGTAGGAAATGAATAATAAATAATATTAAAACCTTTACGCATATTTAAAATGGTTTAAAAGAAAAGATATTGAACATCTGTAACTCCTTTATTCATTAAAACCTGTTTTTTACAGATTGAAGATTTTCATCATTTTCATAATTTTAAAATGTTCCATGCGCATTTCATTTTTTTTCAATTTTATTGAAATTTCTTACAGATACTCCTGATATATGTATAAACATAATTTACAAAAAAATGTCATTTAAAGGTAATAAAAAAAATGAAAATTTCGTTATTTTTTAAATTAAAATCAGCAGAATTCAAATTAAGTTAATTTTTAAAAGCTTTATTTATAAAATGAACAAAAAACTTTCAGTAACTTCATTTTTATGTATAAAATGATTATTGTAGAAGAAATTTGAAACTGTGTGTAAAAATGGAATGAGCATGAAGCATTTTAAAATTCAAGATTATTTGGGTATTTAAAATGTTAAATTTTGATTATCTCAAGAACTATTAAAGATATGTTTGCCAAAATTTGCATACTTATTTCTAATAACACTGTAAACATTTGCGGCAATATAAAAAATTCATTGCCAAATTTAAAAAAAATGATTTTGATGGTCTACTGTATCCATAACAATCACATATCCAAATCTCAATGACACCAACTTCAGCTTATGTTTATGCGTGTAACTAATTAGATGACTACTACCCCCTCACCCCCTGCCCCTCCCCCTTCCCCCCTCCCTCCTACCCCCTGCGATGCACTGAGCTTACGATAGTTTATTGACATGTTACATTGTAAATAGCTGCTGAAAATTTTTTCTGCTGCGCTATCAGTTTATGTTTTACTTATTTTACTGTGTTTTAGATGCTGCTATGGCAACGCCGCCAACCCTTCCCCCTTCCCGACACACAAAAACACTGTTGTGCTAACTCACTGGCACTTTCTTTATCTGTACCATTTATTCTATCATATATACAAAAATCATGGAAACTACTGTTGGTAATGAAATGTGAAGCTGCCTCTTGGACTATATTTTCGATTCGTTTGTCAAAATAGTATATCGATACATAATTTGAAGCATTAATAACGCCATTCTATAAATTTTGTGACACAGAATTACATTAAAATTCAAAATGTACCTATTAAAAAGTTAATTAAATTAATTTATGCTTTAATTAATACAGACGTGTCGAAGTAAGAAAAAATATTTCACTTCCCAAAAAAGGATAATTAAAATATTTTCCGTAATTTTGGTTTTAAATAAAAAGTCAAAAAGTAACTGTAATTAGCTTTTATCTGATGAAATTTTGTTCTCGGAAATCTCAAAAGAAATTCGAAATATACTTTCAATAGATTGTCAAGCTCGAACAAGAGAATATCCTTTGTGTAACTTTGTTTTAGAATAATATTAAATCAGCAATAAAATTTCCAGTTAAATTAAAGATAAAAATTATTTTATCCATTTAAAAATATGGCATTGGAATAATAAGGTTTTTAAATTTTTCAAAGGATTAAATTATTGAAATAATCAAAAATGTTCCAATAAGTAATATCATGTTTTAATTTAATAGAAAATTTAATATGATGAAGAATATTCATTAAAAGTTAAAAATTAGATTTAGATGAATTTTGAGATTAAATGTTTTGACGTAAAAATTTAACGTTTAACATTTTTGTAGGATACATTATTTTTTGGCCGATTTCTAAAAAAAGGAGTTTATAAAATATATTTGTATGTTTTTTTAAGCATGTATACCAACATTTTTTTTATATATGCTCCGATTTTGGTAATTCATTTTTTGTTGTTCTTTAAGATCCCAAAATGGTATATCCTTCCTGTACGTATTCTAGTCTTTTTTAGAGCTTCTAAGTTCTAACTTTTGTGACAAAATTGCTAATCACTAAAAAATTTCAATATTTTGTTAAGATACTTAGTATTATTTTATGTTTTTAATTTTATGTCGCACACCAATAGTTTCTTTACACGTGCACGTGAAACATTTTAATGTATGTTTGTTAACTGCACGTCAAAATGACATATATTGACAGCAATGAGATCTAAAATGAATGTGGACAACAAGGGTTGCCATAAATACTGTGTTGTGTGGAATCATTCTTGCTAAATTAGGAGAACTGGGATGCAATATGTATACATGTGTAGCAAAGTAAAGGAATCTTGACTTAAAGTCTGTTATATTTTTTTAAGTCCAGTAGAGCATCAAAATCAACTTTTTTATTTTCCAAAGATTTTTCTTTTAATTACAGCAAATAGTTATTGTGTTATTAGATGTCAGTATGCAAATTTTGGTTAAAATATCTGTAATTGTTCTTGAGAAAATATAAATTTGAATTTTTTAGTCCCGAATAATTATCAGTATACTATTAAGTCTGCTTGACGTAGGTGGTCGGTGCAGGTGTTTTTTAATAGTGTTTTGGATCTTTCTGCTATCAGTGACATTTAGTTTCAAAACAACCACTGAAAACGATGGGAAACCACAATCTAAACATAAACGTGTCCGATGCTACACTTGACAGAAAACGGGAAAATAAAACTCAAGATATTAATTCAAAATGTAAAGCACCCATTTATGGTAAATATATAAAACGTATTACCAAGTTTTGCAGACAATTCATACAATAAATTTGATTAAATAATTAGCAAATAACTAGTAAATATTTTAATATTTCTTTAAATTCTTCTTAGAAATTTTATTTGAACTTATTTAAATGGGATAATCTACTTTCTATTAAAATTATGAAATCTAAGATTACTTCTTAGAGGTATGTTCTTATACTTCCTTTAAATATTTTCATTACTTTTTCATCATTTAATTTAGATGTTTCTAAGCGACGCTCATACTTTGCAATATGGTTATAAGTTACTTTTTACGTATTCTAATGATAATTCCTCTGAAGGGCGAGCTTTAAATTTGTAATTAAAGAATCATAACCACATAGTAAAACTGCTACAATATCATCATCTAGAATTGCTTTACATAGACCTCTTAATTGATTAACAACTTCTAATACATCTTGAATATATTCTTTCATGTTTAAAGTTTCATATTGTATAACTTTCTTTTCAAGAAAAGTTATGTATTTGAATGCCTTTGTTCATAAACTTTAAGTAAAGAATTGCATACACCTTTTTAGCTCGCAGGCTATCAAAGCCTGAGAGCTAATGTGCCCGCCTGTTCTCTATGTATGTATGTATGTACGTATGTACGTAATGCGATAACTCTTGACAGAAATAACCGTTTTGCTTCAAATTTTGTTTATAGGTTCATTGTGATAAGGCGCTTCCCTGATCAGTTTTGGGGATTCATTGGTTAAGTATAAAGGGGGGAATGGGGGGTTAAACTCCCATAATTTAGATAAATGGGTTTTTCATGCTGAATTATCCGATTTTCTTCAAATTTTGTATATACATTCATTGTGATAAGGCGCTTCCCTGAGTAGTTTTGAGGTCCATTGATTAAGTATAAAGGGGGAAACGGGGACTAACCCACCTTAATTTAGATAAATGGGTTTTTCAAGCAGAATTATCTGATTTTCTTCAAATTTCGTATATAGGTTGATTATGATAAAGCGCTTCCCTGATTACTTTTGGGTTAAGTATAAAGAGGGATACGGGGGGCTAGCTACCCTTAATTTAGATAAATGGGTTTTTCATGCAGAATTATCCGATTTGCTTCAAATTTTGTATATATGTTCAATGTAATACGGTGTTTTTCTGATTAGTTATGGGAGTTCGTTGGTTAATTATAAAGGGGGGGACGGGGGGATAAGCCCCTCTTAATATATTGCCGATTTCTTTGTTTTTCAAGGGTTTATTTCAAATTCTTTGAAATAAGAGTATAACATACAATTAGTGTGATTAGCCTGTGAGCTCAATGCCCTCAGTTTAAGTGGACAGTTTTCTTTTTATTCTGTTTCCTGATATTTGATATGTATCAACTGATATCCTCTACATTTAACGCAATTTTCACTTTAGAAGATTTGTTTGCTTTATTCAAAGCGTCTCGACCAGCTCCCACTTCAGTAGGTTATTCTGATGTAATTACTTCCCATAACCCTTTATCGCAGAAAAAATTTTCCATTTTAAATTTCCATACATCGTAATTACTGTTAAACATTGTAAACTTCACTTGCTGTTAAGTCATGTTTCATATGTTGAATCGTACATGTACACGAAAATGGCACTTTGAAGGAAATAAAATTTTGAATAATACCATTTTTTAAAAATTTAGGTAATTTCTGCTGATTTGCATATAACATGCAAATTACGAGATGCATTCTTTTTATGGAAATTCTGAGAAATATTGATTATTATATGAAAATATAATGTTTTAGATAACTAAATTAAACGCTTGTGCATGTTTTTGTGTTTTTTAGGGTTCCGTAATTAAAAAGAAAAAACGGAATTATTAAGACCACTCCTGTGTCTGTCTGTCCGTCTGTCAGAGCCCTTTTTCTTGAAAAATATGGGACGTGGAAAGTTAAAACTTAGGAAATTTATAAAGTCTTCTTACCCATATATTTTCAGATTATTAGCCATTCACAAATACGTTGAGAAAAAATTTTGGGGGCTTACCAAGTTTTGCAGACAATTCAAGTTGCTAGAAAAAAAAGTTGTCATTTTGTATATCGTGTAAAAGATCTCGCAATACCGAACTCAAACATATATTTGTTTTAATTTTAGGTAAATTAAACTTTAGAGATTAATTAGAGTTTTATTATATTTTTAGAGATATCGTCGAAAATGCACTTTAAAAATACGTCCCCCCACCCCTCTATTTCCGAATCTACTGAAACTAAAATTATGATAAAATTAGGGGTAGTAGTATTTTATTTACACCTTGCAGGAAAACTATAGCGATTTTCCTAGTTAACATAGTTTTGGAGAAAAACTCATTTTTCAGTTACACATACACTTTACTTTTAGGGCGGTCAGCGGGAGAATTGACGAACGCTCGAGGTATCTATCTACGCAGAATCATCCAATGATATTTGATAATGATTTTCGAAAAAAATCATTGTCGGTAATTAGCAGAGATATTAATTAAGTTACTTGAAAAAAATTTGTTTTTACATATCGTGTAGATATTGTTCAAAAGAACTCGTATCATCGAACATAAAAATATATTTGTTTAATTTTAGGTATTATATTTTCAGAGATATCGTTGAAAGTATACTGCAAAATGTGTCCCCCCCCCCTCCTATTTTTAAATCTACTGAAACTAAAATTATGAAAAAATAGGGGTAGTAGGAGTTTATTAATTAATAAATAGTAATTAATAAATTTAATCTACGGAACCCTTTGAGCGTGAGTTATGCTTGCACTTTACCGATTTATTTTCTATCTGGGGTCAAATTGACCAGTTCCGTGGTTCCAGCTATACCAAAAGTCCCACGTTTCTAGTGCTGAATAAAATATTTTAAATTAATTTATTTGTTTCCTTATTCCTTTAAACGTTACCTCAAACTTACTCATGTTCACGACATTAAATTCGTTTGGACCAAAACTTGGAATATGGACCCTCATACTTTTTAATTAAATATTTTAAGGAAATTCAACTTATCAACATCAATAAATGAAACTTCCATTTTCACCAAATTAAAAAGAAAGTTTTCATTAATGCATGAAATTTCTCAAGTTGCAATGCAGTTGTGCTTTAACCTGTTCGTTAAAATAATCATTAGACGATTTCGTATAATCTTTCGGCTAAGATAAAAATTCACCCTTAAACATTTCTCTAAACGAATAAAAGCAACTATATCTAAAGAGACTGTTATCTTTATGATCTTAATTAACATGAACGCAAAAATACTTAATTTTTATAATCTCATAATGAATGAGGAATATGAGATAACATGATGAAATATTTTCTGTTTAAAACAATCTTCAACAAGTTCAGAACTAAACGACGCTTTAACACAAAACCTTTCCCTTCTCTATGTTAGTTCTAGCATGTTTGTTAAAATAAAGTACCTTAATTATACGAATAACGTACATTACCTAATTAAGGAAAAAAATCCGTTTTGCGTTTTTTATCTAACTGTTAATTATTCTTTCTTACGGAATCTGTATTGCAGATCTTGTGCGTTTTTCTTTATTTGAGTTTATTTTCTTCGCGTAACTGTTTCAGATTTTTGTAGAAAATTTCGTTAAATGGATGAATGTTATGATGAGATTTAGATGCCCTATGAAGTGTAAATAAATATTTCTTTTCTTTTTTCTGCGTGATTAACAGTGGGAGAACTGAAGTATTTGATATTTAGGAATGAAAAATTTTTATGTCTTCGTAAGTGACTTGATTGGTATTCAACAAAATTAAAAATTAAGAATTAAATTTTGAAAACTCGTTACATTTGTCTGGAAGTAAATATTCCGGGTGATTCTATACAGATGCACTGGCGATTATTTCTTAAATCGCTGATGATAGAAACATACTTTGAATTACAAAAAGTATACAAATGAGCTACAGATTTGGAAATGACAGTTATTTACAAAAGACTATATGCCTTTTAAATGCGAAATTAATTTTTTATACGCATCCCCCTTTTCCTATATTTAACATTTAGGAAAATGTTGCAATACGTCTAAGGACATAAAAAAAATTCTTTTACGACCATAAATTTATGAGTTATGATATTTTTAAGTTTGTGCATTCTCAATGTTTTCCGGTTTCTAAAAATTCGTATATCTGTTTTCAAAGTATGAATTTCTCAAAAATAAAAATTATCAAAAAAGTAATAATAAAAAGTAAACTCAAAAACTGTTAGAATGTACTAAAATATCTACGTTATAAATTCTAGTTTATAATAAAATAAATAAACAACCATCTCTTTGAAGAGAGAAAAAATAATGTAGAAAATATTTCACATTTATCTCACTTATTTTATGTTAAATTAAAATTAGTTTGGAACTGATAACCTCCACTTATTTAGATTAATAAGATTTATTGTGTTCATAGAAAATGATGTATTAATATTTCTAAAGAAAATAATATTAAATTGTTAAACAAACGCTTGTTCCAGTCTAACGCATTTTTCAGTAACACTTCTTAATAGAAGGTTTTGAATCTAAATAAGAGAGTTTCCCCATTCACTGATTCTTCCTCTGGCGCAGCGAGCATCAGCGATAGTTACTACTGCTTAAAAAATACAAGACCCTATGTATTATCACCTTACACGTGTCTGGTGAGGTAATATCTGACCTCTATCTACATTAAATTACTCTTTTGTATCTATTTTTTTATTTATTGCTTTCATAAAATATGCTTACCTTTTATCAGAAAATACATCGTTTTAATTTTCTTCTTTCTTTTATTATCTGAAAAAACCGAATTTACTTTTTCAGTCTTCTGTTTACCGTAGGTGTTCTTGTAAATTCGCGGCATCTCTTATCCGTGCTTCATTCATGCGTGTTTGATCGTAACTCGCCAATTTTTCCGCGTAGTTTCTTGGGATGCTACGAGATGGTGTTGCAGTTTGACGTAATCATAGTTTGTTCTCTGATTTTATATAGCTGCTTCATATTTGCATATGGCGTTCTAGTAGAAGCCGGGTGGAAAGTAATTCGGGCATTTTTGAATGTCTAATAACTTTTAAAGATCCTTTTTACAACGCTTTTATAAATCCTTTTTGTGGCTTTCACATGGCTCGTTTTCAGTAGCTGTTCTTTTTATAAAGTTTAAACAGTGCTAATAGAGAACGTGTTATGCAATCGTTGTTTTATAGAGGACAGCTGGTCTCCCTGGACTTGTGCCTTCGATGTTATTTAATGGGTTACGAACGTAGCGGTTCCTGGAAATGTTTCAAGAGACTTAACCTAGACGAATGGTTCAGTAAACAAATCAATGTGGATTTTCCTTCCTAATGAACGTAATGGAAGGTGTTAAGCGTCATTTTCCCCGGAGGATTGGTTTGACCTATAAGATAACATTTCGTTTTGCTTGTGTTTCTTGTGAAAGGATTAAGACAATCTTTATAGAAGCTACATGTGTTTTGAATTTTCAACTTATTTTTCTTTTATTTTCATACTTTCCATAAAAGGTGTGCTAGAGAAATTTTGTTCCTAAATGAGAGTTACCTAATGGTATGCTATGTTGAAAGTAAAGTTATTCAATTTTTGGAATAGAAAAATCTTCTTTAACTCAGCCTTAGTAAGTTTTTTTTTTATCATGTTAAAGTATATTGGCACATTGAGTTCCAGAGTAGCTAATAAATTAAAGATTTCAGCCATAATTTGAGTATTGCATAATGTATTTAATCGAAGTGCCAATTTGAGCTGATGCTCACTTTTCTTTTCATCTTCATCTTTTTGTGTTTTTGTTCTTTTCATCTTTTTTCATCTGTCCTAGTTTTTCCAAACTCATTAACTACATTTTTTTCGTAAATCTTAAGAAATTATGAACGTATGTCTATTTTTATTTTATTTTAATTGGAAATTTATTTTATGTTTGCCTTTTAAGCCCTTATAACTGTGTTTGTGTTTAAATATGTCATCGTTATTTTTAAACCACCACACACATAAGTTTTTCCTTTTTAGCTAATTACTATTAATATACATATATTCCTTTCTATAATTTATAATATTTAATTTTAATTACTCATTCATTTGGGGTTACAAAAATCCGCATTACGTTTTTGATGTTCAACTTTGCTGTTAACTTCGGTCAGTACGCTAGTAATGACCATCAACTATGTATTTTCGAATCAATCTTTTTTCCTACAATTAGCAACCTAAAACGACATTCCTGAAAGGCGAACATGAACATAGAGTAGTAGGACCTCAACCATAATAGTGTTTAGGGGCTACTTCACTCAGTCGAAAACACCCGCTTGCTAATGTTAATCCTATGGGGGAAATAATTAATGATATCTCGTTCGCATTTCAATATTTTTAAATGATTTTTTTTTTCGGACAAATATGGCGGACGGCGTAGAACCGTGCATACGTAGCGCCACCCATAAAGATCAAACCAAAACATCTCTAAGAAATTTGTGTACTGTAATACAAATGAATAAGCAGACGAGCAAACAGAACTGTGCTACAGAGACGCCACCTAATTTTTTTTTCCAAGGCCGATTTTCATCTTCCAAAGCCTATTTCGTAAGAGATCCTACTAGTCTATGTTCATGGAGGTAAAAAAGATCCAGTTCGAAAAAGAAAAAGCAGCGTAGCGAGAGGTAAGCGTTTGTCTGAGTTGAGATTTTTCTTTCTGAGAAACGTCGACCGAAGTAAAAGTAAAAATTATTATGTGAATCATAATGAGAATTCTTCAAATAAGTTTGTGATGGATCTACAATGAAGCTAAGGCAGTCATCTACTGTATCCCGTGTCAACATAGAGTTTATTCATCTTTGGAACTGTACATTTCTTCTGTATGCAAAAAAAGATATCCCCTTCCACTCGTGCGTAAAATTTACAAGGGACGCAGCTATAATGATCTGGTATAGTAATAATGTCATCTACTTTCTATTAGTTAATCATATGTCAGATAATTTGTAATCATACGTAACTGAATATTGATTAAGAAGTAGACGTTGATTCTTCAATTACTGTGCATTTATGCAATCGTGAAATCTAAGTGCACAATGGTGTTCAATAATAAGCTTTTTTAACGAAGATCTTCCTTAAGGATAGAACGTCGACATAACTGTATGAAAATTCAATATATTAGAACCGATGCATAAAGATGCAATCCTCAGTGGTAGTTTGTGATCCTATTCCGCGAATATGTGTAATCAGAAACAGCTAACGGTATCTGCAAAAAACTTTAAAGTATAACGTCAGTTTTTTACGTGAATCTGATGGCAATGAAAAAATCAAATGTTGTAAGAGATTTATTTAAAAAAGTGTTAATTTGATACATAAGTATAATTATTTTTTATTCTTCTTCTTTATTTTCTGAATAAAATGCAACTTGATCAAAAATTTATTGGATTTAGCGTTTATTGAAATGTTATGTCATTTACTTGTTTTGCATGTTTTTATGATTATATTTAAATTGTTTATATACAGAATGAAAGGCTTGGGTGGTTGAAAATATCAATATTCATAATTAAGAATGAGCTCAAGAATATGTGGTCTTATTGCGTCATTGTACTTTTTCTAAATTACTATGCGAATATTCAAATAATGTCCTGAATATTTGATATTATTTGATCAAAATTGTTATTCCAAACTATTTATTCTTATTAAATCAAACTATTTTTATTCTGTAATCATCCATTTTTATACACCTATTATTTTTTATTATTATCATTTTTGATTCATTGGATATTTTACACAGTAAACCCTACTTAGTAACAAGTAATTATATCAACAAACATATTTAATGACATAAATAAGAATATTGTTAATTGGAAATAGAATCATATTATAATATATATATATATATATATATATATATAATAGACATGTGTGTCCCTATATTTCACTTTGCAGCCACAACTACCCAGCGCAGACGGCAGCTGTTTATGTAAGGTAGTAGCCATGAGTCTCCCATCGTGCACTATGATGGTTACATGTCGGTAGCTGTGGGGTATGGGATATATGGTGGTTGAAAGTGGTCGATCTAGGGCATTTTCATACAGGGTGGTTCAAAATTATGTGTCAAAAATGTAAAGGTAGGTAGAGGGGACCTAGATAGGAAGATTTCGCATAGAAATATAGGTGCGGAAATGCAGCGTTGTTGAGAGGCGCTGTTGAGTTCTCCGGATTAAAGCACTCCGCTAGCTTGAATCGTCCTTCCCCGCGCGGATTTCGAGCAAAATGCATCGTTACACCAATACGGAGCTTGCCGACATGTGTTTCATGTATGGAGCTGCACAAGGAAATTGAGCAGCTGCTCAAAGGATGTACATGGAACAATTCTCAGGGAGGAATCTGCCGGATCGGCGAATATTTGAGCGTCTTAATGGGGAGTTGTGCACGAATGAACCGTTTCATGCTTTCGGGCGTGATACGGGCAGCGAAAGATATCGCAGAATTCCTGCAGTGGAAGAAGCAGTAATTGGCACAGTAGAGGATAGTCCTTCAACAAGCTCGAGAGTTTTAGGGCGTGCATTGGGTTTGAAGAATTCCCTTGCGTAGCCCCATACATGAAATGCATATCGGTACGTTTCGTATTGATGTAACGATGCAGGTTACTCGAAATGTGTGCGGGGAGTGACGATTTAAGCCTGCGAAACACTTTCATCTGCCGATATCAACAGCGCCCTCTACTTCCTTAACGCTGCATTTTCGCACCCCTATTCCTACTCGAAATCTTCTTATTTCCTTTCTACCTACCTATATATTTTTGAATCACCCTGTATTTCGACCAAAGTGTTCTGAAAAATGTTTGTAATCTTGCTCAACGGGAATTTGTTCATTCAACTTAACATGCCCTAACTAAGATATATATAACTACTAGCTGACCCGCCCGGCGTTGCCCGAGCTCGTGTAATAAACTCAAATCATTTAAAAACGAAACTCTGGCCAAGGATTCCGATGGCTTCGACACCGTATACCGGGCACGCTCCGGAAAATATTTTATTTTCCCCTTCCACCGCCAGGCGAGCAACCTCTTTCGGAAAGAACCTCTGAGACAGGTTAACGTTGCCTACGGTACTGTATAGTAGGCGTGCGACAAAATCGAGCTGGTTTCGAGAAGATGGGAATATTAAAAGCCGAGTTATTGAAATAAGGCACTGTTAGAGAAAATAATCATGATTGAGGCTCCGGGTGAAGGGCATGTTCAAGTTTCCTTCAGAAAATGACTAATTAGGAGGACTACGATGCATCTTTAAAAATTCGTTCGTTTGCTTAAGCTAGGAACTTAATTACAAATTTGCCTTAAATTAATCTTCGGAAATAGTGGTAAACGCTACTCATAAATTTATTTTAATGTCGTAGAAGGTGACTATTGAGTTAATTATGATTGGAATCAGTTGCGTTGAAATCGGAAAGTAGTTGCGGAGATACGAAAACGGGGCATAGTTAGGGAAAAAACTTTGAAGGAGGGGCCAGGGGGAGGAGGGGAGAGGATGTTCAAGTTCCCTTCAGCAAATGACTAATTAGGAAGATCACTATGCATCTTTAAAAATTCGTTCGTTTGGTTAAGCTAGAAACTTAATTACAAATTTGGCTTAAACTATTATTCGGAAATAGTGGTAGCCTCTACTCATAAATTAAGTTTAATGTTCTAAAGGATGTCTATTAAGTTAATTATAATGTTTGGAATCACTTGCGTTCAAATCGGAAAGATAGTTGCTGAGATATGGAAACGGTGCATAGTTGGGTAAAAAACCTTGAAGGAGGGGTCGGGGGGGGGGGGTGTTCAAGTGCCGTTCAGCAAATGACAAATTAGGAGGATCACTATACATCTTTAAAAATTCGTCCGTTTGGTTAAGCTAGAAACTTAATTACAAATTTGGCTTAAACTATTATTCGGAAATAGTGATAGCCTCTACTTATAAATTAAGTTTAATGTTATAAAGGTTGTCTATTAAGTTAATTATAATGTTTGGAATCACTTGTGTTCATACCGGAAAGATAGTTGCTGAGATATGGAAACGGGGCATAGTTGGGTAAAAAACCTTGAAGGAGGGGTCGGGGGGGGGGAATGTTCAAGTGCCGTTCAGCAAATGACTAATTAGGAGGATCACTATGCATCTTTAAAAATTCGTTCGTTTGGTTAAGCTAGAAACTTAATTACAAATTTGGCTTAAACTATTATTCGGAAATAGTGGTAGCCTCTACTCATAAATTAAGTTTAATGTTATAAAGGGTGTCTATTAAGTTAATTATAATGTTTGGAATCACTTGCGTTCAAATCGGAAAGATAGTTGCTGAGATATGGAAACGGGGCATAGTTGGGTAAAAAACCATGAAGGAGGGTCAGGGGGGGGGAGGGGATGTTTAAGTGCCGTTCAGCAAATGACTAATTAGGACAACCACTATGCATCCTTAAAAATTCGTTACTTTGGATAAGTTAGGAACTTAATTAGAAATTTGGCTTAAACTATTATTCAGAAATAGTGGTAACCGCTACTCATAAATTTACTTTAATGTTATAGAAGGTTACTATTGAGTTAATTATAATGTTTGGAATCAGTTGCGTAGAAATCGGAAATATAGTTGCGGAGATACGGAAACAGGGCATAGTTAGAGGAAAAACTTTGAAGGAGGGGAGGGGTGGAGGGGATATTCAAGTTCCCTTCAGCAAATGACTAATTAGGAGGATTACTATGCATCTTTAAAAATTCCTTCGTTTGGTTAAGCTAGAAACTTAATTACAAATTTGGATTAAACTATTATTCAGAAATAGTGGTAACAGCAACTCATACATTTAGTTTAATGTTATAAAGGGTAACTATTAAGTTAATTATAATGTTTGGAATCACTTGCGTTGAAATCGGAAAGATAGTTGCTGAGATATGGAAACGGGAAATAGTTAGAGAAAACTTTGAAGGAGAGCCCCGGAGGGGGGGATGTTCAAGTGACCTTCAGCAAATAACTAATTAGGAGGATCACTATACATCTTTAAAGATTGACTCATTTGGTTAAGCTAGGAACTTAATTTGAAATTTGGCTTAGGCTAATATTCGAAAATACTGGTATTTGCTTTTTAGAAATACACCTTGAAGCAATGAATGCTGATTTTTACGATAATTTAGTACAAATGGAACTAAATGGAGAAGTTCGGAACATTATTACTGAGATATTACTGAGAAACTGAGATTTAAAATAGCGGTATTCTGTATATAAAACAACAATTAAACGCTACGGGTTAAAATTGTTAAATGTGATTAGACACCTACCCTTCGCCATTCCTGCAAATATATAACAAATAATCTGTTAAATAAAGTTTTCTGTATTAATAGTCTCTATCATAATAATATATGTCGTGTTTTAAAAAAACCTTAAACCCAGATAATTATAATGAAGAAAAACGTGCCTGTAAATGTGTTAAACAGGTGGCGTTTATGTAATTTGCCGTGAGTAGAAGGCGCTGCATTAGTTTGGCTATATGCAGGTAACTGCAATCCATGTTGGCACAATTTCGTTGTAAGTCCTTATCTATGCATCGTTACTCTGATTTATTTAATGTGTTCTGAGAAGATATTCTACACAACCAACCAACCGATGAAAAAGCGTATTTTTAATGAGAGTTCTTTGTGCATTTTAATTAATATTTCAGAAAGTAATTAAAATATTAAAATTCTGATGTAATGTTTCATTAGGAGAGGGTTTGGACTACCTAAATCTAAATTTCCAGCTTTCTAGGTGGGCTAGCTTTTCCTAGCCATCGCCAACAGACACACACACACACACAGAGCGAAACTTTCATTTATTAGTATAGATATAAGATGATTTCGTGCCCCCATAGCGGTGTAAATTGAAACTTGCTATACAATACCGTAGGCAGCGGGGACAAGTACCGGAGTTTCATTCGAAAAAGGTTTGTTTATAGCAGAATGTGCGCCGAAAATGACCATTTTTATCGAAACTGCAAAAGAAAGTTACTGATTTCCGGGCAACGCCGGATGGATCAGATAGTTTTTAATAAAATAACAGGGCGGAGAGAAAAATATGCCACAGTTAACATTTGCGCGGTGTCCACAAAAATTTATCGGCTCAGGGCCTTAAAATGAATTTAGATTTTTTTTCTCTTTTTTTCATTTTTAAAGATGTATAAAAATAACATTATTGTCACAATGTGACTTCCCATCCTTGTGGATTTTGTGGTCACATTAGTGCCGGACATGAGGCACTTTATCTGCAGTGATGTCTCTATGACGTACGTAAACTTAAATATTTATCAGAGAAACATTTTTTACAATGTTTTGAAGTGTTCTTGTCCTAAACAAGAACGAAAAATTATGCGTCAAGTATAGATTATGTAGCACTTTCCAACGCTTCAAAAATAATTTTACAAAACATACCGTTTAATAAGCTAAAAGATAACATCTAAGTAAACAATTTGGAAAACACATAACATATTTAAAAACATAATTTCAGGAATTTCCAACAAATACAATATTCGGAAAAATATCCGAATACTTTTATTCAGCCCTGTATATGATCTATAGATTTGTATATATACTATATAGGATGCTAAATTTTAGTTTAGTTAGGAAACGCGTAGCACAGTTTAAAATTATCCTTCTGGAGTTTCTGTCAATAAACGGAAATGTGTTCGCGAACTTTTGTGCTGCCCTGTATAGGGTCTACAGAATTTATACACACCACTTAATAGACAAAAAGCTAGTTAAGATTAAAATCACGTTCAGTAACTTAAAACGCACTTCCAGGAATTATTGTTAACAGGCAGTAGAGAATTCTTTTGTGTGTCCCTGTAAATGAACGATGATTGCTATACACACACTATTCTGTAGTAAGCCTCTTGTAATGCACCTTAGTAATACATATAAACTTCAATGCGTTTAAAATAGTGGAACATTATTTAAATAAACCGCAGACAATTTTTCTCCATAGACGTAATGTAACGGAATTCTTTTGACAGTCCCTGTAAAGTAACTCTAAGTGCTATACACCTACTATTCCATATTAAGCTTCTTCTAATGCACCTTAGCGATCTATATAAATTTCAATGCGTTTAAAATAGTGAAACATTTTAAAAATAAACGGCAAATGATTTTTCCCCATAGACCGCAATGTAACGGAATTCTTTTGAGTGTCCCTGTAAGAAAACTATAAGTGCTACACACTTCAGTTGAAATAGGGAACGTACCATAGATAACGACAATAACATATAAAAATTGCAGAGCAATCCGAGCATATTTACGGGAGTTAGAGCACGGACAGACGGCCAGACGGCAGACGGCAGACGGCAGACGGCCATACGGCCATCCGGCCAGACAAACCGAAGTCATAAGCACTTTTCAACTAGGTTGGAAAGTGCTAAAAAAGACAAAAAAAAATAGTTTTGAATAAATTCACATCTTAGTCAAAATATGACGTCACTGGGCGGAGGAATTTTAGTCAATGATGAGACGTGACCATTGTGACGTGCAGTGGTGGCACTTTCAGCATGTATACGGTTTACGGATGTAACAATGAGATTATTGTATGGAAACTCAATATGATAGAACGGAGGCATAAAGATACACTTCTCAGTGATAGTGTATTTTTTAGGAAATATATATGATCAGAAAGGCGTTAAAATATATCCAAATAAGTTTTGAAAGTATAAAATCAAGTTTTTTGTGATATCCGATGGAAATGAAAAGTGAACATATTGTTAGTTATATTTTATAAAAACTATTAATCTAATACAAGAGTATAATTTTTTTCTAGTGTTTTTATAATTTGTGAATAAACTGCAATTTAATCAAGAACTAATTGATTTTGGTGTTTATTGAAATATTATCTAAGTTACCTGTTTTCTACGTTTTCATGATTATATCTGATTAATTGTTACACAGATTGAAATTCTTAATTGGTTGAAAATATCAATTCGCGAATTATTCACGAGTTATTATTTATAATTAACACTCCTACTAATTAGATGTGTTCTATAGTAAAGATCTATTTCAGAGGACGAGTAATATTGGCACATGGCATATGTTTCGATGTTAACCACAGTTCGCCTTTTTATTGCCACTGGTGGAAAAGCTTTTAAGCATTTTTTTGTATAATTTGCTTTCAAACATTTGTGTATCATTTTTTAGTTTGTTTAACTTTTATTGATTTCCAATTATTTCTGTAGACCTATTTCCAATTAATATAAAATAATAATAATAAACTTTATTGGCCGATTTTGGGGTAATTTATTGAAGTTTATCCTTCAAGTACCAAAGTTAGCTTTGGTGAATTGAGATACTTTTATATAATTCTATTAGGTATAATGAGGCGTATATTCCTGAGGCAAAAAATCATAATTGCAAGAACGTTTGACAGAAACATTTTTATAGAACTAAAATCTTTACAAGGCATTGTTACTAGCTGATCCTAAAATTAATCGCCAAACCGCTAGGCTTGAAATAATTTTTGAAAATTTATTTGTCGACTCTTTAATAGTATACCAATTTGGTAGTTGTCAAATTCAATTAATGTCATTTTGATTACAAGACAAACATAAAAGCTTCCTAATTTATATATTTTAGATTTACATGGTGAATATAACTTCCTTTCGTTATATTTACACTTAAATTTGAAATATAGAATATTTTAATTCTGAAAATAACATAAATATGCAGTTAATTTATTTTCTAAACAAAAGTATAAAGTAGAAAATCATATGAATTAGCTTATTTTATTTTGAATGTAATGATAACTCTGTTAAAGCGCACAAATATATAAAGTGAAAAAGAAATAATTGTTCTAGAAACAAATATTCCCAACATGTATACTCGTATATTTGCATTAATGAATTAAAATATTTAATTGATTTTTGAACAACTAAAATATTACTTGAAATGTACTTTTAAAAATAAGAATTTTTTTTAAATAAAATTCTTCAGTATCTAAAATTATATAATGGAAAGTTTGTTTATATATATATATATATATATATATATATATATATATACACCTTTTTCTTCTTCTATTATGTTCATTTTTCTTTCGCCTAAGTGTCAATATAGATTGTCCTTTTATATTAATAGATTTTTAGCAATTTCGCAGTTGTTATTAGTGTTTACCCAATTTAATTGCTGAATCAATTTCTGTCATTATTAAAAGCACACAATACATCAACACAATAAAAATGTATTTTTATTTTTCAAAATGAAATCATGATAATTTTGATTTTAAAAGTGATAAATAATGACATTAAAATTAAAAAAATAAACGGCGTATTATTATATTTACAAGATATTTCTTCTTTTTCTCCTCTGGACTGTTTTCTTTTAAAATATTAACAGATAATCTATTATTCCTAAAAATAAAAAAATATGAATTATTACTTCAAAAAATTTGTTTGCCTTATATAGTAGATATTGTATTAAACGGTTGAGCTTCTTTTCTTTTTGCAAAATACAAAGTAAAACTAATGTACTAACATAATTATTTTTGCTGTAGGAGATCGTCTAGCCAAAGATGAAGCCCTAGGTTAATGAAGCTCTGTGTTAAGACCTAGCATTCTATCTTTTTAATATTTTAATGATGAACTATTATTTCTTTAATACACACAAATGATAATCGTCGATTATTAGCACTTTATGTATTCTGTTATTGCTTTCATATAACTTATATTACATTCTATCGATTTTAAAAATAACGCTATAAGATGTAATAAGAATTTTGATTCAGTCTTGTACTTGCACATATGAAGATGAAGTCATGGCCTGTGTCAAAAGTAACATTTAGATTCATATTTACTTTTCGAAACCATGGTGTACGGAAAGTAATGTAATCATGGTTAGTGTGTGCGTGAGTGAGCACGATAACCTCCAAATGGTATTTCCAATCGAGCGTCTATTTGGCGAATATGTTTAAAACCCCACCCGCAAGAACCGTATAAATTGTCTTACAAACAAGTCGACGGATTAGCTATTTAATCCATTTTTAAATCATTTTCAAACTATTTTGCAATTATTCTGTAGAACAAATAACCATAAAGGAATGTGACAGAGTATAAGCGATAAATATTACTGTGACGTATTCAAGCATTAGTATCGCAGATGGTAATCTTTCTAGTATCAAAACGGAAGATCCAGAGTTCGAATACTACTGATTCGATTATCTCAGAATATATATATATATATATATATATATATATATATATATATAAAAACTTATTGCAAAAATTAACCATTGAAACAGAAATAACTGACCAAATGCAATGAAATTATTATCCCAAACAGCTATGTCAAATTACACATTATAAAACATAGTATATAAGCCCATACAGAAGAACCTATACAAATTATTCAAAATGCAAGATGACCATATCAGTAGGACACAAACAAAAACAATGCAAACGGCCATATTAATATGTTATTTCAATAGCAACATTACAAAAAGTTATAATGCAGCAAGGTAAAATTAATTTGAACTACAAGAAATACATCAAATTTTGCGCATAAGCAGCATTAAAATAATGTATTTAATAATTATGAAAATATATATATTTTGCCAAAATTTGGGCTGTAATTAGATGAATATCTAATTGGGCTGCAAGTGATCGATATTCTTACGAATATAAAAATTAATAGTAAAAAAAAAAAAATAAATAAATAAATAAATAAATAAGTAAAACTATCCACAAATGTTTGCGCAAATGCAGCAGGTCATTATGGAAGTTCAATATATAAAAACTTATTGCAAAAATTAACCATTGAAACAGAAATAACTGACCAAATGCAATGAAATTATTATCCCAAACAGCTATGTCAAATTACACATTATAAAACATAGTATATAAGCCCATACAGAAGAACCTATACAAATTATTCAAAATGCAAGATGACCATATCAGTAGGACACAAACAAAAACAATGCAAACGGCCATATTAATATGTTATTTCAATAGCAACATTACAAAAAGTTATAATGCAGCAAGGTAAAATTAATTTGAACTACAAGAAATACATCAAATTTTGCGCATAAGCAGCATTAAAATAATGTATTTAATAATTATGAAAATATATATATTTTGCCAAAATTTGGGCTGTAATTAGATGAATATCTAATTGGGCTGCAAGTGATCGATATTCTTACGAATATAAAAATTAATAGTAAAAAAAAAAAAAAAAATAAATAAATAAATAAATAAGTAAAACTATCCACAAATGTTTGCGCAAATGCAGCAGGTCATTATGGAAGTTCAATATATAAAAACTTATTGCAAAAATTAACCATTGAAACAGAAATAACTGACCAAATGCAATGAAATTATTATCCCAAACAGCTATGTCAAATTACACATTATAAAACATAGTATATAAGCCCATACAGAAGAACCTATACAAATTATTCAAAATGCAAGATGACCATATCAGTAGGACACAAACAAAAACAATGCAAACGGCCATATTAATATGTTATTTCAATAGCAACATTACAAAAAGTTATAATGCAGCAAGGTAAAATTAATTTGAACTATATATATATATCGAAGTATAGGACAAAATAATAGGAACACCTATTTCGAAATCTGTCATACTTTCACCGTCCAGTACAACCTCGCCACTTATCGCAATAGTCTACTATCTAGGGATGACGAAAGGGAAGGTATCAATCAAGCATTTTGCCGGTGTGACAGTTGTATGAGAAAATGCTTTTCACAGCAAAGCACCATTATGTTTGATCTGACTGACGTGCGAAGATGCCTGATCATTGGATATCGTCTTGCTGGAGCGTTCGCGTAGAGAACATCCAACCTTGTTCGGTGTTTCAAAAATCACTGTGTCAAGGGATATGATAGCCTATACAAACCTGGGAAAGCGGTCCACTGCAAAGCAGAACAGTAGATGAAAGTAGATGTTGACCGAACAGGATAGACGAGTGGTATAGCGCATTGTCGCCCGAAAACGCAAGACTACGCTGCCGCAGATAATCTCCGAGATGAACACCCATCTCCAGAACGCCGCATCCATAAAACTATTCAACGGGAGCTACATGCTGCGGCCATTCATGGCAGAGTGGCTATTCCAAAGGCGTATGTGTCGCCGCGAGATGCTATGAAGCAACTACAGTGGTTCTGAGACCCCCAAAACTTGGCGTAACAGCAATGAGAACAGGTAATCTGGTCTGATGAATCATTATTTACATTATTTCAGATCACCAGAACTGTGCTCGTCTGGTGAACGCCAGCAGAAGAGTTTCATTTTCACTGTCTGATTCCTACCGTGAAGCATGGGAAATTCTCTTTAATTGTATGGTGCGCGATATCTTGGCGTGAGCATTATCGCAGTATTCTCGCATTACATTCCCACCCTTTTCTTCAGACTCTGTGTCCTGGAGAACGTCCTGCGTTCCAAGATGACAACGGCCCTGCTCATATGGCTCGCAGTGTTTAAACATGGATAGAAGAGCATGATGATTAAATGAAACATCTGACGTGGTGTTCCCAGTCCAATGATTTAACCATCATTAAGCATCATTGGGTTTTTAGAGAACAAAGTTCATGCTCGGTATCCTCATCCGCGTATACTACCTGAAATGAAGACCGCTCTATATAATTCCACGTCGAATTCAAGCTGTGCAGAAATCCATGGGTGGCTCAAAAACCTACTAATAAACATTTTGAATTTTTTCACCGGTGTTCCTATTATTTTGTCCTATATCTGTATCTATATAACTTTCTGGACAAGAGAAAGTGCAGTGAAGTAAGTCCAGAGTGTTTTACTTTGAAGGGCTGATCCTTTTGTTTTACGAGCGATCTGAGAACGGTGATTAAGATATCTATATCTCGAACTATCAAACGGTGCTAACTGTGATTATAGAGGAAAATACTTTCTCCTACCTTACAATTGTAAAATACGTGGCCTGCCAGTTAACTGTTAATTTCCGTAAAAACGGACACTTCCTTCATGGAATTTTCAAAAGTGAATTTTACAGGTAAATTTCCAGAATCTTTTTGTCACATGAAGCATGTGAATTATAGAAAAATTAAAAAATTAAAATTAAAGTTATTTAGTCCAATTTAACCCGTGGATTCTACACTTCGATTCAGCACCCCCACAGTTCTCACTAGTGCGATATGAAATTAATGAACTGTAATATCAAATGCACATAACTGTGTTAGCAATATTGTGATAATGAAATATAACACATGATTCCTATACGAAATTTAATTCGAAATCGAACTGTGATATGTATTTTTAACAAAAAATTCATTTTAATAATGGAAAATTTTAAATTAACTAAAGCATGTTTTTCAAAAACGTCGATATTTGAAATTTTGGTATGTGCCAATTCGCACTAATATGTAATTAGAAATTAATTTTGAGTGAAAAACAGTTTTGCGTATTAAATATAAAATTGTATGATTTTTTTAATTTTAAGATTCTATAGACATTCAAGGACTATATTATATTGATGTATGTTGCATTTGGGTAGATGCTGCATCAAAACTATTTTAATTTATTTAAATAAAATTACTGCATAAAAGAAAAAATTATATGTGTTAAAAATAGGATAATTTAATTTAATTCATGTCAACAGTAATGCAATAATTAAATAAAATATGAGATATTAGTTGTGTACTAAGAAAATAATATATGCAAAGCGAAATATTTAATCATCTATTTAATTTATTCATAGCTGAATTTATCAATTGTTCTCTTAACAATTTAAATAGTTCCTTTACGACATAATTTTTGGTCGTAAATAGGGTTTTAGGAATGAAGGCAGCTAAATTACATTTTAAAATAATCTTCTTATGAATTTTTTAAATCCTCAATTTATTTTAGATGTGAAATTAAACACAATATGAAATATAATCTTTTTCTAAAAAATCAAGAAAAGAAAAAAAAAAATCTACACTGAATAGAGTTGCATCCTGTCTTCATAATTTCATCAACCTATTAACTTACAAGTTAATTTAATTACGCTTTGTTTTTCTTTACGACAATTTCTACAATGAAGGTGGTTCAGATATTAAGTCAATTACTACAATCTTCTTGTTTACGAAATAAGTTGTTTCATGAATGAATTAGTAAGTAGATTTTACTTTTGAAATACTACTAATAACTCTGACGTTATTATTTTTTCAAACAATACCTTTACAAGCATTTTAAAATAATATTAGTGTTTTAATGATTCCGACTATGGATTAACATTTCAACTAAATTAGTTTACATAAGAATAAATTAAGTTTGAAAAAAAAATAATACAGCAACAAAGTATTCCTGTGTTTCTAATAAACTCAATTTCATGTCAGTGATTTAAATATTAGTTAGTAATTGTCGTGTTATTACATTTGTCTTCATTTAAAGAGATTATTTTTATTTGAGATGTCAGATGTATTGTATAATCGATACAGTACGTGACAGATTTCCTATATAGGAATACGTAACTGCTGGTTAAAATCAGTGTTTACTAAATGATATATGATCTCAAGTAGAAAACAAAGAAAGAATGAATTATTTGTTTTTAATCAGGCATAGTTGAGTAAAATTGATTATTACAATAAAATTTTGAACCAAATTCTGTTGAAAAAATTATATTTATTTCATATAATAGAATAGAATATTTAGACATAAGTGACAATTGAAACTGCAAAAAACATACTCTGCATAGGATATATATTTAAATTACTATTCTCATTCGCCATTGTGTGGAAACATTTATAGAAAGATTATGAAATAGTGATCTTAAACTGGTAGATAAACTCCTCATTTGACATATTTCAGTCACTAATGGTGTAACTGAAATTTGCTTAACGATTATTAGTGAAGAGAATGCTGGAAACCTGAAATTTTTCATTTTATCCAAATATTGTTAATTGAGATCTTACATAAAACACATGTATTGCCTTTGATGATGGAAATAATATGAAAAGCTGCGTTTCCAATACTTTATTTTCTGCTTGGAAATACATGACAAAAGAATTGATATCGAGACGTAATAGAAGATAAAAAAAATAATCCTGTAACGCGGCTTACAACAACAAATTGGTAATAAGCTCACTTTCTATGATGGTAAAAGAGTGGTAATAGCTCCTATACATCCAAAGAAAGTAATTCTTTCTGAACGGTAGTCTTACATTGTTTTCTTTCTACTCAGCGTAAAAGTGTTAATCTTTTCAGTGGAATGAAAAACGTTGTGGACGTAATATTATTGTTAAACATTAAGAAATAGTGACGGTAGCACACTGATAAAATAATTATAGTTAATCTCGGTATTCAAATAATACTCGAATTCGCTTAGAAGCACAAATAGGTATCAAAAGGTAAAAATACTACACCAAACCATGCCAAATAAATAAATAAATAATAGTGTTACCAATATTTAAATAGTCATTAAATAGAGAGTAAAAAAACATTTTGTAATACATAAATAAATGGAGATTTTACACTTTTACTGTTTTCTCGTGATCTATTGTTAGATTTGTGCATTGATAATCTATTAATCAAAATTATTTAAAAGGAATAAAATGACACAACCTTTTACGTAAACTTTGTAAAATATGTAGCATTTTTGAAATAAATTAATGTATGATACGATGACAAATTTATGTAAATGTGAGCGTATAATGCCAAACAATAAATAAAAAAAATGATAAAATATACTAATAAAACTTATAAGTTGAGTTGATTGTACAAAATATTTTGATTTTCAGATGCTGAATTTAAAATTGAGTGATATGTGTGGATTTTGTTTGTACATGCAATTCCAAAACTTTAAAAAAATGTAAATTTTTTTATTAAAATAATCTTAAAATTGCTCTGAATGTTCTTTAAAAATATTTAATTTTATAATGCTGTTTGGTTTGTTGTACCTCACTGTATGTAAGAAATAAAAATTTTCCTATATGTAATATTTATTTTTATGTATTTGTAGTTACGTAAATTTGTGTATACTTTAAATACATTGAAATACATAACACATTATTCTACATTGTTTTAAATCTGTTACTATGTAAAATATTACAGTTCACTTAAGAAAAACTACATATTATCCTGGTTTTTCGGTCATAAGTTCCACAATGTTATCATTATGTGTTACATTGCAGCCCATTAAATCCTTAAAATTCGTTACGCTTCGTACAACTTTGCAATTTCTGTCCCATCAAATAAAACAAAAGAAAGCTGTCATTAGCGAGTATCAACTGGCTATTTTTCCATCCGAATTTTATGCAGTTATGGAGCCCTTTTATTCCAATTTTATTCTCTAATGCATAAAATTTCTGAAATATTCTCTATTTCTTTTCGAGCATCTTTTAAAACACTTTTTTAACTTTTCTATTATTAGCTGATGTTTTTCATTCTACAGAAATGTTATACATATATTTATTACACTGAAAATATTTTTTATTCCATTTTATATTGTAGAGCGTATAATGGAGTTATTTTATATTAATTTATATTATTATTAGAGAAAGTTTCTAATTATTTTAAGATGACAACAAATGCTAAATCGGACTGTAATGATTTCTAGTTTTGTGAATTTATGTATATTTTTAACCCATAATAAAATATATTAACTGAGTTTGTTTTAAAACATATTTTTACCTTTTTTCTTGCCGGATTTTTTTCAATAGAGATAGAATTTACTTTTTTTATATTTTTTTGTGTTACAGTAAAAATTATTTTTTATTCTAATGCGCGTTGGTTGTACAGTGTACAATGAGTTTTTAATATTAATATACTAGCTGACCTGCCCGGCGTTGCCCGAACCCGTGATAAAATTAAACAAACTTAAATTTTGTATGATTTTACATCTTTAACCCGATTTAATAGGAAAATATTTATTTAAAAGTGCTGCGCACGCGAGGAAAATTCCTTATTTCCACTTTCAGCCGATAGGGATGCATTCTGTTATAAACAAACCTACGACACGTGTTCCCGCCGCATGCGGCACCGTGTAGTAGGCGTGCAGCGCATACTCTGCAAAATATTTTAGTTTTACCATCCGCTGACAGGGGGCACACTCTGTTCCACACAAACCCCCTTCCAAACGAATCTCCGACACTTGTCCTCGCTGCCTCCGGCACCGTATAGTAGGCGTGCTATACTTTAGTTCCACTATTCACCACCAGGGGACGCAATTTGTTCTATACGAACATTTAACATGGGTAACCATTATATAAAGGGAGTTGAATGAACCAATTCCCGTCGAAATAGGGGCCATAGAACTCGAGAAAAGGATGCGCCTTCTCGCGGTGGAAGGTGGAACTAAAATCTGCCACGCGATCGAAAACCAAGGCGAATCATCCAAACCAGATGTGATCGGGCCCATAAAACCCGATGTAAGAATTGAAGTGGTCAACAACAAATCATTTACTTTGATTGTTGGTATAAATCAAGTAAATACGGTTTGTGTATTTTTATTATTAACATAAATTTAATTTTTACGAAAGTCGTCATTTGAAATTTCCGTTATTTTCAATATATAACATTTATAAAACGCTACGGGAGAAGCTAAAAATGTTAAATTTCTTCAATGGAATTTGTTTTGTGTAAATCGGAACAAGGCGTTAACCCCTTACCTCCTCATACTCGTAAATATAACGAATGATTTGTTCTAGAAAACCACCTTCCCCTACATTAAAGTGATCATTAAAAAAAATCACACACAGAGCGAAACTTTCTTTTATTAGTATAGATATAATAGTTAGAGAATAATTTTCCATTTAGGAAATCTAAACAAATGCTCTAAAACTATAAAAAAAAATTATCAGTATAGTTTAGATTTTATCAGAACATTTTTTCCCAAAAATTTTCAGTTCAGGTAATTCAGAGTACGTTTTCTGGCGATTATATCTTAAACCACTGACTACAGAAACGCATTTCTAATTGAAAAAAATACAAATCAAGCACTGCATTTAGATATGATATATATTTTACAACGGAATGTACATATATTAAAATATGAAATTTGTATGTTGTACAGATTTTTATACACATCACATAGCCTAAAATTTAATTTAGATTTGAAAACAAATAACACAACTAAAATTGCACTTCCAGCAATTACCATCCATAGACAGCAACATTTTTGTGTAGTGATGTATATAAATTTATTTATATACAAACATATATTTGTATGCACAAACTAATTATAATTAAGCTGGAAAATGCCTAAAACAATTAAAAGCACATGTAAGCAAGTCACGCCCGTATACAGCGATGCTTAATTTTTTGTCTTGGGCATCCCTGTATATTATCTACTAGCCAGTCTTCGCCCATATAGATAGTCGCTTGGGGGAGATGTACGAATTCCCTGACAAAAGCCTACTTGGCGTTGTCTGTGCTTATCTAGATTGAAGGAAGAGCTTCCAGATAAAATGAACAAAAATGGGATAACCTAATTTATATGATGATCATTGTAAATGGGCCCTGTGTGTTTTGCGTCCCTACAGTTTTCATAATGTGATCAAAATAACGGAGTTTTGTGTACTTCGCAGCTATACAGAGTGTATCTAAAATGCTTCAACAAACTTAGGGGAATGATAGTACTCATCAAGACGAACAAAAAATGCAATGGAACATGGGGTCGCATATGACGTTTAAATGGTGAAAAATGCAAAACTAATAAAAATATTGAAATCTCGCATGCTGCTTTACTGCAGAACTGACTAGTCGAACGAAGCTGGTTTGCCTTTCACTTTGTGCATATCCGGTCAGAAAGAGATTACAAAAACATGGAAGAAAGCCAAACAAATCTGTGAGCCGGAATCCACGTATGCAAATTTTACATCTTCTTAGAAACAAACCAATAAACGCAACATTGCAGCAAGCATGCGTTGTAACCACCAACGACGATAGGTAGTCATTTTTCTGTGGACGTGCGTAACCACCTTGACGGAGTTTATCAGGCAAGATGGATTGGACGTGGTGGCCCTGTTACTTGACCAAGCTCGCCGGACCTTAACCATTTGGATTTCTTCTTCTGCGGACAGACGAAATTCCTCATTTATGAGACGCCAGTTGAAACATCAATAGAAACGCTAAAAGAAGTAGTAGCGCGTATGGTGACCGCTGCCGGAGAAATCAGGGAAACTCCCAGAATCTTCGAGTGTGTCCACCAGTCGGTCCTCCGTAGATGTACTCTGTGTAATAATGTCCGCGGTCGACACTTTGAACAATTATTGTAAAATATTTGTTTTCTCTGGACAACACGAGCTGTGTTGTACCTATTCTGTGAAATAAATAATTTTCTGACGTGTTTCTTTCTTGACTCAGTTTGTCCATTTCCAGACGCATTTTCTCGATTTTCATCCTTTAAACGTCATTTGCGACCCCATGTTCCATTGCATTTTTTGTTCGTCTTCATGAGTACTATCATCCCTCTAAATTTGTTGAAGCATTTCAGATACACCCTGTATATCGTTAATACAGCCAGTCCGTAATTAGGCGGGTACCACAGGTACATCCGAAAAGGGTCCACTTGGATGGGAGGGGGGGGGGCAAAATTCTGTTCGCAATAAATTGTATATTTTAAATTTTAAATTTTTCCGTCTTTCTACTGTACGGTTTGGCGATTAAATTTTTCCTTACTTGAACCCTAGCTGTCTCTGCTCACCAACATGAACATTCCAATGAATGGCAGAACTGATTGATATTTCCAACGTACCTATGTTAACTTGTCTAACTTATGTTATATTTGTGAGAACTTTTTCAAAACGCAATTAATATACTTGTGTTTTCGCGTATATGTGTTTATTAAATGCCGTTTTTGCCGTTTTGTTTTAACCTCATTCTGCCAAACCATTCCAGATACGGGAAAACGAAAAATATATTCTTAAAGATCGTATTGTTACGTCTCAAACGCTAGAATCAGTTACGAAGAATATCGTTATTAACCCTTTGAATCTTTTCAAAAAAGGTTCATTTTCGCGGTAAACATAGCCCTCTTTACGCCAACACTCCCCAGGGAGCAATTTCAGAAGTATCGATAAACAAAAAATATGCCTTTAAAGCTGAGACCTTTTTCTAATCATCCGTGTAATCGGTTTTCAAAAATACGTAGTTTAACTTTTTCAAAACATTCGCGACCGCGCAGGTCAATTTGCGCCTCCCGGAGACGATATTTTTCTACTCAAAAACAATTAAACGTCCGCATTCAACAGAATTTTATTAGAGCATCTCGTCAGACTATATTTATATATACTATACAAATTTTGAAATATTCGGAGGAGTAGAAGTATTTAAAAAAATTAAATCAGAGAAAATTTTGACGAAAACCCTAAAAATTTGCGATCTCGAACGGCTTCAGTGTACGTTTTTACTACTAAATATGCATACTTTTTCAAGAAATGTTATAGAGGGCTTGGATACATTTATATTTTTAAAACCTATTAAAACTAATTTTTGTGTTATGTTAAAGAACCCGACACGAAAACAAGAAAAAAAAGGGAGAATAAAATATATTTCTTTTACAACTAGCTATCAGTATTTAAAAAAAAAATTAACACGGCTGTAAAACCGTCATATTTATAACCTTTAAAAATTCACCCGGTTATTCTCCAACACGCAAATTCTACGGAGAACTGAAGTATATGAAATGTAAAGAGATGAAAAAGAATCTAAAATCAGGACATGCAATTGATGATTATGTAGTGAATTCAATTAACAAGAAAAAAATGATATGGCGTGAAATATTGAAAATAGTCTTGTATGATATTCTATTCTGTGGCCAAAAATAATATTGCTCTTAGAAGTTCAAATTAAATTATGGGAGATCCAAATTGCGGCATTTTTTTAAACTTTGATTGAATTTTCTAGCAATTCTAATACTTCTTTAAAGAAATATATTAAAAAACATAAAAAGTTTCAGTTTCTTATTTCTCACCTACTAATTCAAATTAATTAATAAAAATTAGTTGGGGACAAAAACTAGAAAAGAAAGCATATGCAGAATTAAAAAAGCAAAGTACTACACTATTCTATTCGACTGCACCACTGATGTTTCAAGAAAAGAACCAATGAGTGAGAGGATAATATATGTCCACATTGACTTGCAATGATAGGTAATGATTGAAGAACGCTTCATAAACTTTAATAAATCATGTGAAAAAAAACGGGAGAAGATTTATCGACAGAAATTTTAAATAAACTAGAAGTTGATAAATTGGATATGCAGGATTGCAGGGGGATTTGACAACGGCGCCAATTGCGATTTGACAACGGCGCCAATATAAGGGAGTACGTGGACTCATATTTCGGAATTTAATAATTTAGCAATATTTGTACCTTGTGCAGCTCATAATCTAAATTTACCTGGTGCCCACGTTGCATCTACAACTCCAGAAATGATTACTTTTTTGGAACTGTACAGGGATTATTTCATTATTTCTCATCCTCAACAACACGTTGGAATATTTTTCGAAGTGCCTAAAATTAGAAAATTATATATATTAAGTTAAAAGTTTTCTGATACAAGGTGGTCATCAAAGGCAGTGCAATAAAGGCGTTATAATTACCCAAATATCCCTCTAATTAGTGGAAGGACTGCAAACACATT